>JARLTB010000243.1:3210000-3810000 GCA_030141615.1 Unio pictorum
GACAGAGTTAAAGTTGGTGAACATGGAGGTAGTTTTTGATTGGTTGGTTTTGCTATCATGAATCTGAACAACACATAATCAATTTTGTCTTTTTCAAGTATTAACAGAACTGTTTTATATACACGTCGTATTTAATTCTTTTTTTTAGTGTGTTTTTCAAGTATTATGTGTTACTTCAACGTTGTCAGTGATCATTATTAAACACAACAAGGAATAAAATCACCACACCGCGCTGTGCTGTTAGTCTCTAACAGCGGCTTATATACCATAAAATCGTCTTTTAACATTGGGTGTTTTAAGCGTTCGAAAATCATACATGTGATCATTACAGCCCATACACTTCCGGGTGTATGGATATCTTTTGGTATTCATACAACCTAGGTTTTATATAGGTTGTAATGATCACGTATGAATGTAGACCCACCCCCGTCATCCATTGTCATTGAATCAATTCATTGTACATACCATAATCACCCCTATAATCTATTGTTGTGCTGTCCCGTTATAATCTATTGTCATCCTATAATCTATTGTTGTACCGTCGTCATTCATTGCACATTTGTATATAACCATTGTCATTGAATCAATTCATTGTATTATACCATTGTCATTGCATCTGTATATAACCATAATCACCTATAATCTATTGTTGTGCCGTCGTCATTCATTGCATTTGTATATAACCATTGTCATTGTAAATACCATAATATAATCTATTGTTGTACCGTCGTATACAATCGCCTACACACTAGATCATGGGGTTGTAATGTGCCGTATGTGCCGTCCTATGTGTATACAAGCGCCTACACACTAGATCATGGGGTTGTGTGTCGTCATCGTATATATACCCATCATCATCCTATAATCGCATTAAGCTTCTGGACATGCTAAGATGACCAACACCTTAGCGGGTCCAGAATTCATTTTGTGAAATCCCTTGGATTTCCAACTCATCAATTAAACAAATATACTTTTTCATATATATGAATTCTGAAAATCTCAAATGTATTATTGTTGAAATTAAGAAGCTTGAAGATCAAAATATAAAACTATGTTCAGGGTTAGATTGTGATCAAATAATGACCGATTTTGACGATATTGAATTTGTACAAAACAATGGAAAATATGTACTCGCTAAGAAATATTATTTAATTAAGCGCATGCAAAAACTTATCCGTGGAAATTTAGTTATTACCGAAGACGTTAATGTGTTTGTACCATTATGTAAGATAGTAGAAGATATACGGAAACAATTAAGTTCTGAATACGAGCAAAGAAAAATTATTAATTGTAAGGTTAGACAGATAAAAGCTTTAATCAATCAGGTTGATTCCCACGCGTAGAGAGCCTCCTTGTTGTATAACCGGTACACAGGTAATGAATGCGTCTCCGATTACTGAACAAATTTGTAAAACCTGTGTCAACAACAGGGAAGTAAAATTGTCATGTATAATACCTGTTAGTGTGTGTGTGACAACAGAGAAGTATAAAAGTTCACGTAGTGATCTTTTTTTAGCTGAAAATTCTTTAGAATTTCAAAATCGTGAATGGAAAATTTTAGAAAATATACAAGATTTTTTTTAGATCTTGAAAATCTCTTTGAGATTTTGCACGGATAAGCATGAATGAGTATACTGCATTATTTGATCACGGGTTAATCTCACCATGATTATAACGTTTTGCTGAAGATTTAACATTTGATAATCCGTCAGCAAAAACTTTTCCGTGGGAAAATTCGAAGAATTTCCAAGGTTATCTATGACTATATCCACGTAGAATTCACTTGTTGTGTTGCCCCCGAATACCTCTCTGATATCGTCCACAAGAAGTTCTTTGTCATGGATAGATACTCTCGTGTGCTGATACATTATTAAAGCAGTTTAGTTTTTTTTTAATTTGAAATGAAAACCGTTGTTGAAATCCTTTCACGACGAAAATCCTTTCACGACGAAAATCCTTTCAGGAACTTTTTACATCTAGCGTTATTTGTAGTGTTTCCCCGCGAAGGTCAATTAGGTTAAATTCTTGGTCGGTTATTGAAAAATTCATCCTGGACAGAAATGGATTAATGGGCTCCAAGTAAGTCAAATTAGGCGGATTTTTCACTATAAGACTCCCTGGTGAAACGTCCGGAGAAAATGTATACATGATATATCATTGGTTGGCGTTGTTTGATTTTGAAGTATCAATTGAGAAACTTCCTAAGATACCATCACAGATAACGTGTATTGCAATAACAGATGATATATCAACGTTACCGGGAGATCTGTGTTTGTTATTATGATACACTGAATTCGTTGACGTTAAGATTTCCTTGGGAGGATTTATCTTAAACCATGACGCGTGAATCTGAGGAAAGAAATCGTCAATGACTTTTTTCAATGATGCTTTCATCACTGGTACATCATATCCTTGGAATTTCATAAACACTAAATTATCATTGGTACGTGAAAACACTCTTTGGAACATTTCTTTGTTTGGCGATTTATCCTCGTATACAAACGAGAGTAATCTATCATTGAGGAAGTTCATATCAGCGATAATTTGATTTAATTGTTGTTGTTGTTGTTTGATTGTAACACGTTGAGTTGTTAAATCTAACAACAGAGATCGTTGTAGGTAATCTCGAAGTTGATTTAATTTCATCTGGAACATTTGTGTCATTGAGTTGAAGATCCCAGTAAGAGATTTTTCTGTGATTACAAATACACCTTGATCGCCAAGAGCAAATCTCCATATTATTTTACCGTTTTCGTTGTATTCGTATTTGCTAAGTGCATCAGTTTCTGTTCCGTCGTAGACGTTGTATGAGTATTTTTGATAAATATCTTGAGGACGTAGAAAACTAATATCGAAGTTGTAGTTGAATTTAGGATCTATCGCTGGTGGATCATCAGTGAAAAAGTCGGATTTGCTAGGTTCCGACAATTGATAATGAACCGCGGGAAGACTATCTAACCAATTTTGATGAATCAACAGCAAAGATTCATCGATGGCGTCAACGAGTTTTTTTACGCATTTCTGGTACGTTATATCCTGGAAATGTAAACGTGGGAATGTCTTCGACGCGGATATTATGTTTTGCTGCAAATGTTGTTCTCGTTGCAGGAAGATCCCCACCGAGAATAATTTGAATTAATCCCAAATTATAATGTTCCATATCGGCGATAATTTTATTACATACTTCCATGAATTCGATGACGTCATCGCGACGTGGTGGAATTTCACTTATTGCAGTTATTAAATAACCTAGAAATCGATTAAAATCAGCGTTCATCGCTGTGAACATTTCAGTAATTTTTGAATCATCAAAAGGGGCACCTACATCTAGCAGATCAGTAATTTTTTTGTCAAATCTCCGTTCACCAGATATCAAATTAATATACGTTAAACTAAGAAAAGTAACACCACTATAAAGATGACCTCGATGAGATGTATTATAAATATGATAATCCTCCTTCGTGGAAACATAATCGGATTTCAATGGTTCACGTGGTAAATCCGCTATGTCGACGGTCCCTGGAATAAACTCAGGATAACCTAATAATCTTCTAATTGAGCTGTTATATATATCTACGGCGTAGTCAGGTGAATTTACTTCGATGACCGTTGACAACAACGGTTCGGATCCCTTTATTTCAATAGGATATTTATCAGGTTCATATTTGATGTCGATTTTTTTCGGTCCTGTGATTGCTTGGATGGCTTCTATGATTGCTTCATTGATATCTTCGATATCGTATACACCAGTTGGTAGATATATTGTATGTGTGATTGGTTCGGATTTTGTTCCATCTGGGTTAGTTTTTCTATACGCGAATGTTAAACTGTTATTGGTAGGTTTACCATTAAACGGTGCTGATCTTACATTTGGCCAACTGTAGTAGCATCTTAATTGTGTTAACGCGATTGAAGATACCACCAACGGAGGATTAAATTCAATGCTGAATTCTGGTGTTTTCGTTACCAGCGAGATCAACTTTGTTTTTGTGTTGGCGGTGTTTGTTGCTATTCGTTGAAGGATTTCTTGCGACGATGTTGCCATTGTTATTATTATTATCACGTTCCAATTTTGAAATCGTTGAATCATACAACCGAACCATCTTCGAGAATTCCTCGTCGGATATTATTTGATCGTCAATTGCCGACGAGATTAACATTGATAATTCCGAATAAGCGTTTGACACAGTAATAAGTTTAATAGAGTAATCATTAAATTTACATTGAGAACACGATGATATTTTTTTTGTTATCGTGGTAAATACTCCTGTGATTGTTGCCGCCGCGGATATTATCACAGGGACAACAACTGGAGCTATCATTACCACCGATGATAGTATTATTCCAGCGCCGGCAATTACACCTGACACCGAGTAAACTGTTATATCTAACGCGGTGATTCTACGTTGATATTTTTTCTTTTTGGTTTTATACTCGGTGATTAACGCTTCAAGTTTGTTTTGAAAATCTTTGACGGTGTTATAACGGTATTCAAACACTGTTGGCGCCAATGACATCGTTGACATTTTATCTATTAACGTAGTCAACAATTCTCTGAAATCATTTCAATTTAACTGTTTACTTAAATCAGCTACAAATTCAACATACCATATCATTGAAACCCTAGCTAGATTATTATCAGTGGATGTAATCGTGAATTGTTCAATCATATCCTTGTCGATGATTGTTGATATCGTATTATTGACTCCAGATGAACTCGACAATGATAACGTAAACAACGTTGGTGTTACTAACGTTAATCGATAAATTCCCTTTACGGCTGCAGTAACGTGTAAAATATTATTTGTAGGTGTCCACGTATATCATCCGTATTGAATCGTGTATACGTTGTTGACAATGATTTTTTTTTTTCATGAGGGATTTTTACTTTTTCAAGTATTGCTATCATCCTTGTTGCATCTGTTATGATGCCATTAGTGGTCGTGCTAAGATCATCGATGGATTTCTTATTAATCGCGATTAAATCTGAAATTGATCTCGTTTCGCGAATAACACCTAACCGGGTATTAATCGCGATTATTTCATCAAGTTTGGTAATAATATTTTCAAGAGTTGTTTTAATATCATCTGGTTTTGCATCTTTTCCGAAGAACTTGTCGACGGCGTCATCAGCTTTTCTAAAATTTCTTCGTAAACTAGTAAATTGCTCAACATGAGAATCAAAATCAGTTCGTAATTTTGATAAATTATCAACGGCTGCTTTTACTTTTGCGATGTGTAAATCAGCGTGTGTAGGTGGGACACCAAAGAAATTATTTATGATTCTAGATGAATCAATGATATCCTGTTTGAGCTGATTAAATTTAGTTATATGATCGTAAAATTCACCACGTACTTTAGTTACTTGTGATGCGGAATCACCAGCAGTGATCAGATAATTTTTTTAATTCATCTAAGTTTGCTATCGATGAAATAGCTTTGTTGACTATTTTTTTTACCTGTGAGATAGTAACTGATTCAGGAACACGTGTTACTGATCTTCCAAAAATATCTGCCATTGTTATATATATATATTTGTTTGTTAAAATCATTCTTGAATTACTTAGTAATTCGATTTCATCATCGTGTACTCGTGGATGGCTTTGTGAGGTAATTTAGGATTTGCCGAGATAATCATCAACGCGTTAAGAGTTTCTCGGCCACATATTGGAGGATCTGTTAATGTCTGCGTGGGCAACGTTGAATACCAAATGGGGATTTTTTTTGAAATCATCGAAGTATATTTGACAAATTCAATCGGAGGTGGTAATCCATATGAATCAAAATAAATAATTGACGTTGGATATATCGCGTAACAAACCCAATGAGTTCCAGGTCCAGTGTTATCATCAAGATTAATTATTCCAGTTTCTGGTATTTGTGGTTTTGCTGGTAATTGATCTTTCATGAATACACCTCTGAAATGCTTTATTGGGAGTTTTTTACTGCGTCGAGTAAATCAAAATTTGACATTGGAAATTCTTTCAGAATTTCTCGTAAAAATCCTTTGGATTTTCCTGGTGAAATTTCGTTGGATTTCACTAACTGGTTTTGTAGTATCGCGTGAATCGACTTCCTGGTAGTCTGAATCCCTTTCCCTTTTTTTTTTGATTTTCCCTTTAGACCTTTACCCATTATCTTATTGACAACACCAGGAGCAAGTGCTCCGGCTGCATCAGTTCCTAACGCTCAAAGAATTGCCGGAGCCGCTGATGCAATCAATCCTGGAATTGCAGCCAACAACGGGAAAAATCCTCCGATTTTTATCATATTTGCTATAGCAGCCGCAGATAGCGTAATCTGAACTCCCTTTTTTTCTTTAAAAGCGTTATTAAAATGATTAACCTGAGTTTTCGTCAACGATAGTTTATTTGATCCACCGGTCATTTGATCATGTTTTAGCGTAATCGTAGTTCCACATTTTTTAGCTGAACTTGATTGAAGTTTTTTTATCTGACCAGGTGTCAATGTGACATTAATAGTGTTATACGACATTTTTATATAACATTGATTGATTCAATTACAGGTTTTCCACTGGTGCATCAATAACTCTCATTCTTCCACCACCACCTTCAAGCATCATAGATTTATCACTGACAAGAACAGCAATTGCTCTAAATCCGTCAGGGGCAGGACCAACACGAGCTTGAAATTTTACATCAACGGTTGAGTGTTTAGAAAAATCAAGATGTTGCAACGAAAAGTAATAAATCGGATATAATTCTTTAAAATCCACCTGTGATATTTGAAGTCCAGTATCGATGTTTTGATCACGACCCATAAACGACCATAATCGATGATAAACTCGTCCTATTTGATTATGTGCGTAATCGATGATAAGATTTTCCACCGGTTCTTGTTGGTTACTTATCCGCAATGATACTTCATTGACGCTAAATTTATCAAATATCATATGAGATCGTAATTGCAGACTATCATCTGCAGCTGTCTTTTGAGTTCTATTTTGGTGTTGTAATACAACAAAAACATGTCTTGGCGCGGAAATGTTTTTCGTCAACGCAAGTTGCCAAGTAAAAACTCCAGGACCTGGACTAGACGTAGTAGCTGTTGTAACCTCACCCCAGCTCATCAACGATTTTCCTCCTTGGTCCATAAACGACAGCAACTGAGTCTCAACAGTCAACGATGGAGTCATAACTGGCATCCACAACGCTAACTTTGTCAATGTTACAATACCATCTGTTACAGGAGCAGGACCACGCCAAAGAGCATATTCATCAGTTGATCTTCGTGTAAGCGTTACAGTATGACTAGAACCAAATATTACTCGCCGAACATCTCGGCAAAATCCAAATATATGAGGTAGTGGAATCGTACATGAAAATCTACCCTCGTTGTCGATATTCTTTTTTCGTAACGCAAATCCTGCGTTGTAATCAGGATTATCACTCACAACAACAGGTTCACTTTTAGAACCATCAGCGAAGGCAGAGTTATCTAACTTTGTTGGTGTTCTTATAATAAATTGACGATGATCAGCGTGATTGGTAGTATCCTTGGAAAACATCATTGAATGACCAGCTGATTTAATAAAATCATCAGAATATCTAGATAAACCTATAATTGTTGTTGCAATATCAACATCGTTATCAATGGATTCTATTTTAGAAGAACCAATCGAATACCGAGCGTTGCTAAATAACGCCATTATTCCGTTGTTGACAAACGCAATCCGGGTATCTTTAAGATTATCGCCGGCTGCAAATGGAGTATCATCACCTTTGCGCAGTTGTCCTTCTATTTCGATGAATGCTTCACACGGCAAGAAGTATTTAGATGTATCATCGAATTTAAGATCAATTTGTGACTTTACGTTTGGATTTTGTGCTTGATATGAAAAATACTGATAATCGCGTATAGAATTATTCCTTGATACGGGATCATTTACTTTAAAAGCATCATCAATTTCATCCCGAAACATTTTATATTAACGTAGTTGATCTAAATGCTTAACCGCGCCAACCCAGAACCAGCAATTAATCTCAACCTCGCTTTTGCAAGTTTATTAATCGCACTGATTATTTTCGGTGGCATTTGTTCCGTAGACTGTAATTGAAACTTTCTTTGTGAAATTCCATTTTCTTTTTACCTCTCGCCAACGACATAAGTTTTTCTTTTGCGCTACCTAACATATCAAATGCGCTATCACCGATAACTTTACCAGCTCGGTCACCGAAAACACCAATAGCCTTTGACGCTATTTCCTTACCAACAGGTAAAATCTTTGGAGCAATTCTAGTAAATAATCCAGTGACAATATCACCAAGCCCATTACCATACGTGAGCTTGTAAACCGGTAGTCGCGAGTTTACAACGTAAACCCGTCTTGCTCTGTTCATACTACGATGTACTATCATTTTTATTTAAATGCTATATATCTAATCAGTGATCAATCACTGTAATAATCATCGGTAAGTTCATCGATGAAACTTCGATATAGTCCGATATCCATTACACGTCCTTGAAATAACCGCTGACAGATTTCGGTTGCTTCGTTAATTATTTCCGGAGAATTATTTCCAGCTCTTTTCCCTCCAATAAGAACTTCTAACCGTGATATATCATCGAGGACACTTCTTGAACAGGGTATTGAATTTCCAATTCCACCACCGCGATAACCCAGACCTAATGATTTAAGTACACCCTCTTCAGGTTCTTCTTCGGGATCTTTCATAACAGGGTCTTCTTGTCTTCGTGGACTTGCTTGTACACGTTTTTGTTCTTGTCTTAATCGTTGTTGTTGTTTTTTTTCGTTTTCGTTTTGTGGGAGTTGGTGGTATAAGTTTTTGTTGAGCTTCTCTTATTTCTTCGTCTTCAAAATCTTTTAATCTAACAGCAGCATCAAATGCACTATACCGTTTATCGAATTTGCTAACTTGGTTTAACCCTGTACTAATCTTATAAACCACATCAATCCATTTTTTAAAATCACTGATAAAACCTTTCTTTGCTTCTGGTTTCAAATAATTATATCTATCAATGAAACCAGTAGCTGTAAAATTTATCAATTCTTCAGGATCATTTCTTTTCTTATCGATAAGTGCTAAAAAATCTTCAGTAAATTTATTTTGTAGCTCTTGATTTCTACTATCAATTTTCTTTGTCGGATTTTCCTCAGGTTCTACCTCTGGTTTTACCTCTGGTTTAGATTCTTTTATCGCGGTTACAACCTCCCCAGTTGCCTCGGTTATAGACTTAAATAATTCTTTGGTGTCGGCGGTAAAATCCATCTTTGCTTGTTGACGCGCTTGCAAATTATCTCTGAAAGAATCTCTCACCGGGAGAAATTTCTTAATCGCAGCCAACCGTTCTCGTGTTAATCTAGTTATTTGTGCTTCTCCGATGTTTGACATTTATATAAAAAATATATCGCTAATTCATCATCGTATCGGTTAGCGTAACGCAGCAACGACGTGAACGCCAACAACAATATCGAAAATGTCGGCGTCGTTTTTTTTTTAATGAAAATTTTTCATAATTTTGCTAAATTTATTGAAAAATTTAATTAAGTATTTTCAAGGAAGCCTCAGTTTGCTAAATTAAGGCCTATATAAGCAATTTCGAGAAGCCTCAGTTTGCTAAATTGACGCCTGGAAAAGTTGGTCTGTTCACCCTCTCTACTGCTCGTACTATCATAAAAACACGTACACATGGAATGATCTAGATGAAAAATCAGCCACCCCTCACCCCCCAGAACCAAAAATAAAAAGATGTCCTTGGAAAACAACCAATCATTTCTAGGGCCTGTTTATCACTCTCAAGCAAGGTCAGAAATGAGGTTAACAAGCAAGGTCAACCTGTGTGTACAGATAAAGTATAGGTCATAGAGATTTTTCTAGAATAATCTCCAAATTAATGAATTTTAAACCCAAAATGACAAATTTGGATCTGATAATTAAAAATAAATGATTTAAATCAAATATATGTAACAATATTAAAAATGTTTCTTAATTGTTTGTTATTGAAAAATACAGCCATGATAATGTGTGGCGATCATGGTCAACCACAACCATTTATTGGCTTGTCTCCGCATGATTGGCTAAAGCAAGTTGTAGATTATTATGAAGAAATGAATACCGATCATAGAGCGCTTGAGCAAGAATTAAGAGAGTTCAAGAAATTAATCAGATTACAGTCAGATAAAATCTAGTGCATGAAGACCAAACGAAAGATAGGCAGAGACACACTTCAAAGCAGTTGTTTCAATTACATCAAGAAAAGTTTCCAACGCTACCAGTGCTGTTATATTATAGACCAGCTGATACACGAAGACAAAATATTGAAGTTGATATTCCTGGGAAAACAGAAAACATAATCTTGCATTAAATGATATTGTTCTGCTCGATATTGATGTTGGCAAAGAAGCATTGCGAGCTGACAAATCCCCCTGAACACTATGATACGCAATGTCGATAAATTCATCTCAAGGGTTAACCATCTCTGATACAATTGTTTGGATCATTGATGATTGCATCGAGTGGTCAAATTAGTCTATCTCGCAGTGTCAAGTACTTTATCTCATTCAGTTTAGGGAGGATGTGTTGAATATTTAGGTTGATTACTTGCAGAGCTCTTCTGAGGTGCCCAAAGACATGTAAATTTTGATCAGAGGATTGATTTCCAGGCACTTTGTACACAAATCAGATAGTGCTTGAAACCTGTTAAAAGAATAATAATTATTACATTGAAAAGCATACACATATTCTAGTGCAATTAGTTGCTGGATGTGTATTGCATAGGCCTGTACATCATAGCCTACTACCTATTGGTATGTGCACAACTTTTGTTTATGTCCTAGTTCATTACAAAAATGGCAACGAATTTGTTTTCCATGCAGACACCACTGTGTTACATGATCATGCTTCCTTTTATAAGTCTTATGTACTGGTCTATATTCATAAGAAGCAAGGCAGTACCTCTGTTGTACAAGTGGATTTGGTCTCGCTGGTATAATTGTTGGTTCACATGATTGTCTTTGAAGAAGTTCCTGTATTACGGAACAAAGAGTATATGTATTTGGAAATTTTCACACAAGATATTTAGGGTGCCATTTAGTTGAGTCATAAGTACATCCCTTCCTGGCGGTAGACCTCAGATGATTATTTAACAATCTGTGTTTTTGGACCTGATGGCATACAACAAGCTTTCATGTTCATCCTCAATGCCCTTCAAAGATTGGCCATTACTGTAATTATTCCCAACAATGAGAAAATTACAGCATGATATGGTGACATATCCATTTCCAATATTTTTTCTGTAATAGTGTTAATAGTTGCACCTCTATGGGTTTTTACGTCAGTTTTATATAACCCTCTTCTTCTTACTCCTTTGATTATTGATGATCCTATAAGAGATCTGTCTTTAACTATATTGTTGATTTTGACAAGTTGGGGGTTCAGATGCATTGCTTGAACTTCTTGTTTTCCATGACTAGACTGACTGAGAGTTTGGTGACTGCTGCTGTATTTAGTATTTGTATTTAAGTTAGCTTCTTGCTGTGGGTAATTGGAGGTTGTCTTTAGAACAGTTTCTTCTGTGCCTGGATTTGATGGTGAGTGAGACACATGATGGTCAGTGTTTACAGAAAGTGCTTTAGCTAATTTTTGGCTCTGAATATCTAATACCTGTAGAAGAGACTCATCTTGTTTAATTGGTGTGGTTTCATCTGTTTGTGTGTATACTTATTTTTTTCTTATAGCTGGTTTTGGAATAGCTTGAGTGCCCTGACATGCTCTTGTGTTTTGGTCCTTTGACATGTTTGTGTATTGTGTTGTCTGGGTATTCTGGCACACTTTTGTTGCCCCTGGTTTATCCATTTGAACACTGTGTAAACTCTTTGATTTTAGTGCAGAGAGATCCTGTTCTAATCTTTCTACTTTGGCCTGGAGAATGTCTATCACAACTAAGCACTGTATGGAGGTACAAGTCTGGTTATGGGTTCCATGGAACTCAAAGGAATTTGTTGCACCTATCATTAACTAGGGTCCTGGAGTTTCCTCCACATTGATAGCAATCTGGCTTATTTGATGTAAAGTTGTGTTACTGTTGACTGGATTTGGAGATCTGTGGGCTTCAGGGTTGGGTATTGAAGCCCTAATGGCTGAGAAGTAATTGATTTCAGTCTGGTGTTGTCTACCATTTGCTGACAAGTGTTGATAAAATGATTTACCCATTCTGTGTAGCCTGGCCCTTGTACATGAATTTTAGCAGTTGTTATGTATAGAGTCACTGTGGCAGAATCTTTATCCATTTTGTGAGTGACCCTGCTGGATGTGTAGATTCTCATCCAAGAATTTCTTGATTGTTGAAATTTTGTTGGAGTCAGCTGCGATTGTTAAACTCTGGATTTGTTTGAAGCATTTTTGTCAGTGTATTTATTATATTATACATTTGTTTCAAGCATTGTTGTCAGTGTATTTATTACATTATACATTTGTTTGAAACATTGTTGTCAGTGTATTTATTACATTATACATTTGTTTGAAGCATTGTTGTCAGTGTATTTATTACATTATACATTTGTTTGAAGTATTGTTGTCAGTGTATTTATTACATTATACATAGTGCATAGATTTAAATGTTTAACAGGATTTTGATTATACATATTAATAGCTGCATATATCTTTTGTAACAGCACCAGATGTTTTGTATATAACTATTCTTCATATGATTACAAATAAAGCTATAATTTAGTTCCTTATCTTTTCCATGAGTTATACAAGCATTTCTTTAGTTAATTGATCATGTGAAGACTTTATAAATTTAGTTAATTGATCATGTGAAGACTTTATAAATTTAGTTAATTGATCATGTGAAGACTTTATAAATTTAGTTAATTGATCATGTGAAGACTTTATAAATTTAGTTAATTGATCATATGAAGACTTTATAAATTTAGTTAATTGATCATTTGAAGACTTTATAAATTTAGTTAATTGATCATTTGAAGACTTTATAAATTTAGTTAACTGATCATGTGAAGACTTTATAAATTTAGTTAACTGATCATGTGAAAACTTTATAAATTTAGTTAATTGATCATGTGAAGACTTTATAAATTTAGTTAATTGATCATTTGAAGACTTTATAAATTTAGTTAATTGATCATGTGAAGACTTTATAAATTTAGTTAATTGATCATTTGAAGACTTTATAAATTTAGTTAATTGATCATGTGAAGACTTTATAAATTTTGTTAATTGATCATGTGAAGACTTTATAAATTTAGTTAATTGATCATGTGAAGACTTTATAAATTTAGTTAATTGATCATTTGAAGACTTTATAAATTTAGTTAATTGATCATGTGAAGACTTTATAAATTTAGTTAATTGATCATTTGAAGACTTTATAAATTTAGTTAATAGATCATGTGAAGACTTTATAAATTTAGTTAATTGATCATTTGAAGACTTTATAAATTTAGTTAATTGATCATGTGAAGACTTTATAAATTTTGTTAATTGATCATTTGAAGACTTTATAAATTTAGTTAATTGATCATGTGAAGACTTTATAAATTTAGTTAATTGATCATTTGAAGACTTTATAAATTTAGTTAATTGATCATGTGAAGACTTTATAAATTTAGTTAATTGATCATTTGAAGACTTTATAAATTTAGTTAATAGATCATGTGAAGACTTTATAAATTTAGTTAATTGATCATGTGAAGACTTTATAAATTTAGTTAATTGATCATGTGAAGACTTTATAAATTTAGTTAATTGATCATGTGAAGACTTTATAAATTTAGTTAATTGATCATTTGAAGACTTTATAAATTTAGTTAATTGATCATGTGAAGACTTTATAAATTTAGTTAACTGATCATGTGAAGACTTTATAAATTTAGTTAATTGATCATTTGAAGACTTTATAAATTTAGTTAATTGATCATATGAAGACTTTATAAATTTAGTTAATTGATCATTTGAAGACTTTATAAATTTAGTTAATTGATCATGTGAAGACTTTATAAATTTAGTTAATTGATCATATGAAGACTTTATACATTTAGTTAATTGATCATATGAAGACTTTATAAGTTTAGTTAATTGATCATTTGAAGACTTTATAAATTTAGTTAATTGATCATGTGAAGACTTTATAAATTTTATAACGTAGCTTGAGGATGTGCTTGACATGTCTTTTCTTTTCTTCATCTGTTTTTCTTATATACCTTTTCTCCTAAACCTAGGAGCACAACATTGATATAATGCGAATGTTTGGTTAATTAAATGTAAATCACACTTAATGAACAAATGTAAAACAAGCACATCTTTCTGAAAAGCTTTGCCATAATATCAGTTAGATACAACTGTTTTTCTTCCAAAATATAGATCCAAACTTGATTTTTGTGTTCAGGATTCCCTTATATCACATCAAGAGAAACAAGTTTCTCTGCAGAAGTAGGACACTCTGGAAGGCTCATCATTGAGTTATATAATAGTTTATTGGATTTGGTAGTCACATGGTATAAACACAATGGGAGAGCACTAGAGAAACTGCTGAACTCAGACAAGTATAACATCATTATAGCCAACAGTATGGTGGATGTAAATTTCTACTCAGTCTGAATCCAGGAACCTGGTTTTATAGCCACTTTGGAGATTAGAAATATAACAGAGGAGGACTTCAGTTTATACCAAGTCCATGTGCAGAATTCTGTTGGGGAAATGTATCCATTGCAACTACAACTGAGGGTAATCTGTAAGTTCTTTTAAACCACTGTGGTTTTCAGTGTATAATGTATGTACATGTATAATGACACTTTTCCTTTACTAGGATTAAATTGCTGTATTTAAAAGTTTCCTCATTTCCTTTCATACTCATCTGTCTAGATATGTGTCATAATGTAAAGCAGGTTTAAAAGAAGTCAAAAGATATTTGACCTTAAAGATATCCATTCATGGTACAATTAATACAAATTTAGGAATTGTCAAATTACCAAGGCTCTCACAGAGTTGTAATTGAGAATACTCTTGACGGCTATGAAGATCTGAGGCATAATAGAAAATAAAAACTCAAAGTAAAAAGCAACTAATTAAAATAGTTTGTAAAGGAGGTGGTCCCAGTCAGCAGCAGATATCAGAAACATCAGAGGCAATTGTATGTTGGCATAAAGAAAGCAATGGATCTAACGAAAAAAGTGACTGCACCTCTGAAGTTTGCTGCAGGCGATACTATCTAAGCAGATGGAAAATTGGGTGGAGTACTACTCTAAACTGTATTCCAGAGAAAACCACATAGCCTATCTTCCAAGACCAGCAGCTATGGGGGAGGGTCGAAGCGAATAACAGCCCTCATCACCAGAATTGAATTGAAAAAATCCTGCTCATGCCCAAACTGGACAAGAAACCTACTGTGGCAGAACTAAATGAGACCTTAGTGAAACTGCATTTAGGTAAAGCCAGAGGGAAGGATTGCATCCCAGCAGAAGTCATCAAGTCCTGCTGAAGTGTGCTACTCATACATCTGCATGACCTCCTCTGCCAGTACTGGGATGAGGGTAAAGTGCCTCAGGGCATGAGAGACGCCATCATCATAATCTTGTACAAGAACAAAGGTGACAGAAGTGACTGCAACAACTACAGGGGCATATCCCTTCTCAGCATCATGGGTAAAGTTTTAACATGCATCATCCGGAACAGATTGCCATGCTGAGAGAGTGTATCCATCGTCACAGTGTGGGTTCCGTGCCGAGATGTCCATAATCGGCATGATCTTCTCCATCAAGCAACTGCAGGTGAAATGCAGAGAACAACACAAATCCCTCTTCCTGGCCTATATAGAAATCACCAAGGCATTCGATCTGGTCAGCAGAGACAGACTCTTTACAATCCTGGTGAAGATTGGATGCACTCACAAGCTGCTAAGCATGATCCAGCCATTCCATGATGACATGAAACGCACAGTGCAGTATGATGGCTCAACGTCCAAGTCCTTCACCATCCGCAGTGGAGTGAAACAGGGTAGTGTCCTAGCTTCCATACTCTTTAGCATCATCTTCACTGTCCTGCTCAAGCATGCCTTTGGGACATCTACATAAGGGATCTACCTGCACATGCTATCAGACACCAGACTGTTTAACCTGGCTTGACAGAAGGCAAAAAGCAAGTGCATGAAGCAACCATCAGGGATATGCTCTTTGCAGATGATGTTGCCCTTGCCACTCACACAGAAGTTGAACTACAGCACCTGATGATCTGCTTTGCTGAAGAATGCGGTGAGTTTGGGCTGACTGACCAATAGCCTAAAGAAGATGGCTCTGAATGAATCCTCCGCCCCCAAATCATTTACATTTACTCGGAACTTACTTCTGGCAAAAGGTTGATCAGATGGTCACACATCCGCTTCAAGGTTGTCTGCAAGCATGACATGGAACCGTTTGACATCAATGTCATTACCTCAGAAGGGCCTGCTCTAGACAGGCCCAGCTTTGGTGACATGCTCTGATCACTGGTTTGAAAGCCAGTGAAGACAAGCTACGCTTGCCAGCTGATGAAAGCGATCTCTGAGGAAGAAGAAGCAGTTCCAACACACACCAGACTCAACATTCAAGTGAAGCAAGGACTGCTACTCCTATAATGGGCTACAAAGCCACTACAGAAGATGCACAACCATCATCCTGGACATCTCTCATGGGTGCACGTCAATGGTCTCTCAATACTAATGGATGTCAGCAACAAACAATTGCATGTCATGTAATCGTAAAGAAGCTGTTAATATCTTGGCTTGTAAACAATGATGTAATTGACATAACAGTGTTATTAAAGTATTTTCAAAAATATTTATTAAATGTTATATCACTCTGAGAAGATCATCTGGAATGATGATGTAAAATCACTTGAAGGGAATAAAGTTTATATAGATAACTAATTTCAAGTTGAATAAACAAATGCCTTTATAAATCATCTGATACGTGGACAAAATCACATGCATCCAACTATTACACTGTTCACTGCATCAAGATGTTTATAAGAATGAGTACTTTTTGTAACAATGAATGTTAAACATAAGATAATTAACCCGTTTTGTACCTTATAAAATTAGCAAATTTTTTAGTGACAATGTACAGAATTATGAATATTTTAAATAATTCTTGATGGGTTAAAATATTTCATTTGAAGACCCATTTTCCAAGAACTATGGGCAGCCGTCGCCGCCAAAATTACATTAATCAAATGATCTGGTATGAAATCAAATGATTTAACCTAGCAAATGAAATGATCAATCCAGATTCCAAATGATGTGGTGTTACATGAAATGATTTAACGAACAAAACCGAATGATGCTTGTAAGTTTCAAATGACGTGGTATTAAATGAAATGATCAAGTGTGAAATAAAATGATTTAACCAAACAAACGGAATGATCAATTCAGATTCCAAATGATGTTGTGTAATATGAAATGATGTAGCATGAAATGAAATGATTGAACCCCAAAAATGAAATAATGAATTCAGATTTCAAATGATGTGGCGTTAAATGAATTGATCTGGTATTAAATAAAATGATTTAAAGAACAAAACGGAATGATGATATATGCTTCCAAATGACGTGCTATTAGATAAAATGATGTAGTCTAACATGAAATGATTTAACTCAACAAATGAAATCATGAATTTAAATTCCAAATCATCTGGTATTAAATAAAATGATTTAAAGAACAAAACGGATTAATGAAATCTGGTTCCAAACGATATATTATTAAATGAAAGTACGTAGTATGAAATAAAATGATTTAACTCAACAAATGAAATGATGAATTCTGCTTCCAAATAACGTAGTATTAAATGAAATTATGTAGTCTTGAATTAAATGATTTAACCCCAAAAATGAAATGATGTATTCAGATTCCAAATGATCTGGCATTAGTTGAAATGGTCTGAAGAGCAGAATGGAATGATCAGCTCATATTCCAAATGATGTGGTATTAAATGAAACGTATTGAAAGCAAACCATCTGATCAAACTACGAATCAACTAGCGTAAATCCAAACAATCACAGGGGGGCGCTGTTATCTATGACGTATGATGTCAGCACCCCGAAACAGAATCGACGGTCGTATTTACAGCATTCAGCTGAGATTTTTGCATAGGACAGTTGCAGAGCAAAGCAAAGGCAAGTATTTCTTTTCGTATTTTATAAACAAGAGCCACGTTTTCCAATCAGCATAAAGTGATTTTATCCACATTAATGAATGTGCGTGTATTTTTTTCTTTCTTCAAGTTCTGCGCGAGTTTCTTCTGCTTCAACAAAGCGAGATCTATCAACTAAAGAGATTAAATCTTGATTTTATTTGATCAACATGTCTCATGTTACCGGCCATACCTGCATAAGCATTATTCGTCCAAGTTCTATATGTAAGAAATCTTCTTTTTCCTACTGTTTTTTCTCTCTTTTTGTTTTCTTCTGGGATAATCGAAACTAATTTTATTAGAAATCATGATTCGCGACTCTTAGTGCATTTAAAACACCACACTTCTTTCCAAAAGTATTAAAATGGAAGATTAGGGGGGGGCTTTGTCATACATTTTGAAAGACTAATACGTGACCAATAAACATTTGCCTTCTTGGAGTGTTTTATGGCGAAGAAGAAGCACATATCATGCTTGAATGAACCCAAAATTTAGCTAATGAGTACTGATGTATGAAAATAACAACGAAAGGCGATGGATACTGGATTATATCAAATTTTAAAAAAAATAAAACAGCATCACCGATTTGTGAGTGATACCCTTAGGGTAATACATCAACGTAAATAAATCGTCATATGTGTGTTGTATTATATATCAAAAACTTTCGTTGCTTTCTCCCCGAAAAGGGATTGAAATTTTCCATCAAGCAGACGTGATGGAAAAAAGGTTTGTTAAAGTGGATATTGTCATCAATCTATCATTAAGATATGTCATTTTTGTTTATTTATTGTCATTAGTTCTCAACTGGACGGTTGCAGAATTCTTTCATAAAATCTCATTGGCGTTCCATTTCTGATTAGCTTGTTCACTGTAGAGTCATGCTTCCGTTTACTATTATGTCACAAATTGTTTTATTTCTTTATTTATATATTTTCCCCTTTATTTTATTTTATTGTATTACAGTTTCAAGACTCTCACTTTCGAGTCCTGCTCCTGAATTTTCATTTTTCAAATATTTTGTTTGGTATGTAGTTATGCATGAGCCAAAGTGACCATGATGACGTTATTAATTACATCAACTCATACGGGTTCTATTTAGATAGCAAGCTTCGGTTGCTTTTGCCCTGGGATGGGATTGAAATTTTTTTTCCAACATATGGACATGATGGAAAATATGCAGATCAAAAGAATCTCTGGTGTAATTTTACTAGCAACCTAAGATGGCTTTCCGGAGACAATATGACTTTTTGGTTTGTTTCTTTGTAGGCCTGATAAGGAAAATTGTTGGCTAAGTTTCATTAGCTCTTGATTTGCCCTATGTTTAAGAATTTTTTTTTTATTTGGCTCTATTTCCTGGTCATTTACTGCTAATTCTCCCCTGTGGTATTTAATATTAATCAATCGTATGTGTCCTTATGTTAGTCTCTTCTGCGTTAACCGTTTCTCATTAGTTTGTAGGTTGATGCGGGCACGCTTTTCGGTCTTGCTTGGTAATTTAATCACCGCCTGCTGTCTTCTATTTGTCATCAGCTGGTGGGATTTCGGTCCAGTTTCTCCTTCCCTTTGTTTTGGAGTAACGGTCAATCTCTCTGGCTGAAATCGATTTCCAATTATTTTCTTGTTGTGCTGTACTGTATGTACACCTTATTGTGCTATAATGTGTGTACACCCTTATTGTGCTGTACTGTGTATAGTCTTAGAATTTTTGATGGGGTATTTATGTTTCCTAAGTGTTATGTAAAAAGGTTGTTCGTCAGAGCCTGTTTTTTTCTTCTTCGCCTTGCTCGAAGTTATTTCCTATGTATTTTTGTTTCCTTTGCTAGAGGTCGCCTAGGTCTCAGTATCTGTTTTATGTAGTGGTGCTATATTGTGTGCATGCTATTTGATATATATGCTTGAGACATAAATTTTAGATTCAGTGTTATTTTTCCCAATTGTATTTCTTTTCTACTAATTTGGATTTAGGACCCGATATATATATTATTATGTTATATTCGATTATATTTTTTTGGTTTTTTGAATTCTGACGATAAAAAGGTGTACTATTTTTATTTTCCTCTTGTTTTTCTTCTTGGGAATTTTGTATATATTGTTTTAATCTCGTGCTAATATGTGTCGTTTCTCGTGGTAGTTCTAGGAGTATCAATAGGTAGGTTACGCTCGATTCAAGGTCCACACCTCTATATTTTCATTATGTTTCTCCTGAGTCGGGTTAGGCCTCCTTTTTATTAATTTATCTAAATATTTTATTAGAAAGAATCCAAAATTGTTTATTTTCCATCTGTGGGCTGGTCAGTACGGGAGCTGTATGGTTTTAAGAATGATAAAGAGTTAGTAAAATATTAACCTATGAATTAGCCTCTGTTTGTGTTTTATATCTGTACTTGGTCTGTTTATGTTCTACATGGGGTATTTATTTAAAACTCTTTCACGTACCTGTCCACTTCCCGTTGCGACATGTGATTTAGCTCCATGATGTCATAGTCTTTATTTTCCCCAGGTATATTTTGTCTATATAAAAGAATGAAAAAAGAAGAAAAACAACAACAAAAAAAGATAGAAAAAAATTAATCACTCTTTTTTTCCCCTTATACTTCTGTTTACGTCTTTATCACAATTATTTGCCCACAGGACATCATGGTGTCTACTATGTACTCTGTAATTTTGTATAATTTTTATTTATTGCAGTCTTTATATATTTGATTTTTAATATCTCCTCCCTTCGCTTATTTCTTATATCACTTTCAATTTACATGTTTTCCTGCTCTCGCACTGTATCATTGTGTGTACTTTACTAAAAGTGGCTTATTTTACACAGATGACATTTTGTCGATACTCTGACCATGTCACTTCTCACTGCTACCTCTCCTATCAACCAGGCATTGTGCATGTATTTCAAGCAGAGGCTTTGTATTTTTATGGAGCGTAATTTTGGTCCAGTGCCCCCATGCTCTTTTCCAGTTAATCTCTATGTTCTCCTCTTCTACTTTACATTTAGTGTTGTTTTTTTTCTCTCCCTCTCTTAATGTATCTATATGTTAGTTTTTCATCCTGGTCCCAGAAACTTTTTATATCCCTATATTTGGTTAGTATTTCTTTGATATGTCTCAATTTTCTTGGTATTTCCCCCCCCCCCAATCCGTTTCTCCTTGTGAACCCAAACCAGTAGATGTATATTCTCTCCCAAATTTGATGTTGGTATTGCTTTAATCTTTTTAAATCTATTTATAATATTTGCAGTCTTAATCAAAAATGGGGTTGGAGAGTGCTTGTCCTCCTCTCTTGTGCTCCATATAAAGTTTCCCTCTTGACGTAGCGTGTCTTATAATCACATATGTAATTAATAATCTCCTTATCTAGTTCTTTCTAAATTTTTATTATCTATGTCAATAGACTTGGTACTAACATTTATATACGCGTACATGTACGTTTTGGACACTTGGGCCCGTTCCATTAGACATAATGGCGTAAGTGCCCAGGTGTTCACATTCGTTTATAATTTCTGTTTCATATTTTTATAGTTTTCTTGTTCTTCTCTTATCCAAAAATAAATGCACAATGCATTCACTCTTTCTTTTTTTTAAACTGTGGTGGTAATCCTGATTGATTTCCTCTCCAGCTCCCTATTTTCAGTATTAAAGTTTTTTCATGATTTATTTTTTACCCAGAGGTCTTCCCAAATTTGTCAGATTCCTTCACTAGATGTTTAAAGGAATTTTGGTCTTTAATAAAGTTCGTATAATCGTCTGCAGGATGTAGCCTTTTTATTTTTTAGTACTTATAATTTCAATTGCTGTCAGTCTAATAGCATAGATAGCATTCCACATAGTCTGGAGTTATGTTTTCAGCAATCTCGTGATTTAAAAGTGATATTTTAAAAATAACATACGAACGTCAGGGCCGGACCTAAGCTTTTCCGGGGAAGAGGGAGCAAACTTGTTATTGGGTTAAGCGAAGGCGCGAAGCGCCAAGCCTTCTAGGGGGTTCCGGATGCATGCCCCCCCCCCCCTGAATTTTTTTTTTTCAAGGATGCAAAATGGTGTAATCTGGTGCTATCTGAACCTTGAAAAAGGGATCTAACAAAAGTGACTAAAAACTGCAATGTTTTAAAAACACTAAAAAAATATTTTTAAAAAATTAAAAAATTCGGAACCTCCTTTGCATCTTTTATCAAAAGCAGAGTACTTTTTTTTAAAGAGGGGGGGGACGGCCCCTTGAGCCCCTATAGCAGGTCCGGCCCTGAACGTGATTCATGTTGAATTGGAATAACACTGTAATATTTAGCATTTCTCACAATTATTCACTCGTTGTTCCAGGAAAAACAATGTAACACATGTATTACACATGTAATAGCTTCACTACTTGCGATGAAAGTGTGATTTTATAACTATTTAAACATTGTATCACTTCCAGTTCATTGCCTCTTCAAATCAACACAATTCCATTGCCTGCAATGACAAATGAACGCAATCGAATCTAAAGACAGTTTTGCCATTCTTGATAATGGGGTACGTTTTGAATTCCATTTCATTCTGATGATATGTTACCACAAAAATGAATTCTGGCTCAACAGGATTGGCGTCGTTAGTAAACTTTATCATGGAAGAATTGAGAAAATGTAAAGAGCGTATGTCAAATAGGATGGAAGCAGCGAACATTATAAGGACTCAGGTACGTAGAATTGAGATTTTAATGGAGGACTCCCTGCAGGATGTATCAGTGCCTGTGGAAGTGATTGAGCTACTTGGACAAGCTCGTAGTATCCTTGACAAAACCGATATTAATTCTATGCCAGTCAGCGAAGACCACCAGTACAGAGCCTCGCAAGTCTATACTGGGCATAGGGGCAGACCTCTTTATGACATAAGAAAGGAACAACTACAATTTTTCATTGGTAATTTCTTTACTCAACTGACACACTAACATGCTGTATACAGTAAAACCTGTCTTGAAAGACCACTGCTATGTGAGACAACCTGTCTTGAGAGACCACAATCTCAGTGCACAAATTTATTGATTATATAACATCGTGACCTGTTATGAGAGACCACCTGTCTTGAGAGACCAAAACTTTGGGGTAAAAAAGTTGGTCTTTCAAGACATGTTCTACTGTATTATATGTACATGCTCCCCTAACATTATCCCCTAACACATATTCAGTGTGTACTGCTTCCAACTTCTTTATTTATCTGATGTTCATGTTCAATATTTGATACTGCTTCCGTATGCAAGCAAATATCATTTTAAAGCGTTGATAGTTTTCAATATTGTAAGACATGACATTCTTTCTTTAGTATCCTTAAAAATGTACATGTTTAATATTTAGTGACCAAATTGAGCAAATAAAAAGGACAACTCTTGTATACACATGTAAGAGACATGTAACACCAAACATTTCCGGAATTACTGAAATTATTAAAGACGGTGAACTACATTACCCCTGTTGCTTAAAAACAGACTTGCCTATGCTAATATGGCGACTATGTTACTTATAAAAGTCCCGTTTGATTCGAAACGCCAACAAAATGATAGTGCATGGCACTCTAAGGTGACAGTCAGGTTAGACATTATGAATAAAATGACTAAGTTTTGTTAATGTTTTGCTTTGCTTCATGTTGATGCCTTTTCGTTTTAACATCTGTGTGTGTGTGTGTTTGGAGGTTTGCAAGTAAATGGGAACATGTACCAATATTTTAGTCCTTCAAGAACCATGTATTGAAATTTAATATATAGTACTGTCAAAGATTTAAAATGATATTCTACAATCTATACTTTTACCGTACATTATAAGAAAAATTGTGTTTTCTTTGGTTTGTTTGCATGATTCTTTCATGTAGTGCATTTTTTCAAAATTAATGGAATTATTTCATAACGCTAAACTTTTATCAAGTGGAAAAAAAATATAGGATATTATTAAAATTATATATCCTATGCGTCTCAAAATAACCATTGCTGTTATTTTGTTTTAATTAAATAATATTTTTATTAGCAAATGCTGTAAAACATTATTTAAAAAAAATGTCTGACAGTTTATATTCATATGGTATTTGCATCACTTAATAAAACGTCACACGTGATTGGGCCATCTCATCGTGCTTCGACCTCATGCATTTTATTTACGTCAACTGCTTTCATGCATCAGGATTACACGCGCAGTTTGACAATTATTATTTTATTTTCCTGTTTGAAACGTTATTCGTTGGATATTTGGAATACAGTTTAAATGGCTAAGTGTTCAACGTGTAATAATAATTATACTATATACCTTATGATGTGTACAAACGTTTGCCCACGAACTCAAATAATTTTGAACTGTCGTGATCGCACTTGGGCTCCAACGTTTTCCTGGTGCAAATTTTGTATTATCATACACATATAATTAAAATGTGTATATAGTGATTGTTAATGTTTTATATACGCTGAAATGTTGTGTTTTAGACCTTACTAACCGATTTATATTCTCTCTATTATATCCACATAACATAAACCTTTCAATGGAAAATCTTTCTCGTGCTTTGGACAATTATTTGCAATAACGTCTGTATTAATTTTTCTACAGAAAATTACTTTACAACAGGAGATATGGCAAGTTTGCTTGGGGTAAGCAGGAGGACTGTAGAGCGGAGACTAGCAAACTTCCGTTTGACTCATGGGATACGATTCAGTGATATAAGTGAAAATGAGTTAATATCGATGGTGCATTCAATAATCAACAACTTTCCTCGTTCAGGTAAGAGTTCTTTTTCTTCAACTAAATGACTTCTCTGTGTACAGTAAAATAGTTGTAATATATGTTCATTGATTTGAATATTGATATGTAAGGTTTGACATTTATTGTGGATGGGGCTTTGTTTTTCCGCAACTGTTTCTAAAGATCAATTACCGACTCTAGCTTTGTAATGACTCCTGGTCATCTTTCCATACAGCGACTTTGCCCAACATAGCCCAATCGCCGACTAAAAGATAATTATACAATAACTGACGTGTGTTAAAAACTCTTTTTATTTGCAACAAGAATGGTATTTAAAGATATTAAAGGAGACCAGAAATAAAAAAAAATCCTTTTATGTATGTAATTATTGACAAATTTTAATTAGACTGTACTGTTTATAAATTCAATATCATGGGCTGAAGATACCACGATTCCGTAAATTGCCGAGTTTTTCCGATATTTATGAGTCAACAGATCACGTGGTCCCGTTACGCAATACTAGACATTCCTCAAATGTAAATAAAAATGGCAAGCGAGACAAACATGAGGAAACCAGATTTGGTTTGCACTTTTAAAAGTTGAATCTTCTTCCGAGATATGCGAACTACATTACCCCTGTTGCTTAAAAACAGACTTGCCTACGCCAATATGGCGACTATGTTACTTAACAAAAGTCCCGTTTGATTCGAAACGCCAACAAAATGATAGTGCATGATTTTTATCTGACCTCTTTTCGTTTAATCACTGATATTTAAACTGCCAAAGGGATATTTGTTTATATCAATTCCAATCATTACAGATTACCTTTCATACATTATACGTGTAACAGGCATGGGCTGAAAGTTTTTGGTTTTAAATAATATTTTTAATTTTTTAAAGATTACTGAAAATTATGTTTTCTCGAAACAAGACCGTGTCAGGGGTTAAGAATCTTATTTTTTAAAACAAAGTTTCCATTTGATTAAAGTCAGATCTCAATTTCACATTGGACAGTGGTGATATGATTTAGATTGTGATCTTGAAAATACATTTACTCATTTCATCATGATGATAGGTGACGGGCTGTTATATTTTTTTTATTAGCAATGATGGTGAAGATAAAATATCTGGAATTGACTGTTGCATTTTGTGGTCATTTACTCGGCCTTCTGTCTATTTTCGTAACATATACGTTCAACACTTTTCCCATGATTTAAAATATCCATTGGTATGTCTGGAACAGTTTTAACTTTTAGTATAGAGCTGCTATTTTTCCGGATCCCTCTAGTAACATTCCTTTGTGAAATGTAATGAGCACGGAGTGCTGTATTGTGTTGCATTGAAATAGACTCGCTTGTAATAATGTATCCCTACATTCTTTATGCCTTTATCGTTTCGAAAAGAGAAAAAAAGTGTTGTCCACAGCCTTTTTTTTAATGTGCTATTTACACCCGTAAGCAATACAAAATCGCCAGTCGGGCTGCTAAGAGTCGCTATGACGTCACATCACGAGATTAACCGAATAGGTGCGGAAATTGTGCACACAAGTTCGCGGAAATTCAGCTCATAGAACATATGCCAATATTTAAATATTGGCATTGTGGTCACATATGATACTTCAGAATAAGGTTTCCTTCTATTGTGTTGTTTTTATTATTCTGTATTTCCATTGCTTTCTGGTCTCCTTTAAAACATGATCAGTGCTTTCTTAAACTGTGACGATATCGTTTAACTGCCGGTGATTGTCATAGACTACCAAGTGCAGTTCGATTTGCATGTAAAGCTTTAAGGCATTTGACTGTCTTGAAAGTATTGGTCCGAAGTTAATCAGATTCAACAAACAGACGATCTTGCATACATTTATCCTATTAAATTTCAAATTCAGTCAAGTGGTCTGCTACCTCTGCAGCGATCTGGACACTACTAAGCTTGAAAAATACAACAACAAAAGCATGCTTATAGGTGTGAGTATGATTATTTACACAAGCATTTATCATTAACTCTTAAGGCGAAAGTGTGCAACTTAGATCACGACTTTATAGAGACTTTCACATTCTGAATAATTGTACGCTTCCCAATGTTTGGATACATTTATAGTTTTTTAGAATAAAATAAATATATGTATATAAATACAATTTTAGATAGTAAATTATTTTAATTGCCCCCAAAATGAAAACCTCTTTGTATGGCAAACAAATAGTTTAGGTTTGCAACTGTCATTCTGTGGAAAGAGATCAATACAATTTTAATTCATTTAGATCCTTAATTATATCCTGGAATGGTATAAAGACTGTAAATGTTATATCTGCAAATAAATAAATAAGTTTTTTAAAAATGAATTCAATGCTTGTAGTCATGTTTTAAATACTTGTTTCTTTAGGTTTAAAGACAATCGAAGGTCATCTCATTTCACAAGGTATCCATGTACAAAGAGATAGAATAAGGAGAGCAGTTAGAACTGTAGATCCGGTTGGACAACAATTGAGGCAGTTACGGTGTATAGAGCGAAGGGTTTATTCAGTTCCGTCCCCTCTTGCCTTGTGGCATATGGATGGCAATCACAAACTGATACGGTAATGTTCCACTCAGTTACATGACATGCGCAAACATTAAAGTTGTGTGTAATCTCTTATTGTCAGTACCCACAGTTTTGTTAATTTAATTTACTAGGTCCCGAAATTCTAAAATTAAAAGACACATAATTGTGTTCCAAATTTTCTATATCTTGGCATCTCCAAGATAAAACCTTTTAATTCTGAACACATTTAAGGAAAAAAAGTTACAGCATAAAAAAAAATCAATCAGTTCTCTTAAATAGTTTCGGACGTATATCATGAAACTTCGGCAAGGACATCACAACATCAGATCCATCAATGGAAGTTAGTTACTTGTTAATGTAAGTATTAGCTTAATCCGATATTTAGGATTTTAACATGTTTGGGAGATAAATATTAATAAGCTTGGAACAGAAACAGCTTCAAACATTGGTACAGTTGAAACTCGCCTGTTATTCCAAGTAATGCAAGCTATTACTCCATTTGTGTACACAAAGCACAGGCCGAAATACAATTTGCCTGCATTGGTTATAAATATAAAGACAAGAGAGAAATATTATTTCATATTTTTGAGGAAACTATGTTTGATGTTCATATGGACATCAATATGTTTTTTGGTCATTTAGTATTCATGTTTTATTAAGAAATTACACCAATAACTATGAATCTTACAAATATCTGATCAATACAATGTTTAATAAGAATGAATCAAGAATGTGTTGACATTCAGTTGCTTACCAAACTTAATAGGAACACTTGGAGATTTTCTTCAGTTATAATGCATTTCTTAGCTACTTTCAAATATCTTAATAACTGCAGTTTACATTTAACACTTATATATGTGGAGTGCAAGCTATGATGGACGACATTCGAGAGTGAGAGATCAAGCAATATGTCAGTGATCTACTTTATATTAGCTACCAATACGTGCGGTGTTATCATTGTTATAACCATCCCTTGCAGGAAAAACAATACATTTTCTTGTCTCATATAACGCGGAAAGCGATATACAGCAGATGGCGTTTTGTAATACACGGATGCATCGATGGTTTCACAAGGCTTATTGTCTACCTAGCTTGCAACTGTGATAATAGAGCTTCAACCGTTTTAAACCATTTCACTGAAGCCGTTTCCAGATGGGGCCTTCCTTCCCGAGTAAGAGGGGACATGGGTGTGGAAAACCGTGAAGTTGCTCAGTACATGCTCTCACACCCTCGTCGGGGCCTTAATAGGGGAAGTTTTCTAACTGGAAAAAGTGTCCATAATTCGAGGATAGAGAGGCTATGGCGTGATGTTTATAATGCTGTGCTTTCTTTATTTTATGAGCTTTTTGTGTCATTGGAAGTCAATGGCTTTTTTGATCCAGATTTGGAGAAACATGTCTTCTGCTTGCATTATGTGTACAAAAATGTGATAAATGACAGACTATTCAAGTTTATGAATTCATGGAACAATCATAAATTGAGAACTGAGAACAACAAGACTCCCTGCCAGCTATTTATACTTGGACTGCAGCGTATATTTAACGAGAATCAAGAAATTGCTAACGAATACTTCGAAGAATTAGATCAGGTGAGAAGCTTGTCGCATATTAAGCAATGTGGCATATTGGTAAAGAAAGAAACCAGCATGACAAGCGATTTAAAACTGGATACTATACAATCTGCACGCTCCTTAAAATGCCTACCATTATTTTATCAATGTCTGTGTGTGTATAATTGGCAGTGTATGTGATTACCAGAGTCATAACAAATGACTACAACTTCACAATGTAGAAAGTACTTGTATTTTCAAAATATATTATATCAAGATCATAAAAACATACCAAATTTACAATCGGCAAAACATTACAATAACAATATAAAGAAGCAAAATTCCATGCATGTCAATAAAAATAGCAATTAAAGGACATCTGATTGTAACATATCTGCTTTATATAAAATAACAGACAGTATTCGACAAATTTTATAGAGTTTCAGAAAACTGTTTGTCCAATATCGAGGAACAATTTCTTTTAGCACGGAAAACTTTCACGAGTTTACCATGCAGAGATCAAATTAAAAATTCGTTTTTGTCGGTTCTGCAAGACAGTATATGCTATTCTCTTAGCCTAACATTTGTTGGTGATATTTAGAAGTTATAACTGAGCCACCGTAGCTCATTCTCTTAAACGAATTCATTTCTTAATAGCCAAACTTAATTGTGTCTTTGAATTGTTTTTTTATTACAAGAAAATGAATGAATACATTGCAGACAAAATAGTTTTTGTTTCTTCATTTAGGACGCTCTACCAGAGTATGGAATGGATCCAGATGCACCGTTACCTGAGCCAAGCGTTGAAGACAATATCGACGTGCCATCAATAGAGCTACTTAATGAAGAACAGTTGCATTCTTTCAATGCCAAAATGCGTGGAATTAACGTAGCTAACCTTTCTGACATTGAACCATATTTGCATGCTTTAGATTCTGTAGACGAGGTTTTGGAAGTTTGAAGTCGATAATTCATGTATTCTACTACATTTCCAGTGATTATATTGGGTGATTTAACTTTCTGCAATTGCTCAAAGCAGTATTTTAAACGTCTGTTACAACTTTCTTACAATCCTCTATTTTTAATTAAATTCATCTTAACTCCCTATTTGAAAGATTACAAATGTATTAATAACATAATTGTGTTCCTTATTCAATAGACTGTGATGTAATACAGCTCTATGTTTAAATTAATAAAGTAATAATTTGCGCAAGACTTCGTCAACTGAAATCGTAGTATCAAATCTACTCTTACTAGGTATGTCCGACTATACCAAAATCTTATTTAATAGTGTTGATATTTGTTTAAATTATGACAATCCAATAAGCAGTAATAGAACATGCTTTAGATTTAATTCATCTGAAATCTCAGCAGAGTACTCATCTTACCTGTATGATATTATTTATTCGTATTTATACAGATTCTGTCAGCATTATCGAGCATTCTTCTGTATAATTCAGGGATAGAACTTTCCGTTCTGTTTGGTGTATATTATTGTAATCCTCCATGATTGATTATATATGTATCCTCATTTTTGTCTAAGTTAATTTCAATCAATGGAAATGTCACTTACAATAGCGGAAGCAGTACTTTAATAAATAAATACAAAGTAAATAATTTATTTATTAACTGAAATTTGTGTTCTAGTTATATCTTTAAGTTTCTTTTCAGTGTAATCATCATAAATGCAATGTGTCCTCTTGTAATTAAACGTAAAATGCGTCAATCTTTCTTAACAGCTATGTCCGCGCGCGTTTCTCCGAGAACTTAATTAAGTGCCGACCGTGTTTTGATAACTTGACTTGTGGAAGTATTTGTTGTATTCAAATTTAGTGACCCCTGTCGTATGTCGTGTGAACTCGCTTCATTTGATCAATCGAACACTGTTATAAATGTTATTGTGTATGTAACATAAACTACCTTAAATGGGCATTAGACTCGTGAAGAAAATAAAAGCATTGACGGGTTACAGATTTTTCGCGTACACATGCGATGGTTGTTGAAACCAGTTGGAACGATCTTTTACAAGTTGAACAGTATGAAAATAAATTGTATGTATAAAAAATAACGAACAACTTCATTAGAAAAAGCGCGTTATTAAAAATTATTATCGACGTGATTGTAAAATGTGGATTCAGTCAGGAAATGAAAAAAAAAGCAATTTCTATCTCCAAGCAGATTTTGACTGAGGTGAAAAATGTCAGATTACATTTTTCCGAAGTATTCGTTCAAAAATGCATAGTCAAAAAAGGAAAATAATGCAGTATCATCAGGTAAATGTCCCAAAGGTAAATAAAGGACATTTATACAAGTTGAACTTCTAGGAAGCATACTTCCATCATCAAAAAATTCAATCTTGGGTGGCATGTAGTATCCTAAAATTGGTATCTCTGCAGATGCCGTCACAAACTGTAATATTTTCTCCAATGTAACTTTGGCTTTCTCCGTTCCTCTTCTACCACCTATAAAAAACAATACAATATATATATATATATATATATATATATATATATATATATATATATATATGTATCTATATATATATATATATATATATATATATATATATATATATATATATATATATGTATCTATATATATATATATATATATATATATATATATATATATATGGCATAACGCGAAAACCAGCAGATTTTGTAAAATTTAACAACCGATTAGTTTCACTATAATACGAAATGAAAATTTTAAAAAGAAAACTTGCAGTATAGTGAAATTGATACCAACTATTCATAAATGTTTTATCCCAAGGCCAAAGATATAGACTAATCGGAGTGAATTCGAGTGTAATTCAAGTTTTGAATGTGCATACTGAATGCCGTTCACAGTGCGGTGAATACAAACATAGGGGATGGTGGTTGCGTGCTGAAGAGTGATTCTTCTAGCATTCTGTTCAGGACTGGGTTTCATACAATAAACATTACAGCAAGTTTGTTATTTAATAAAATTATAATTGTTGTTTTCACATGTTAATATCGAATATATTTCATGTGAAACAAACAGCAATATATTTTATCTTTGAACATGTGACTTCAAACCTACTGAAATGTAAATGTCACAGATTTTACACTACACTATGAGAAATATATATATATATATATATATATATATATATATATATATATATATATATATATATATATATATATATATATATATATATATCGCTTAAGCAAACCTAGCTAGCTGCCACAAAGAAGGACTGAACATATTGTTTTACAATAAGTCGTAGAAATGTGAATGTAAAATAAGAAACTGTCCACCTCTATGTAGAGGCTATATAAACCTTTCGCATCCAACGTCTTTCAAAATGTGTATAAACTGGAGTCCTAGTAATCGTGATAATCTAACACAACATAGGTACAACGGACTGAACACAGATACAATTTAGATAGTATGGAGTAATTCAGGAGTAAACATGTAATATCATTATATTAATAATAATCTTTAAGAAACTACTTCAAATATAACCATGGCGCAAACGAAAAACATTTACCCCATATTGCATTTTGATAAATGTATATCTATAATCTATGAACTCAGAACTATCTCTTTCTTGTTATCTCTACACATGTTATATATTTACCTGAAACTTCTTTAAGGTATGCTAGGAATTTCTGATATGTAGCATCCTCCTTTAGTCTTCTGTTAGATCCGATATCTGAGAATACTGGTTTAAGGATATGGATCAATTTTCGCTGCGTCAGAGTTGACCTTGCAGAAAGCCTGAATAGATATTTAACACACGGCTTTCGGCGCATTAACTGAAAAGTAACATTTCAATACATCAAAAGTTGTAATTGACCCAAACTGTTTGATTGGCAAGGTTGCAATAACAAAAGCGACTTTGTACCATAACTTCTTTTTTGCATATAAGACTATATTATCAGTTTGATTCTTATCCAGTTATGCGCATCTTCAGTTTACCTATCAATAATTGGAAAATATGAGGGGTACTAAATTTATAAAGCTTGATGAGATTAGCTGATATTCACATAATCTAATGCATGATAAACTTATGCTTTTAAAATATAACCTTAACAATGTTTACAATCCTTATTTAATAAACAAAATATGTTGTATATTGTTGTCCCAAAATCACTGCCAAGATTTTTAGTGTATAATGATAAGAGGTTACAAGAGTTGCATAGGTCAAGTTTACAGCTGCAGGTTTGGGAAAGTTTAGATACCCATTTGTGCTTACATCAACAAAACCAAGCCGATTTAAGCCATCTCTAAATTGTTCCTGGACTGGTGTTAAGTTGTGGGACAGGAGCGTTTCTAATTCTTCTTCTGTTAGGAAACATGGTAGAGGCCCGTTCTGCATCAATGACAAACCTAAAAATATTGTTAACAAGAATAGAAAAGTAACAAAGATGATGCGCGTGTGATATTAAATGAAATATATATTTAAACCAAATAAATCATTTTTTATGTTTCACGCTTATTAACTCCAAAAACGAGACAAAGCCTGTTAAGCAAGAAATGTGGGTCATCACAATCACATCTTACTAGGTGTTGAAATACGCGTGACGCATGAATGCACGCTAAAAATAGCAATGTATTGAGCATGTATGCAACAATGTCTTGTAAACTGAAACTGAGGTAAAGGAGTTAAAGAATGTCAAAAACATTTTTGCTGAAACAGTTAGGATCGCTTTATATATATATATATATATATATATATATATATATATATATATATATATACCACATACGTTAAAAATAACATGGCATTTAAAGTGTTGGTATAAAGCAAATCTATATTCCAATACTATTGGTATATCAAATAGTGATCCGCCCATAGCGCAATAATACGAATATATAAACATTCTTTCTACCGTAGGCCTATAGCTCTATGACGAATTTCTACTCATTCATTAATCATAAATGACATGAAATTAACGACACAAATATTAATAGTCCGTTTTCTAAATATTAAAATGGTACACAATTTCATCGGAATCCTGTCTTTTTCCTCTCCCCCTCTCATGCAAAATAAGCACAAATCTGGAGTGAGAGAGAAATATATTGCGCTGGACGAAAATATTAAAGCTGAACTTGTACCAAGTAACCCACAGTACTCTGTTTCCTCGTAAACCTCGTAGACCCCGTTTAGGGGTCTGTTTTTAAAAAAATAGAGAAAATTATACAACTAGGAAATTTGATCTAGGACGGCTATCCTAACAAGACACAATGTATATATATATATGTATATATATATATATATATATATATATATATATATATATATATATATATATATATATATATATATATATATATATATATATATATATATATATATATATATATATATATATATATATATGGCACATACAATATATATGGCACATACAAATAACACAACACAAATAGCACACAAAGGATATAGGGAACCCCTAGCCAGGGTTAATTCTGAAATTTTAAAGGAGGCAGGAGACCCATGATGGGCCTCAAAGCCCGGGACACCCCTCCATAGAAACATTAGGGACTAAAATATCCCTCTATTAGTATATAATCCCGATGGGAAAAAATTAAGGTTAGGGTAAAGTTGAAAAAAAGTCTAAAAAACACAAAACAACACATTAGGTAGAACACACACATACATAAACATAGTTTTTCTAGTTTTTTTAATAGGGGGCGGGGTGACCCCCCCCAAAAAAAAAAGAATATTAAAGTTATTGATAGTTAGAACACGACGTCTCATCTTATGTTTTAACGCAATACCACAACACAGTGTTAGCCTAATTCTAATTAGCTTTAAATATCACTCAACTGTTCTTGACAAAGAAATTAATGAGACATGCTACACTGGTCTAGAACTGAATAACATCAACAGCTGGTTGATGTTATACCCTCACAGGGTTTAAGATCAATGAGAAAAATAGTTTGATGGCAATCATGTATTCGCAGCTTTACTGGTGTCTTGTAATTAATAAATAATTAGTATGCGTTTAATACAAATACGCCGTATAGATTAAACGTATTAGTTCATATTATCATAAGGAAGGCAATAATCTTCTTATTTTTCTTGTTTCACTCGCGTTCTTAGTGTTTCATTTTAGAAATTTTCTCTGATGTTACTTATTTAGTTATTTTTATATGTGTGAACTTTGAAAAATGTCTCTCAAATCCACAATGGAAACTATATTAGAAAGACATTTTGTTATAGAAATAGAAGATAATTCAGATGGAAGGAAGATTACTGCTTTTCGGTCTGAATTTGCTCAAGGGATAGATTTATCCTTTGTACCAGCAAACATTCGGCCAAATACGGCCACCATTCTATCTTTGTTAGTTGCAAGAGGCATAGATGTTGATCGTGTTGATACTTTTTGCCACATAGGGAGAGGCATCTATGTTATCTATCCCAAAGAACAGGCCTTCTTGTTACCAATGGGTAACATTGAAATAGGAAATTTCAAGACTATTGTTACCAAAGCGCCACCGATGACAAAATTCATACAAAAAAAAAAACAATTGAAGTCACGGTTTCGCAATTCCCGATTGAATTACCTTTGGATTTATTCGTGGAAGGATTTGAACAAAGGCTGGGGATACAAGTTTTACAAGTTAGAAGACAAACTTATAAAGCCCTGCCAGGAATTTGTACGGGCAAAATAAAGGTGAAAATTGACTCAAGAGAAGTGAAAAAAGTTCCAGCTTTCCTTAAAATAGATGGCTTTAGGATCCAAACATGGTATTATGGTTGCGTCCAAGACAGACCATGTGATACATGTGGTAGAATTGGTCATGAAAAATGGAGATGCTCACAAAGAAATGCGGACACCTCCACTTCTGGTGCCACTGGTACCTCTGATTCCACAAATTCAAAAACCACAGAACAACAGACTTTGCCATCTAAGACGAACAAACAACTAATCTCATATGCTAATGCTGTAAAAGGAGTACCTGGAGCATCAGCAGCAGAAGAGAAAACTAAAAGAGACGAAATAGAAGAAGAATTGAATTTGTCTGAAAGTGACTTAAGTGAAATAGATGAATATGACTCTGACACCCAATCAGTGTGGAGTCTAAAGGAAAGTAAAAACAAAAACAAAAAGAAACAAAATCAAAAAGTGTTTATGAACAAAAATCTGACAGCAAGACTCCTGGAGTTTCCACCAATTATAAACACAGAAGATGAAAGAAAGAAAGAAAAAGAGAAAGAAAAAGAGAAAGAAAAAGCAAGACTCCTAGAACTTCCATCAACTTCAAACAAAGAAGAGGAAAGAATGAATGAAAAAGAGAAAGAAAAAGAAAAAGAAACAGAAAAGGAGAAAAAACCTGAAAGAGAAGACGAAAAGAGTGAAACAACCTTAATACATAACGTAACATCAAAAAACATAGGGAAAAATAACCCAAATCCAAATGTAAACAAAAAAGGGAAAAAAGGAAGAAAAGAATCAAAGAAAGAAAAAGAAAAAAGTGCTGAAAAAGAAAAAGGAAAAGAGAATGTAATAGAAACAGAAAATAACAAGGATGAAGAAGAAATGGAAATTCAGGAAGAAACCCGGAAAAATCCAAAAAGAAAGGTATCCTCAGTATCACCAGCTTTAACAAGGAAAAAAAACTCTCTCTACAGCAAAACATTGCTGAAGAAGAAGAAGACTCAGTTCTAACTTTAACGCCAGACTCTCAAAACATTATTTATCCAACTCAACAATTGACCCCACTAACAGAGCTTTTGGGGAGGAGACTGTTTGATCAGTGTTTGAATCAAGAAATGAGTAAAGAACTTGATCTAGTCCCGTTGGATCTATCACCAGTCTCCAAATCATAAGCATAAGACATTCTTCTTAGTATTCTATCTTATAGATACTTGTTTTTAGTTTTTCTATTCATTAGTTCAATATTCACATTAATATGATATATAATGGCTGAGATTCAAAATATAAAATTAGCCTCCATTAATGCTGGAGGCCTATCTTTAGAAAAAGCTCAAAAACTAATAGATAACATTACTGATTATGATATAGTAGCACTACAAGAGCTACACAATATTAAACAAAAAACAATAAACCTCATAGAGGACAAATTAGATGCTCTTTTCCTATATAAATTTAATCCTTCTATTAAATGCTCAGGAGTAGGCTATATTGTTATTAACAAATTATTTCAGAATCATTGGAAACTTTTTGATACTCCTGAAGGTCTATATGGCCGGCTAATTCATATACAAATTCATAAAACAAATTTAATCAACATCTATGCTCCTTCTCAGGACACTGATAAACTACAATTTTATGAAAACTCAGCAATTATACTTCATCGTACAACCATGAAGATCTATGCTTGTAAAGAAGAAATCGATAGATACAATCGCAAAAAATACACTAGACAAATTAATTCCTTAAACTATTTAACAGAAAGTAATGATATAATTGATGCTTTTCGTTTTTTGCACCCAAATCTTGTTAAATTCACGTATCGTTTCCTTAACACTAATATACAATCCAGAATTTATCATTTTTATGTACTTCAGAAAAACAGGAGAAACATTATCAAATGTGAGATTTTAGACTTTCAAATTGCAGATCATAAAATGATAACACTAGAGTATAAATCTTTTGTATTTGTCAAATGGGGCAAAAGCTATTGGAAATTGAATAATAGTATATTAAACTTACCGGAACTCAACTTCGAAATTCTAAATGAAATTGAAGATTTTGAATTAGAAAACTTAAAAACTTGGGATAACTTTAAAATTAAAATTAAGGAAGTATGTCAAAAATACTCTAGAACCCAAAGTTTAAATAACAAAATCATAAAAGAAGAATGCACAAGGATAATGGAAGATGATAATACCTCAGAAATACAAAAAGAAAAAACTAAGAAAATTTTGGAGAATTTGGAAAAGTATAAAACTAATGGTGAAAAACAGAGATCCGGGTTTTATAATGATATATATAACATAGGTAAGAGAATATACAAAAAAGAGGAATGCAGAAAAGGTAGCGAGAAAACTTTAACCAAACTTGAAGAGAATAACACAATTATTGAAGGTAAAAACGATATTCTAAAATTTGTAAGGGATTTTTACAAGAATTCATACAAAAGCAAAAGAATACCGGAAAATGAAATTTCTGGTTTTTTCAATAAAATAACTCTTCCTCTTATATCTAATGAAAGTAAAGATTTATGTGACCAAAAGATAGAAATACATGAAATAGAAAAGGCCATAGATAAATTTTCTAAAGGGAAGGCTCCTGGAATTGATGGCATTAGTGCTGAATTCTACAAAAAATTCAAAACACCTCTATTACCCATTTTGGAAAAATTATACAACAAAATATTCGAATCAGAAATAATGACAAACACAATGAGGACTGGAATTATTACTTTATTATATAAAAATAAAGGTGAAATCACCGATTTGAGAAACTGGAGACCAATATCACTACTAAATATAGACTACAAAATTCTAAGTACAATTCTAGCAAATAGACTATCAAACACATTAAATGAAATAATTATGGGAAACCAATCATGTGGAGAAAAAGAAAGACAAATCTCAGATAACATTTTATCCATCAAAACAACTATCGAGTATATGGAAACAAATCAACAAAATGGTGCTTTGATATTATTTGATCAAGAAAAGGCTTTTGACAAAATAGAAATTAACTTCATAATTGAAACCTTAAAAAAGAATGGATTTGGCCCCAACTTTATTCAATGGATTAGGATCTTATACTACCAAATACAATCTAAAATACAAATAAATGGAGCACATACAGCTCCTTTCCCTGTCACAAGATCTGTAAGACAGGGATGCCCAATTTCGATGCTATTATACATCATTGGTATAGAAACTCTAAATAACACAATTCAAAATGATGATAGGATTTCGGGTGTTAAGATACCCAACTCATCGAAAGAGATTAAAACCTTTCTACATGCATATGATATGACAAATTTTATAACAACTGAAAATTCTTATAATAATCTGATTAGACAATACACAAATTTCAGCCAGGCTTCTGGCTCTGAACTTAATAAAGAAAAAACTGAGATACTATTGATTGGAAATTGGAAATATAGAAAATATCTTTCACTCCCTCATGAAAAAATAAAAACTAGTGTTAAAGTACTAGGCGTTTTCCTAGGAAAAAATAATAAGACTTTAAATATAAAACAAATGTTAAACAAAATTCAAAAGCATAAAAATATCTGGAATTCAAGAGAATTCTTTTTTATGGAAAAAATACATATAGCAAAAACATATTTATTCAACTCCATTTGGCATGAGTTTAATATAATTGATTTTGGTATCTTTCATTTTCAAAAAATAGAACAGTCAATATACAAATACTTTTGGAAAACTGTCCACAAATTGAAAAAAACCTCACTTCAACTTGATAAAATGAAAGGTGGACTAAATCTACTAAATCTCAGACTTAAACAAGAGTCTATTTACCTACACAGATTAAACTCTTTAGAATTTCCTATCAAACACCCATGGCAAGGAATTTATATTTATTGGTTTGGCTTTTCCTTGTCCCACAAAAAAAGTATTTATAATAATAATAAACTTATGAAAACTTTAAACCCTCCTAATATGATGAGCAGACAAATTAAAACCATTCGATATTATAAAAATCAAAATATGGCATGGCAACTAAAAACACCTACGGAAATGTATAATGACATAAAAAATATAAAACCATCAAAACACAGAATTGAAGTATTAAATCCAGCACTTAACTGGGAAACTATATGGAAAAATTGGTCAAAAATTAGACAACCCCAAAAAACTAATTTGATGTTACAATATCTTCATGATATCTGGTGGACTGGGGAAGAAGCTTATAAAAGGAAGATTATTAAAAAACTCCCAAAATGTCCTTTATGTAAAAAATATGTTGATAGTAAAAACCACTTAATTTTAAAATGCAAAACTTTTAACTTGAAAAGGGAAATAATTATAAATAAAATTAACAATCAAATGGATACTTTTAATAATAATATGCTATTGTATACTAACCAAATTGTAGATAAAGATCTATATAATGAGATTATAAAATACTTAATTGATATTATTTCAACGAGGAATAAACAAACTTGGGTACTAGGATAATGTAAAATCCTTTATTTGTTCTTCTATCACTCTACACACTTTAGAAATTTAGCTCCTCTCTCATAAAATGTACTAACTATCCATATATGTTCTTCTCTCATTCCTAACATACTTTAGAAATCTAGCTCTCCCACGTAAAAGTGCACTCACCAGAAACTACACTACCTTTTATCATATTCAAATTGCTTTTCTAATCTACCAAGCTCAACTTTTACTATGTTTACAGTTTCCAATCCTGCTAACGGTAAAATTTACAGCGGGAATACAGGTCACTGATAGAACAATTTCCCACACCTGAGACAACTACGTGATGTCTTCACACAGACTCTTATCTCCTAACTGACAACCAACTCACATCCTTCAGCACCTAGCAATTAAGCGACTTGAAACAATCATTTGACCAAATCAAAAACCAAAAACATTTGTCCCACGGGCCAACACTAGACCACGTGACCATTTAGGAATTCCATTCACCAATTAGTACAATCCACTACGGAATATAACTTATTATTATTATTATTATTATTATTATTATTATTATTATTATTAATGCATACTTCACTGATCGCGTAACTCATATCCACGCCTAAGTTTTACATATTAATTTCACGCATTTCTCTTTGTTTTCCACCTTTGGTTCAATGTTAATTTCTCTTTGCATTTTGTAATAATAATAATAATAATAATAATAATAATAATATTATTATTATTATTATTATTATTATTATTATTATTATTGATAATAATAATAATAATAATAATAATAATAATAATAATAATAATAATCTTATGTGATGATGGTAACACAATTAGTACCAAAACTAACTTCATTTGTGGCACTTTATTATATACTTATGTATGTAGAGGCAAATATATAAAATACAGTTGAGAAACAAACATCATACAGAAAAGATATAAATAATTATATACACAGGAACAATTAAGTGTTGATATAGCACATAAAGCATTGTGTACACCACATGCATGATTTAAAGCTTTTCATTCAAAAGACACACACACACACACACACACACACACACACACACACACACACATGGGATAGCTGACCATAACCGGTTATATACATTATTTAGATTCTAGCCATTGTAAATGCCTGTGATGAAAGGAATGCTCTGATGGTTCTTCTTTAACATCTATAGGTAGCCAGTTCCAAATGACTGGACCCAAACTATTTTTTTACAATTGCATTTCGGGCTTAGAAAGAAGAAAGTTATAATTTGGTATAGAACATATTATCGATGGACCAGAAACTGTATTGACATTATTTGTCCTTTTACTGAACATATTGTTTATATAGTTTGGCGTCGAATCATTAGAAACTAAGTCTGTATACTGTGTACACATTTCTTTCAGAAAAAATTACCACGTATGATGTTATCACTCATATTTATACGTAATATTAATTTCATGCCATACACTATCATTATTTTCATCGCGTTCTAAGTCATACTTGCTGTACATACATATTGATTGGAATGCATATATCGCTCTCCTTTTCATGATACATTTTCTCAGTGCGCGCCTGCGCATGTGATACTGCTGACATTTATATAAATTTTATTTAATAAAAGCTATGAGAAAAGTTATAGATCGCTACTGTAGTTATTCGTCAATAACAAAGCATTACAATCACCATCACTGTTTAGCATCACTTAGACCAATAACTGGTGGCGCCTCATGTCATGTCAGAAAATGCGAAATTCTAAGTGCTTGTAGGTGTGTACAGCACCACAATAAAACAATATCAAGAGAATAAATTAAAGACACCAGGAGCACAAATATCATGTTCAACAACAACAACAACAGCAATAATAATAATAATAATAATAATAATAATAATAATAATAATAAGAAGAAGAAGAAGAAGAAGAAGAAGAAGAAGAAGAAGAAGAAGAAGAAGAAGAAGAAGAAGAAGAAGAAGAAGTTACTTGACATAATAAATCCGATAATGATGCAGAAAGTTAGATTTTCTTAAACTCTACTGTTTCGCTTGTTTCTCTTACTTAGTTTAACACCATAAAGTTGTAACACTTCATATAGACCCAAACTTAAAGTATCAAGGAGATGCTAATTGTTGATACACGTTCCATGTTGATTTTTTTTTATCTATTTGGAGATGTGGACCGTTTGTCTTTTTAAGGACTCACCATATACAACTTTACAAATATGGAAGTCTTTGTAGTGTTGAAACATATATCGAAAGAAAGACAGCAGCAATGGAATCTATTTCTTTTCTTCTTTCTGAATTATCCCAGGATCATGTTTCTATGATTTTTGTGAAATATTTTCTGCTTTCACAATATTTCAAGGAACTTTACAGAACCATATATTATCATGAAGGTTCCATCTTCGTTTTTATTAAAAAGTAGACGCACCAGAAATAATGTGCAGATGGAAATTGGAATGGAATTATGAAACTAACTGACATTAATAATTTATTCAAACTAGATATTCTTATAAAATACAAAGTTATTATTTTGGTACTAGGTTTTATATATATTAGAAGATAAAAGACTAAAAGTTTGGCTCATGAAAAAAAGATGAAATGTGTACAGAAATAGAAACTAAAAAAGAATAACTTTTTAAATAGTATGCAAATTGATAAAAAAACATTGTTGCACGAATGTTGCATGCACAAGGTTCGTGTAAATTTTAATCATCAACTGTTATAAACTTCCATGTTCATATCATTTCAAAAACTTTTCTTTTTATATTTAAAATTATTTATTTCAATTTAATATTTTAATATTTTAATGGTCATAGTTTATTCAGTGTTACTTCTAATATACATATAGCCATATATTACCGTTTACTGGTAATACATTTAAATTATAGCCACACACAAAAAAACACAATGTCATTCCTAAAGTACATCCGCCTTTATAGTGACCAATATATAAGAAATAAAGCATCATGTACACAGAGTTTCTTGATATCTGGAAGCCTGTAAAACTTACAGGATTATAAAATTTTGGAGACAACGCTGTTATTAGTTTATCTTAAAATTATTCACTACTGAAAAGTTACAAAATAAATAAATAAATAAATAAATAAATAAATAAACCTTGGACGAATAACGAGTATGCACGTAGGGACGGTAATGTAAAATATACCAAAAGTGACGGGAAACACATTTTTGGCTTAGTGTGTAAGGTCATTAAACATGTTAATTAATAATGATCAAATAAAATCAAGATTTAATCTCTTTAGTTGATAGATCTCGCTTTGTTGAAGCAGAAGAAACTCGCGCAGAACTTGAAGAAAGAAAAAAATACACGCACATTCATTAATGTGGATAAAATCACTTTATGCTGATTGGAAAACGTGGCTCTTGTTTATAAAATACGAAAAGAAATACTTGCCTTTGCTTTGCTCTGCAACTGTCCTATGCAAAAATCTCAGCTGAATGCTGTAAATACGACCGTCGATTCTGTTTCGGGGTGCTGACATCATACGTCATAGATAACAGCGCCCCCCTGTGATTGTTTGGATTTACGCTAGTTGATTCGTAGTTTGATCAGATGGTTTGCTTTCAATACGTTTCATTTAATACCACATCATTTGGAATATGAGCTGATCATTCCATTCTGCTCTTCAGACCATTTCAACTAATGCCAGATCATTTGGAATCTGAATACATCATTTCATTTTTGGGGTTAAATCATTTAATTCAAGACTACATAATTTCATTTAATACTACGTTATTTGGAAGCAGAATTCATCATTTCATTTGTTGAGTTAAATCATTTTATTTCATACTACGTACTTTCATTTAATAATATATCGTTTGGAACCAGATTTCATTAATCCGTTTTGTTCTTTAAATCATTTTATTTAATACCAGATGTTTTGGAATTTAAATTCATGATTTCATTTGTTGAGTTAAATCATTTCATGTTAGACTACATCATTTTATCTAATAGCACGTCATTTGGAAGCATATATCATCATTCCGTTTTGTTCTTTAAATCATTTTATTTAATACCAGATCATTTCATTTAACGCCACATCATTTGAAATCTGAATTCATTATTTCATTTTTGGGGTTCAATCATTTCATTTCATGCTACATCATTTCATATCACACAACATCATTTGGAATCTGAATTGATCATTCCGTTTCTTTGGTTAAATCATTTTATTTCACACTTGATCATTTCATTTAATACCACGTCATTTGAAACTTACAAGCATCATTCGGTTTTGTTCGTTAAATCATTTCATGTAACACCACATCATTTGGAATCTGGATTGATCATTTCATTTGCTAGGTTAAATCATTTGATTTCATACCAGATCATTTGATTAATGTAATTTTGGCGGCGACGGCTGCCCATAAAGAACAGAGGTCATAACGAAACTGTATATTCGTTTAGAAAACTTGTAATTAATGATGTTCACAGCAATATCTTACTGCAGTTTAAAGGAAAATTCACTCTTGCAAGCAAACACTGTGTGGAAGAGTAAAACAACCAAATACAGGTATTAATTTATATATGTAATAAATTTAATAATCCTGATAATTAAAAAATTGTTCATGGCTTTGATGTCAGTAATGTTAAACCTATATTGCTGGATACATGCTGATCATGTTTGTTGTTTGTAAAGGAGGTGGTCTCAATTTTTTCAATGCACACAAATCCCACATGGTTTGCATTGGATAAACAGCATTATACAGAGTGTGTTGTGGATGCAAACTTTGATGGAAACTCTGGTTTCAATCATCCAAAATATGTGTGCATGAGGCTGAGTCTAACGTTTTCAAAAACATTAGAAGTAACAATTCCTCTGTATGTAATGACAGCCATGGAGTGGTATTACAAACTCATAGACAGCACTATCAGCCATGGAGTGGTATTACAAACTCATAGACAGCACTATCAGCCATGGAGTGGTATTACAAACTCATAGACAGCACTATCAGCCATGGAGCGGTATTACAATGGTGTTATAAACTCATGGACAGCACTATCTGCCATGGAGTGGTATTACAAACTCATAGACAGCACTATCGGCCATGGAGTGGTATTACAAACTCATAGACAGCACTATCAGCCATGCAGCGGTATTACAAACTCATAGACTGTGAGCACTATCAGCCATGCAGCGGTATTACAAACTCATAGACAGCACTATCAGCCATGCAGCGGTATTACAAACTCATAGACATCACTATCAGCCATGCAGCGGTATTACAAACTCATAGACAGCACTATCAGCCATGGAGCAGTATTACAAACTCATAGACAGCACTATCAGCCATGCAGCGGTATTACAAACTCATAGACATCACTATCAGCCATGCAGCGGTATTACAAACTCATAGACAGCACTATCAGCCATGGAGTGGTATTACAAACTCATAGACAGCACTATCAGCCATGGAGTGGTATTACAAACTCATAGATAGCACTATCAGCCATGCAGCAGTATTACAAACTCATAGACAGCACTATCAGTCATGGAGCGGTATTACAAACTCATAGACAGCACTATCAGCCATGCAGCGGTATTACAAACTCATAGACATCACTATCAGCCATGCAGCGGTATTACAAACTCATAGACAGCACTATCAGCCATGGAGTGGTATTACAAACTCATAGACAGCACTATCAGCCATGGAGTGGTATTACAAACTCATAGACATCACTATCAGCCATGCAGCGGTATTACAAACTCATAGACAGCACTATCAGCCATGGAGTGGTATTACAAACTCATAGACAGCACTATCAGCCATGGAGTGGTATTACAAACTCATAGACAGCACTATCAGCCATGGAGTGGTATTACAAACTCATAGACAGCACTATCAGCCATGGAGTGGTATTACAAACTCATAGACAGCACTATCAGTGTATCTTGGGATATCTATAATGATTAGTCTGCATCATAGTAAGGTAAATATAATGATTAACTTTTTCTTAATTAGAGATATAGATCCCACTATATATATATATATATTAACCAAAATGGTTGCAAATAGAAACTTGTTCACTCATTAAGAGCACTGTAATCATGTCCCATTGGCCATGATTGAATATAAAATTAAATAATCTCTCACCAAAGATTAAAATAACTAAAACTGAGAATGTAATCAGATCAATGTCAGTATTGTGCACATGAAAGGTTTCCCACATGAGTGGAATCCTAACAACATCATTATGGTTTCCCACATGAGTGGAGTCCTAACAACATCATTATGGTTTCCCACATGAGTGGAGTCCTAACAACATTATTATGGTTTCACATATGAGTGGAATCCTAACAACATCATTATGGCTTCACACATGAGTGGAATCCTAACAACATCATTATGGTTTCCCACATGAGTGGAGTCCTAACAATATCATTATGGTTTCCCACATGAGTGGAGTCCTAACAATATCATTATAATTTCCCACAAGAGTGGAGTCCTAACAACATCATTATGGTTTCCCACATGAGTGCAGTCCTAACAATATCAGTATGGTTTCCCACATGAGTGGAGTCCTAACAATATCATTATGGTTTCCCACATGAGTGGAGTCCTAACAACATCATTATGGTTTCACATATGAGTGGAGTCCTAACAACATCATTATGGTTTCCCACATGAGTGGAGTCCTAACAACATCATTATGGTTTCACATATGAGTGGACTCCTAACAACATCATTATGGTTTCCCACATGAGTTGAGTCCTAACAACATCATTATGGTTTCTCATGAGTGGACTCCTAAGAACATCATTATGGTTTCCCACATGAGTGGAGTCCTAACAACATGATTATGGTTTCACACAAGCAAAAAACTTCAGCAAGAACAGTTTAGACTTCATCAATTCAGCATGCGACTCTCATAAGAAATATTCTGATTAGTCAAAGGTTTAAATTCATCCAATGAATCTTTGTGTAATGGAAACTGATGGCAATGGAAAGAAGAAGCATGCTTGCAAAATATGGCATCCTGAGTTGTTGAGAGACACCATGACATGACAAGTTTAGATAAAGGTTTTACAAAATTATGGAAATGGGAATGGCTGGAGTAAAACGTTGACAGAAACTTAGTTGGTCAGTTTATAAGAAAACTAAATGCTAGAGAACTGGCATTTTGTGACCTCTGCAATAGTAACCATGCTTACCTTAATTCAGACAGTGCAGTTTATTACAATGAGATGAAATATTTCTTGCATGAGAGAAGAGATGTATACCGGTCAGAATATGCACATTGCATGTTGCCAGTGACAGCTTGAAATGAAAAAGGCTTTCATTGAGAAGGAAAAGAAACGACTGCACTTTGAGCTAAAAAAAACGTCAGTGGTGACAAAAAGGAAGACAAAATAAATCTTTGCCAAAGCCACAAAAGGGCTCACTGGCATATCAGTAGGCTTTCATCATTGGAGAAAGAGATAAATGAATGTATGGGATTATTTGTTTGTAGTTGATGTACTTACATGTTTACTTAGGTCTTTAGGTCTTTAAGGGCCTTATGAATCACAGCATCTATATTCCCACCTGTGTACCCTTTTATATATGAGTGGAGTTTGAAGAGCATAGTTTATCAGCTTTCAATTTTTATCAATGTGAGTTGATGTAACATTTAGGCAAGACTTTTTGTTTTTTTCTTTCTAATTTCATGGTGTTTGTTTTGTCTTATATTTTGTAGTCTTTGCAATTTAAGCTCTTTAGAATAAGTCCACAATAGAATAGCACTGGTTTATCAAATTATGTAATATAATTATGTAATATAAATAGCACTGGTTTATCAAATTATGGTCAAATATCATTTTCTGTGGGTTATATTGTAGGTGTGCACACAGCTAGTATCAGCAACACAATATTGAAATAGACTGATCTATATACATTCTAGTTGTAAATATACCATCTTCAACCACTGTCTTTCTTCCAAAATGGTACCATGTTCACATTTGCAGAAGATGGTAGCATGGTCCTCGTGCAAGTTTGCGATGTGGTTCATCAGCGGTTCCCATTTGGCAACTTTTAATCTTACCATTATCCTCACAAAAAGATGCAACCAAGTAGGCATGGTTCACTGTAGACTTGATCCACAGTAGGATCAATTCACCATCCTTCTATTTTGCAGCTGCCTCCAGCTTATTAGAGATGCCTGAAAATAAAAACCATGTATTCAAACAAAGACATAATTTTGCTTAAGAATAGCATCCGTAAGAAAATGACAATGTTTCAATGAAATTCAATTTAATTTTTACAACAAATATCTATATCAAATGCCAAGTGTTTCACTCCTCTCTCATATAATATTTCTGCACCATTCTATGCTGATCTGTAACTAGGGATTTAATGGTCAAGCAGCGATCATTAATAATGTGATTCAATCCTCTCCTCAGACCTTCAATCTCTCTATGTGTGGACCTTTAACTCTGCTGCGCTTAAACAGAAAGAAAATGTACAATTTGCATAGTTGATTAATTGTTGTTAACAGCACTTTCAAGGATTCAAAATGCAGGTGGCATTGGCTAGCTTTTGCAGGTGTTAATGTTTCCTGAGCATTCTAAATATTTATCGCTGACAATTTCAAAACAAGTCAGTTCCAGTAGCCTAACAATCACTTGTGCTAACGTTATTTAATTGATCTAATGCATTATCTTGAGGTAGTTTTTCAACTTGATAAAATTGAATATAGCTAAGTTCTCAAAGTATAGACTATAACACAAAAGTATAATATACTGGTAAAACATAATCCACAGTTTTTGCCAGCTATACAAAACTGAAATTTAGTATGCTTCTAGAGTAACCAATGTTACAAGGGCCTTGAGAATTCAGCAATAGTACTCAAGTGTTGTCTTTCTGCCTCCCTCTTTTATGTGCAAATTTAAAAGCTGTGTACATTATCATAATGACACTCACATATGCTCTAATGACAACCATATAATCTTCAATGATTATGACTGAGCTATTTTACATATGGAAATCTTACTAATTAGTTGATCTCCAATGATTATGACTGGAATATTTTACATATGGAAATCTTACTAATTAGTTGTGTACAATATCATATGCTTTAATGACAACCATATATTGTACTTGTACTTGCTGGATGTCAAGTACTTTCTTGGCTTCCAAATCCATCAAAATATAAGCCCCATATTTGGCTGAAAACCCTGAGCAACACCAAGCAGCACCTCCACATATTATTTGCTTTTCAGTGCACTCTTCAATTAAGGAAGCTTGTTATTATCCCATGCCACTTCAACTGCAGGTACAATATAAGATGTTTGTAACTTTGTAAATGTACATTTGCTGAAACTTTGCATATGCATTCCCTCAAATAGGAACAAGACTTTTGCACAATTGATGCTGGAGAAAAATATTGCTCCTGCAGTAAACGTATTACTCCATGGCATTCTTCCATCACAGGGCTTACTTTTCCATTCTGAAATATGCCCACTGACACAAACATCTTCCAGGAAAATATATTGTTTGCAACAATTCATTGCCAAGCAAACGTGGAATGAGTTGCCCATTGAAATTAGACACAAAGACACAGTGATCCCTTTCAAGAGTGTTAGAGATTTTTTCGGTTTCATTGCAACCATATTACAACCTTTCCTGGCTAACTACCAAACAGATAAGCCCATTGTGCCATTTATGGTGGATGACTTGATTACAGTCATCAAATGCATGATGCGGAAAGTTGTCAAGGCTGAAAGTTTGAGCCAGGCAACCACACCAGAAAAGTTGCAATGGATAGATTTAGAGAAGACCCGTTCTTAGACATATAAGAAGGTTGACATCAGTTTACTAGCTGAAGAAAGGTTAAGACGTGCAACCATGAGTAAAAAGAAAGTAATATATTTCAGAATGGAATGCATGACATTTGTGATTGAAGTGTTGAAGTGTTGAAAACAATTACTGAGAGATCCCCAATCACTTATTCTTTGGTCAGAAATATGGTGTATTTTTGTCCAAGGGAACATTATAATAGTTATTGGTACTGAGAAGTTTACATACTTGATCCATACAAGGATAGACTGGACAAATTGTTTGTGGAGCACGTGTCAGATGCTAGTTATTGGAAGCTGCTGGAGATTGTTAAGCTTCTGGCCTCTCCCATAGACAGGCAACAGTAGAGCGTGGCTTTTCTGTGAACAAGGAAGGAGAGTGTGAAAGTTTGAAGGGACAAAGAGTGGTTTCACAGTGAGAGAATCATGTGTGATTATGTTAGAAATGTGGAAGGAGTACTGAATGTTCCAATCAACAATCAGCTTCTTGTAAGTATAGCTTCAGCAAGACAAGTATCAAACTTATTTAGAGACGTTTAGGGAAAAGAAGCAGTCTGGGTCTGGGCAGAGACAAAGAAAGCATGTTCATGATGTCATTGAAGATCTGAAAAGAAGAAAAAGTCAGGCCAGATTAGATTATGAAATACTTGTGAAGAAAGCAGATGAAGTGTCCTTAAAAGCAGAAGACACTAAAGTGGCAACTTCTTGCACAGGCCAATGCATATAGAAAAGTAGCTGAGGGGAAACTTGGAATTTATGAAGGTTTTTGCAATATGCTGGGTGCTAAGGATCAAGGAGCTGATGAGAAATTAAGTACATGTACAGAGGAAGAACTTGTTAATAAACTTATTATTAGTTTGACTTTTTGTTTATTGGACCTTTATTAGAGAACCTTATTGGGAGTGGAAAATGCAGTTACACGAGCCACAAGTCAGTCTGAAGGTTGTTCCAAATGTAGATATCTATGTTGATTTCAGATATAAGATTCCTTGAAATAAAAATATAGTCCTTGAATTTTGTAATATTTTACCTGTTTGAACCATATGCAGAAATTATCTATTGCTTAAAACTCGCTTACTTGTTTTCAGGTAGTACACCACAGGAAAAGACTGACAGTGGCCCAGTAATTATTGGAAGTGCAATTGGGTCGACCTTATTTGTATCATTAATAGTTACTGTTATTGGGATTCTGCTATTTCGGAAAAGAAATGCTCATGATAAAGGTAATATACAGTACAAAGACAAAATAATTGATTACTTTTCATATTTAATGGTAAATTCATCAATAGTTTCAAAGTTATTAACATGTGTGCATATGATTTAAAGAAATGTTTAGTACTCACCTGATTTTTAGATAAAAAAAATAAATCTTATGTGTTTTGTGTACAGTGGCTTTATCATGAGTGACAAGAGAGTGATGATAATGTTGTGGTGGCTTTTTAAATTATTTAACCATGATAATTCACGTTTGAAAGTAAAATTCTTATTTTTACCTAAATTCAAATTAATTTCATTTCAAATGTTTTATGTGTTCCATTTGTGTTGAATATCTTTTTATCTCTGATTGTGTAATCGTGTTAAACGAGAAAATACCCCAAGGTAAGTCTATTCCTGAAGTAGTTTACAGGTTGAAAAATGGAGTGGCTCGTACACTTGAAAATTTGCCACTTGTATCCTGCTAAGATAATATTTATTTATCATTCTTATATTTCTAATGATTCAATGTACCTATATTGTTTGGATAAATTAGGGCTTGACCACCTTTTTCTCCTTAAATCTCTTTTCCATGTATGAGAACATTTCTGGATCACTTGTGTTTATTTTCAAATAAACATAACTCTGAAACATATTATATGTGAGTGCAGCCAAAACATAGATATGTTGAACACCTCATGTTGTGCCTTACCATTTTGTGCTTGGAATATCAGTATGCATTTTACAGGCATAAAAACACCTATTATTTCACCTTATCATAAGACAAATTGTTATGCTTTATTTGGAGTGCCACTTATGAAATATTCAGTTCTTATATCCTCGACATGGAATTACTGACAAATATTTCACTTGTTTCTGAACAGTTATTACTGATTCAATTTTTTTTTTTTAGTTCTGTCTGTATTTTCTGCATAATTATCCAGTATAAAGTGTTTTTTGTAATGTAAACAGATTAAGAATTGTTACTGTTTGGCTAGCATAGGGATGTAGGCATTTTAGAAGACAAAAATTACAAAAGTCAAAGGTTAGATTGTAAATGCATATGAAAACAAGTGAAATATATTTAAAAAATTGTTCACTAAGCTGAGTAGAAAATAAATTACACTAGGTCCCTAATATGGAGTGCTGTAATTCATAAAAGTCATTCATGGTGTAATTGTCTTAAAACATGAAAAATGTAATAAACTGACACAGGCATGAAATATACCAGATATACTGCCATATTGATAAACTGATGCCTTTGTTTCCTGTATTAAATACGTATGATGCTCGACTGCAACTCTATTTTGCCAATACTATCTTCTAAACAATAAATGAGTTACACTTTTCCACCTAGTTTAAAAACAATATTCCTCATCTTCAAGCCAGAATCTTTATAAAATGGTCGGAAATCATGGAAGCCAGAAGAAGCATGGTATAATCAGATCTTCAAATATAATGTTGCAAATTGATTAAAATCGTCCAAGTCTTTCTCTAGTTCATATAATATTATAAAGCATTTAACTTTGAACAGTTTATGCATGATCAAATAATTAGTAGGCTTCCCCTATGTAAAATATTCCAGTCATAATCATTGGAGATTAAATAAATAGTAGGAGTTCCATATGTAAAATAGTCAAGTCCTAATTATTGGAGATTAAATAAATAGTAGACTTTCCACATGTAAAATAGTCCTGTCATGGCAATAGAGATCAACTAATTAGTAAGATTTCCATATGTAAAATATTCCAGTCATAATTATTGGAGGGTATGGTAATGGTAAGTCGTCATAACTAAATTTCATAAATTAGAGTGGTAAAAAGGGATTATTTGTATTGTTTATGTCTATGTTAATATTTAACATAACAATTATAAAACCATATCTTCAAATATTTATGCTTAAGTAACTATGTTAAGATGATAAGTGAAAAATGCATACCAACTGCAAAGTCAAAGGATTGACACTGAAATATTGCTCGAGTCAAGTGGTTATCCTTGATATGCTTAAAGTAGCTCTGCAGTCCAAACTCCAAATCAAAACTCTCATGTGACCACATAGGAGCCACACAAATCTGTACTGTTACAAAACCACCAAGTCCCTTCTGGACAAATCGATTAAATCATGTATCAGAAATGAATGTGGCTTCCAAGCAACAATCCTTTACCCTATTCACACATCAATCTCCATTATAAAAATGGAAGATTTCCTAGACCAATACTTCATTAGGACTAGAAATGCAGAGCAAGATATATGAATCATTCCACACAGTCAAAATTTACCAAAGTTTATTGAGAAACGTGAGAGTCCCTTATGATCACATCAGTGCTGTACCCTCGCATGGCTGATTCTCTACCACTACAACCACAACCATAGATGCAAAAGTGATGCTGTTCATGTACCACCACAGATGCAAAACTGATGCTGTTTGTGTACCACCATAGATGCAAAAGTGATTCATTACTAAGCACCTATTGGACGAGCTGCAACAGAACCATTTACTGATTTTCATGGTCACTGTGATGCCATGTCTGTACTGCTCAATGAATCTCATGCATGCCTGTGCAAACAACTTGAAATGCCACTGCCGCATCAAGAAAATCGACCTGTCAAAGAAAAGTGAAATGGCTTATACATCTGAATGGACCTATACACCCAAACAATTGGCAAGATCTGGATTTGCCTATTCAGGAGAAGGAGGTAAAGGCAAGTGTTTTAGATAAGGAATCATGGCATTTCACACATGAGAGCAGGAAGACTCAGCTTACTTTTAACATGTTAGATGGTCTTCGCATTGTCACTACCTTTCTTTGGTAGGACACAATTAATGTTAAGTGTCTATGCCTCTTTTCATACTCTGTTGTTTATAGATTGTAAATTAGAATTTTTTTTTACTTTTCCTGAGGGTATATATAACAGGAAAATCAGCAATGCTATTGTCTGTGTTTGTTTAATCGTATCAATAGTTGTTTTAATATCAGAAAGTTTTATTGGGACATTCATTGGAGTACCAAAAACATTATCCATGGTTTTATCCTATTTTCTAAAATTCTTACGGAGGGTTGCAAACTCATCTCCATGAACATCATACTCGGTTCACAGTGTTGTTAGTTTATCATGCGTGGTTTTATGCTCACCATATAGCGTAGTTAGTTTATATTCTAACACATCTACATATATTTTTCACAGCATCAGTGTCCAATATTGGATTGCCAAGTGCGGTTATTTTATTAGAGTTCATGTCGAGGGGACCTGTCATTGTGTCACCGGATGTTTTCACTCATTTGTTATTACTATCTGTCACAGTTGGAAAAAGAACTCCTGGTTTAATCTTACCGGTGGAATCAAACACCACTAGGGAATTTTCGGTTACTCCATTAATTTTAACGAGAATGTCATTCAAGGAAACATTACTCGTTTTCAATCTCCCTTGTTTCTCTTGAAATACGACTAGTTCGTTTGGATCCACACTTGCGAGGTTTAATATCTCGGATATTTCATCTTCGATTATTTTTTTTACATCTCTTTTTGCAAATATTTCCCCGGTTAGTTTTTTAAGGCTTTAGAGGGCTCTCCCATAAATATTAATCATTATATTTTAAGATCTCTCTAAAAAGTGATTACTTGTATTTTCTTGTACGGTTTTATGGGGTGGTTTAGTTGATGATATAGCGCTAAGTACATTTATTACTTGCTGGCCGCATATTGGTGGGTTGGTCATTTTCTGTGTTGGTAGTGTGGAGTACCAGATCGGAGTGTTTAATTGGTGTATATAACGCATAAATTCTTTAGGTGGCGCTAACCCATAAGAATAAAAAAAAAAAATCCATGTGGATCAATCACGTATGTAACCCAGTGAGTTCCAGGTCCGGTGCTGTTGTCGAGATTAATGATACCAGTTTCAGCACTGTTTGGTTGTTGTTGTAATTGATCTCGCAAAAAAACACTTCTGAAGTTTCTTATCATGTATTTTTTAGCAGCATCGAGTAAATCATGCTATTTTTTATATCCCTGTCCGGTAGCTTTCTTTAATGCCATCCCAGCAGCGGTACCAACAGTTCCTAACGCAGCAGCTTTTGCAACCGCGGGGGTGGCGGCAATTAACGTGCATAATGCAGTGAGAAGTGGAAATATACCACCTAATTTAATCATATCTTTGATCGCGGCTGCAGAGAGAGAGAGAGAGAGAGAGAGAGAGAGAGAGAGAGAGAGAGTAACCTGAACACCTTTTTTATCTTTGCTAGCTGTCAGTGATAGTTTATTCCGACCACCAGACATTTGATTGGTTTTAACGATATCATAGTTCTATATTTTTTAGCTGAATCCGATTGCAATGTTTTAATCTGACCAGGAGTCAGTGTAACACCAACATGACTATATGACATTTTGTTTAATACGAGATTGATCTAATTGTCTACATGTTTTCTATTGGCGCATCAGCTACACTCATTCGTCCACCGCCACCTTCGAGTAGCATTGATTTGTCACTGAGAATGACGGCAATTGCTATGTAATCACCACCAACAGGAGGAGCTGTTACAGAAGCGTCGAAGTATACATCAACGACGGATTGTCTAGCTAAATCAAGACGTTTCAGTGAAAAGTAATAGATTGGATATAGGGTTCTAAAGTCTAATTGTGATATTTGCAGACCGGTATCTACATTCTGATCACGTGCCATAAATGTCAGCAAACAATGATATGCACGCGCTGATTGATTTTGGTCATAATTAAGTAAAATATTCACAGATGGTTCATGTTGACCGTTTATTCTTAACGAAATTTGGTTACCATCCAATCGATCAAATATCATATAGCTTTGCACCTGAGAATTTAATCTTGCAACATCTTGGAATGCAATAAATATGTGTCGAGGTGCAGAAATTCCCCTGTTTGATGTAACATGCCATGAAAAATCTCCATTAATATACTCTGCAGACTAGCTGTTGATGCTGTTAACCATGACAACAATGATTTACCACAATTACTTTACCAGCAGCATGCCAGATTGCATCATTATCATCACCTTTTCGCACAAGAACAACTGTGTGCTTAGCTCCAAAGATAACTTTTCTAACATTTCTACAAAATCCAAATATATGATGCAGTGGAATAGCGCATGAAAATAATCTACACGGTCCCTTCAACATTGATACACGTGTTGCAAATCCTAGGTTGTAATTAGGATTAATATCCGAAGTGTCCTCGTATATCCGGCTGGTGCTGGATCAACTGCAGTATCCCGTGTTGCCTTTACCCTATTATATTGAATATATTCAGAGTGATCATTTACATCCTTAGTGAACGTCATAGATGGTCCAGCCGATCTTGTATAATCACCAGAATATCTCGCTAATCCCACTATTGTTGTGTCAATATCAACATCTTTTTGAATAGATTCAATCTCTTTATTATCAACCATATATATAGCGCTACTAAATAATGCCATAATACCATTATTGACAAAACCAACTTTGGCATCATCTGCATATGGCGTATCATCATCAATATTTGTTACAAGTTCTACTTCTACTTCAATAAATGCTTCAGCGGGTAGATAATATTTATTCGTATCATGAACCTGAAGTTCGATTCTCCCTCGTTCATCTGATTGTATTGCGTTATACGGATAAAACAGATAATTATTTCAAGAATCATCTTTGCGCACTGAGGCATCCATATCCTATGCTGGATAAGGTGAATATCTAAATCGCGATCTCGCTGGGGATTTCAAACCACTTCCCGGTATCATATTTGTAGTAATATTCCCAATAGCATCAAATCCTTCATTTAATCGCTCTGCCATTTTTTGATCCACCGCGCTGTTTATTATTTTACTAACACTCGCAGGCATAATCTACATAAATGGTAGTTTTCCCAATGGTGTTTTTTTTTCCCTCGTCAAATCAGCGTGATTAGTTTTTCCTTAGCCGCGGAAATGCTTTACCGGCAACATCACCAACAGCACTAATACCTTTATCACGAATAACATCAATAGCTTTGTTTGATAACTGTTTAGTAATTGGTGCTATTTTTGGAGCCATCCTTGCAAATAACCCTTGAACAACATCACTGAGACCATCTCCATAATACATCTTATAATAGGGCAATCGTGAATTTACTACATAGGTCATGGTTGGTTTGTTGTGGATGTAGTGTATGATCATCTTATCTAATTATTATTAATCTAATCGCTTTGATAATCATCGAGTTCATCGATAAATTCTCGATATATACCGATATCCATGATACCACCTTCAAATAGTCGTTGGCAGATATCAGCGGCTTCATTAATTATTTCCGGTGAGTTATTTCCAGCTCGTTTTCCCCTGATAAGAACCTCCAATCGTTGTATGTCGGAGAGAATATTATTAGAACAGGGAAACAAGACCACGGCCATGGGTTCCAGATGGAGTTACATTATGAGAAATCCTTCACCACTACTATAACCAGTAGCCCCTTGTGCATTATAACATTCTTCTTCAGGTCCAAATCTCAAACCTGCTAAAGTATCATCCTCATCTGTTATTATTTCTTGTTGAGGTGAGAAAGATATTTGCTTTGAAGATTGTTGTCTTTTTGCGGTTTTAATTCTTCTTTTCGCTGTTTTTCTTCTTCGTTTTTTCTTCTTTTGTTTTTCTTTTCACTCTTGTAGTGTTTCTATCTTTTGCTCTTTTAGTCTTTCATATTGATCATATACTTTATCTAATGCACCGTGATATCCTATATACGATGCACCTTTCGTATCAACTCAACTTGTTTTAGTTTTAATTTTTTTAAAGTACATCAATCCAGTGTTGCATATATCTAATATATTTTTCACCCCCTGGTTTCAACATTCTCCTTTAATCTTCGTAACGCGTAGCAACAAATTCAATAAAATCTTCTGGACCACTCTTATCGATATATGCTAAAGTTTCCTCAGTAAATTTATTTCGTAATTCTTCGACTATTTCCTCATCGGATTTTTTCGGACCGGATTGAAATCTTGCAGGACCAGGAAAATTTTGTAACATTTATGATGTATGTTTAGCTTCTTTTGCTGTTCTTTTAAGTTCAGGAAGAACATCTTTCTTTGTTTCTTCCTCGTCTTTTTTTTCCATATATAACCTCTTTAGTGGTTGTAGTAACAGGTTTGAATAATTGTTCAGCACCTATTGCATAATCGACTTGTGCTTCCTGTCGATGTTGAAGTTTTTGTCTGACAGAATCTCTCACAGGGATAAATCTCTTTATTGCCTCTAATTGCTCTCGAGCTAGTCTAGCTGTTAACGATATCATATGATTTAATTCATAACAATTGTTAAGCCTCAATTTAACAAACAGAGCTCTAAACTTATTTGCTTGAAATCTAACCCAGTTATAGATGTAGAATTCACCCTCTCTGCTGCTACAGATGATGACAAGATGATTGCATGATTTGAAAGATACCACTCTGAAGCAAGGAAAATAATTTCTTTCATAATAATTAATCCTCACCGATAAACAAAACCTCCCAAAAGCCTTTGTTAGAGAATCTGAAAATACGTTGCTTCAAACAGGTAAAGGCCCTTTGGCTTGCTATAAGATTCCTACAAATGGACTGCACGCTTCTGGCCAAGACATTCCTTCCTTAGCAACAAAGGCAGGGCAGAAAGAGATGTTTAAACTCATTCAAAGTTCATTCACAAATTCCCAGTAAAACAAAGAAGAAAAAGTACAGCCAGAATATTATACGTCCTTGATTAGTAAGAAAATGAAGCACGGATACAGTTGAGTACCAGTCACTTCATTTCATGTGATGACTATTCAGAAGCATATGCTTTCTGTGTACTTGATTCCAGTCCTGACTAATGCAGATATGAGGACATTTCCACTTTATAAAATCCATCCACCTTTGCTTGGAACTTGAGTGTGTTGTAGTTCTACCTAACACGGTGAACGGCAACATATATAGATAATTTGACAATAATTGGAAATTTAAGATACATGATTCTAGACTGTTAGCAGTAAAGATGGAAACTGAACAGTCTTTGGAGAAATGAAAGAAAAAGAGATAGTCATTATGTTGAGATGGCCATAACAATAACAACATTCAATCTCTTGCTTTGCAATGGAGCTATCTGAAATAAAGACTTACACCTGACAACATTGTTAGTGACGTAAAAAAAGCCATCATAGTCTGAAGAAAAAACCTATGGCTGTCACATAATGTATAAACCCTTTTATTTATTTATTAAATATATGCACTCTAGTTTCATTTTTGCCTCACTGCGATACCCGAGGGTGATTAATTTATATTGTGTCGTATTTCGAAATAGTGAGTTTGCTCCAGCCTATACAGTACGTGCGAAGCGCTTTCGATGGGAAGAACTGAATGCTTCCAGTACACAGACAACATCTCTGTATAAATACCTCATCACATTTAAAGCTCTGAGACTCGAACCCACGTAGAAAAAGGTGAGACGGCAGTGATCCATAATGGAGAGTGCTTTAGACCACTCAGCCACTCGGAGCCCCCCTGTGTATATAATAATAACTTACATTGAATTGAGTCTCATTGAGATACTTTTTAGAACTTTGACCAATCAATCAATCAATCAATAAATAAATAAATAAATAAATAAATAAATAAATAAACAAACAAACAAACAAACAAACAAACAAACAAACAAATAAACAAACAAACAATAATAATAATAATAATAATAATAATAATAATAATAATGCTTTATTTATATACGGTGACTGATTAGTCAAGGACTATCCTCCCTTCAGGCCCTCTTGTGAAGAGTATACCAATGAACTTGATATGAAGATAGCAATAATTACTGTTTAACATGTTATAAGTATTAAAATACTAAATTCCATTATTGAATAGGAACAAATACATACTCATGATATCTCTTCTTAATAACTAATATTTTTAGCCGATTTTAAATGTAGTGGAAGATTGATGATGAATGCAATCCGGAGGGATGTTTAAATTATAACAGGATATGCCATTGAAAATGTGACATATACTTTGTACGGTGGGAAATAAAGTGTAGAAAAAAACTTAGAATAACAAATCAAACATTAATTTAGCACATGTGAATAGAAAGCTGTATTATGATATAAAGCATATCCCGAGGAGAAAATCACTTTAACCAATTCAAATGATAATACAGAAGGTAAGGTGTAGTTTCATATAGTTCTTGTACAACATTACCAAAATATAGAAAATGATATATTGTATTTAATTGATGACAAGTGCTTAGAATAAAGACTACTAAACTTTAGTTTTTTGTTTATATTTACCTTGGTTTTCTTCGGTGAGTTTCATGCTTTTAGATTTTTAGGGTTAAAATGATATTTCTAAGGTTGGCTTCTAACTCTGGTAATTAATGGATGGAATGGCTAGGCTCATAGCATGTACTTTAAACACTCACTTTTCAATATTTTGTTATTGGTTATTAATTTTGTCATGCCATCTTATACCTTTTTCATTTCCAGACTATGCTCATGATAGCTTGAAAAAGTTTTAAAAAATTAAAACCTTGAAAGAAAAATAAATAAAACCTTCAAATTTAAAATCTAATTTCACTTCTAACCCTGAATTACAGTTTATGTAACCAATATCAATAATAAAGAATGAACAGTTGATAGTCAGTCAACTATATACACATTCATAATCAGATACAGTGTATGAGGTATTGGAAACCTTCATATTTTTAACTTATGGAATCAGATACAGTGGATGAGGTATTGGAAACCGTCATATTTTTAACTTATGGAATCAGATACAATGGATGAGGTATCGGAAACCGTCATATTTTTAACTTATGGAATCAGATACAGTAGATGAGGTATCAGAAACCGTCATATTTTTAACTTACGGAATCAGATACAGTAGATGAGGTATAGGAAAGCTTCATATTTATATATTTTTGTGATTATTTTATTTTTCATGTTTCTTATAGTCTTTTGTAGCATAGTCAAGAAATAACCAGTTTATGACAATGAAAGGTGACTAAAATAAATTTAAATATACTTGTCTTCCGATAGAACTATTTAAGATTTGATCACTTATTGCAAAAATGAGGCATATTGTGAAAGAGTTTTTCAGCAACATAAAAAGTGCTTTATTCAAGGCACATACATAACTTTACATCCACAGGTAAGTAGTGTTCACACTAATGCTGAGTACACTCTGTATTCTAAATTGTAAATGAGAATGAAAGAAAAATTATAACTAGATACATTCTTGAAATTACAATATATGGCTAACATATAAATTGTTGATTGGAACAATAAGGGCAGAACTGGACAAAGAGAGCATAATTGGCATTGTAAGTTGGAACACAGACATCTCATCACTTATAGCAACACAGCAAATTCAATGAGAACAACAAGTGAAGCATTGAATGTTTCCTGAGGACATTTTGGATTGACAGCTTGATGAGTCTTCTTTCATACTGTCAGTTTTTGAAAGCAAAACAAGTGAATCATAATTTGCAGGGGTTGTGGTGACAGATCAAAAGGTCAAGTTGCCCTCACCATTTTAACGAGGTCATTTTCATAACAATCCATTGGTCGTAAGTCTACTTTGCTCCACGGTATTTTTGGAAGGAATATGGATCATTTTTAAGATCATCTAATTTCGTATTTGTACATGTATTGTGGGAATGCATCCATTATTTTAACAAAATGTGCACTCATGTTCTCATTAGAATTTTTTTTTTTGTATGTGTATCATTTTGGTTTTATTGTAAGGAAGAATGCTAGTTTTTCTACCTTAACTTACCCATCCCTTTGTCATCCATTTTGTTTTACACGTGTAACACTTTTGGATCATTGTACATATCTGTGAAATTCATTTTTGTCTTGATTTGTCTTTATCAACCATTTTCTGTTTATTTTATTACTGTATGGGCATTTTGTTGTTTGTTATGTAAGTCATCATATTATTAATATCCATTTGTCATCTTCATCTTGTTCATAATTGTGGATACTTACATTAAAGCACATGTTCACCAAAATAAATTTAAACATTGCAGTGCTAATAAGATATTTGCCTCCTACACATAATTGAATTCATGAAAGTGATTGTTAGATAGCAAAATCTTTCTCTTCTCTTCGTGATTAATGCATTAAAATTGACTTTGTTAAAATTTCAGAAGCCTTGAGACCAGTACTGAAAAAGGTGAAGGCCCACAGAGCACATAAAAAGAAGGTCAATATCTAGAACTTCAACATAAGTTTTTTTCCCCTGTGTGTCACTGTCACAAATAAAATGTATGGGTGTGTTAATAATAATAATAATAATGAGGACTTTGTATAGTGCCTAATCTTTCGAAGCTCTAAGCATTTTACACCATCAGTAATTATATGACTACACTACAGAACAACAAATGACAAAAACAATGAAATTGGAAAACATAAAACATGCTGAAAAAATATAAGATACAAAACACGATTAGGTCTCTAAGTTTGTCCCTGCAGTTGAAACAGGTGAGTTGTAAGAGCACTCTTAAAATGATCCACTGTGTCTTTGTGTCTAATTTCAATGCACAATTCCTTCCACGTTGCCGGGCCCTGGTATGCAAATGAACGTTGTCCATATTACTTTTCTTTCACCGTGGGAACAATGAGTATAAAATTATCAGAAAAAGAGCGTAAGTATCTAGCTGGTGTATACACATGGGTGAACCTGGATAAGTATGTTGGACTGGAGTATGTCATTGAAACATAGCACAGAGAACAAATTTTGTGTTGATTTTGTATTGAATCGATAGCCAGTGTAGGGTACAGAGCAGTGGTGACGTGTGCTCTGATTAAGGTACTCTAAAGATGATCCGTGCAGCTGTGTTTTGAACATTTTGAAGTTTCTGGAGTAAATATTTTGACGAACCAGACAGACTTGAGTTACAATAGTCCAGTCTTGAAAGTACTAATGAACACACAAGTGTTTTAGTGGCATCAACTGAAAGATATTTACGAATGGAACTGATGTGTCTCAATATAGATATGCAGCCTAATTGCATATGTTCATAACATGTTGGTGCAATGTGAGAGTACTTTCTAGAGTAATGCCTAGGTTTCATACTGACAGTGAGCAGTGAGAATTTAATGTTGGTGTGTTACCTGCAGGATTATAACAAAGTGTTAATTTATCAAGGCTAACAGTATGAATTGTCCTGAGTCGTTGCCTAACGTAAGTTCTTTTTGTACTATTTATGCAACTTAGTTATTGTGAATGCAGTAAACATGAAAATTATGAAGACAATAGTATCAACGTGTTCTCAATTAAACTTTGTTTAACATTGACACTGAACTTTTTTTCTTTCATTATTACTATTTTGTTTTATCTGCTAGTGCTACAGTATTGCCCTGATGTCCATAAATTTAAATGAAGCATCCATACGATAAGAAATTAGGGATCATTGTGATTAAATATTTCACATAAATTTTAATTATGAAATATGCATTTCATTTTAACATGTCCCAAAACAATAACAACTCGAAGAAAAGCTTAATTAATGCTACCGGTATACATTTACTCTGCAAAGATCATTATAGAATATTTAATACTTCCTCTGAATAAAGTCATCATCATTATTATTATTAGTAGTAGTATTAGTTATATTGTTATTATTATTATTATTATTATTATTATTAGTATATTATTATTATTATTATTATTATTATTATTATTATTATTATTATTATTATTATTATTATTATCGTTATTGTTATTATTAATATTATTATTATTCAGAAATCAACAGTGAAGACGGTGAAAACCTAAATGTCAGGTAATATAGTTCTAATGCAAACAATTGTGAATTATTGTTATCTTGAATCCTCGTGTGAAGTTTAGAGATTAATTTATTCAGTTTATCACTTTAATTCTTCACAAGTAATACAAATAGTAACAATCATCATGCCGTACAATGATATGCCATTACTAGAAGAATTATACTGACTTTGCAATGAAACAAATACAGATGTGTTGTAGCTTACACCATCATATACAATATACATTGCATTTGATAACATTACAATTATGTCTTACGAATGGTGCCATCATATACAATATACATTGCATTTGATAACATTAAAATTATGTCTTACGAATGGTGCCATCATATACAATATACACTGCATTTGATAACATTAAAATTATGTCTTACGAATATTGCTTCTCAACCGAGATAGATGACTTACAGCCCGCTTGTTGTCCCTCTATCTTATTTACTGATGTTACTGACTGTGTCAGATGAGTTGTAATACAAATGAATGTAATTTATTGCTTAACTCTAAGCTATCCAAAAATATTGTTCTGCTAGTTAAAATGTGTACATGTGTGTGTGTCTGTATGTGTTTATTTTTCATCAAACACTTAAATAAACTTGAATATGATAGGTGCATGTGAGGTGACAGCTGAAATAATATATCTATTTATTTGACCGCTTCAGTGATTAAATTTTGGTCATGGGTTCAAACCCCGACAGAGTCAAACCAAACACTTATAAAAATAGTACTAACAGTTGCCTGGTGTCAGGATAATGTGACTAGGTGGGACATCATGCTACATATCTGCGGCGTGATGCCTCAGTGGTAGACATCACTATAAACTGCCACATTACCAACATTGTAGTGACATGACTGAAACGTTTTGAAAGGCTACATTAAAAATTCAAATACACACACTGTTATTTAATTTATAAATAGCATAAGCATTCTTAAATGAAGTTAATATCGTAAATTTGTTAAATTGATATAAGGGAAATATTCATAGCCTTATTTATATATTCAAATTCTTTAGGGTCGGCACAAAGTGAACAGCAAAATGTAGATTGCATAATTTGAAATATCAACACTCTTCTTCTTATTCTATTATTATTATTATTATTATTATTATTATTATTATTATTATTATTAATATTATTATTATTATAGGTCATCAAGGACAGTATTGTATCAAACGATACATTCAAATCCAAATGATCAAGAACATGACTATCATGACCTATCCAGTGGTAAAATTACACACACACACACACACACACACACACACACACATATACATATATATATATATATATATATATATATATATATATATATATATATATATATATATATATATATATATATGGTAAGTGATGGTTGGGTTGGATGGATGGATGTGCACATGTTTTAGAATATATAAGAAATAGCCACCTTTAACAATACTCCAGATCTTGAAAGATATATTCTGCTTTGAGTAATCTTTGGTATCAATGCAGATAATAACAGCTACTCCGATTGCATTGTAAGGTGTTCTGGTTCAGTTTATTAATTCTGGCAAATGTGTTCAGAGACTGGAGTAATGTGCTACGTTGAACATTGTATTCATATCAATAATTTAGTATTTAGTGAAAACACTTCATCCTTCTGGAATCTCCATATGTTTCAAATCAATACCCTCCACAATTGGTTAGTGTCGTTTAAATATTTCTTTTTCCTTTTATGGGTGACACAATAGCAGACAGACTCTGGTTTATCATGTACATTTCAGAAACCTATTCACTTATTTAGAACAAAGTATCATGGACTCAACCTGTTATGCTGATAAAGTTTGTTACCTGAGAAGTGCCAGATTTCATACAATTGCTAACAGTTGGTATAAGCGGTATATACTGTGTAACAATTCAGCATTTTCATTGGCTGAAAAAAATGTGAGGTCTTTGGCAAGGTAAATTATAAAATTTTAAGGGCAGGTGTACCTCTCTTCCTCTTGGATATTTGTACCAATCACATGCCTACATCCTGGATTAATGAGAAATATCAATTCATATATATTCCTCTGCCAAAGGACCACAGCCACAACGATCATACTAATAACATAAAGAGCATGGAGGGAAAACACATTGCCTCCACCAGTCTAGGCATTAGTTGTGGAAAACAGTTACTTTCGTTCTCAAATGCAATATTGAATGTTAAGAAATGCCCTTCCAAAAACAATGCTGAATTATTGCTAACAGTGTGTGCATGAGTGTGTGTGTGTGCTATCGCTAATTCATGGATTCATTTTTAAGATGGTTTGCGTTTATATAGAAATACTGTATCTAAGGTATTAACATATTCTAGCAACAGCTTTCTCTGTATAATTGTCAACATATTATGGATCCATTGGCTTCACTTGATTTAGCATGCAACTGATGCAAACCAATCTACAATAAGTAAAAAGGCTTAAAATGACAATTAAATTTATAGTTATTATGTCAATGACTAGAGTGGTGAACAACCACAGTCCTATCTCCACTCATCTCTAATGTAATGCAAGTGATACAGAACAGGTTTTCAAACTCAGCAATGATCCATCCCTTAATGAATGGCGGAATAATACATTTGGGCTCCAGCCAATATTTGATCTAGGTTTCAGTTATTAGTCTTGCACTGCATGTAATTCTAAATTCATATGTCTAACCCAAGAGAGAGAGGGAGGCATTATGTTAACATGATCTGTCTTGTCATGATCATCACCTAAAAAAGCACATCCTATATCTCTCTTGCAAATGATAGTGAATATTCAAGAAGGTTGAGACAAGGCAGTCATGAATTTGTATGCATAGGTATGGAATCAGCATATTAAGAACTTATAGTTATGGACCATGGCTTAACACTGAAAGCTAATAATGTAATATTGGAGCACAGTTACTTGTATCAGCAGAGGCACTTATAGTTATGGGCCATGGCCTAATGCTAATAATGTAATATTGGAGTGCAGTGACTTGTATCAGCATAGACACTTATAGTTATGGGCCATGGCTTAACACCAAAAGCTAATAATGTAATATTGGAGCACAGTTACTTGTATCAGCATAGGCACTTATAGTTATGGGCCATGGCCTAACGCTGAAAACTAATAATGTAATATTGGAGTGTAGTGACTTGTATCAGCATAGACACTTATAGTTATGGGCCATGGCTTAACACTTAAAGCTAATAATGTAATATTGGAGTGCAGTTACTTGTATGAGCATAGACACTTATAGTTATGGGTCATGGCTTAACACTGAAAGCTAATAATGTAATATTGGAGTGCAGTGACTTGTATCAGCATAGACACTTATAGTTATGGGCCATGGCTTAACACCAAAAGCTAATAATGTAATATTGGAGTGCAGTGACTTGTATCATTAAAATATCAGACTGCTACTATGAATCTGTGTATGCTTTTTTTAGTTTCTTGACTTAGACCAGACTTTTGCTTGTAAAGCAAAATGTTCTTTCTTCATTATGTCCAATAACATACTGGTGCAAATAAAAAAAGCAAAACTAAAGACAACCTCTATGTGTGTAAGGTAAAATTCTAATTCATTGATGTTTCTTACGTTTCCCATGTAGGCTTGCAACTAATGATACTTTTGTTTATTTGTGATAATGATACAACCTCTACAAACTAAAGGCTGTCATGTTCTTACCTCAAGGTTGTATAGTACAGATGGAAAGTATTCAGAATGTTTGTATAGTACAGATGGAAAGTATTCAGTATGTTTTGTATAGTACAGATGGAAAGTATTCAGTATGTTTTGTATAGTACAGATGGAAAGTATTCAGTATGTTTTGTATAGTACAGATGGAAAGTATTCAGTATGTTTTGTATAGTACAGATGGAAAGTATTCAGCATGTTTTGTATAGTACAGATGGAAAGTATTCAGAATGTTTGTATAGTACAGATGGAAAGTATTCAGAATGTTTGTATAGTACAGATGGAAAGTATTCAGAATGTTTTGTATAGTACAGATGGAAAGTATTCAGAATGTTTTGTATAGTACAGATGGAAAGTATTCAGTATGTTTTGTATAGTACAGATGGAAAGTATTCAGCATGTTTTGTATAGTACAGATGGAAAGTATTCAGAATGTTTGTATAGTACAGATGGAAAGTATTCAGAATGTTTGTATAGTACAGATGGAAAGTATTCAGAATGTTTTGTATAGTACAGATGGAAAGTATTCAGAATGTTTGTATAGTACAGATGGAAAGTATTCAGTATGTTTTGTATAGTACAGATGGAAAGTATTCAGTATGTTTTGTATAGTTCAGATGGAAAGTATTCAGTATGTTTTGTATAGTACAGATGGAAAGTATTCAGTATGTTTTGTATAGTACAGATGGAAAGTATTCAGAATGTTTGTATAGTACAGATGGAAAGTATTCAGAATGTTTGTATAGTACAGATGGAAAGTATTCAGAATGTTTTGTATAGTACAGATGGAAAGTATTCAGTATGTTTTGTATAGTACAGATGGAAAGTATTCAGTATGTTTGTATAGTACAAATGGAAAGTATTCAGAATGTTTTGTATAGTACAGATGGAAAGTATTCAGAATGTTTGTATAGTACAGATGGAAAGTATTCAGTATGTTTTGTATAGTACAGATGGAAAGTATTCAGTATGTTTTGTATAGTACAGATGGAAAGTATTAAGTATGTTTTGTATAGTACAGATGGAAAGTATTCAGTATGTTTTGTATAGTACAGATGGAAAGTATTCAGTATGTTTTGTATAGTACAGATGGAAAGTATTCAGAATGTTTGTATAGTACAGATGGAAAGTATTCAGTATGTTTTGTATAGTACAGATGGAAAGTATTCAGAATGTTTGTATAGTACAGATGGAAAGTATTCAGAATGTTTGTATAGTACAGATGGAAAGTATTCAGTATGTTTTGTATAGTACAGATGGAAAGTATTCAGTATGTTTTGTATAGTACAGATGGAAAGTATTCAGAATGTTTGTATAGTACAGATGGAAAGTATTCAGTATGTTTTGTATAGTACAGATGGAAAGTATTCAGAATGTTTGTATAGTACGGATGGAAAGTATTCAGTATGTTTTGTATAGTACAGATGGAAAGTATTCAGAATGTTTGTATAGTACAGATGGAAAGTATTCAGAATGTTTGTATAGTACAGATGGAAAGTATTCAGAATGTTTTGTATAGTACAGATGGAAAGTATTCAGTATGTTTTGTATAGTTCAGATGGAAAGTATTCAGTATGTTTTGTATAGTACAGATGGAAAGTATTCAGTATGTTTTGTATAGTACAGATGGAAAGTATTCAGTATGTTTTGTATAGTACAGATGGAAAGTATTCAGAATGTTTGTATAGTACAGATGGAAAGTATTCAGTATGTTTTGTATAGTACAGATGGAAAGTATTCAGAATGTTTGTATAGTACGGATGGAAAGTATTCAGTATGTTTTGTATAGTACAGATGGAAAGTATTCAGAATGTTTGTATAGTACAGATGGAAAGTATTCAGAATGTTTGTATAGTACAGATGGAAAGTATTCAGAATGTTTTGTATAGTACAGATGGAAAGTATTCAGAATGTTTGTATAGTACAGATGGAAAGTATTCAGAATGTTTGTATAGTACAGATGGAAAGTATTCAGTATGTTTTGTATAGTACAGATGGAAAGTATTCAGTATGTTTTGTATAGTACAGATGGAAAGTATTCAGAATGTTTGTATAGTACAGATGGAAAGTATTCAGTATGTTTTGTATAGTACAGATGGAAAGTATTCAGAATGTTTGTATAGTACGGATGGAAAGTATTCAGTATGTTTTGTATAGTACAGATGGAAAGTATTCAGAATGTTTGTATAGTACAGATGGAAAGTATTCAGAATGTTTGTATAGTACAGATGGAAAGTATTCAGAATGTTTTGTATAGTACAGATGGAAAGTATTCAGTATGTTTTGTATAGTTCAGATGGAAAGTATTCAGTATGTTTTGTATAGTACAGATGGAAAGTATTCAGTATGTTTTGTATAGTACAGATGGAAAGTATTCAGTATGTTTTGTATAGTACAGATGGAAAGTATTCAGAATGTTTGTATAGTACAGATGGAAAGTATTCAGTATGTTTTGTATAGTACAGATGGAAAGTATTCAGAATGTTTGTATAGTACAGATGGAAAGTATTCAGTATGTTTTGTATAGTACAGATGGAAAGTATTCAGTATGTTTTGTATAGTTCAGATGGAAAGTATTCAGTATGTTTTGTATAGTACAGATGGAAAGTATTCAGTATGTTTTGTATAGTACAGATTGAAAGTATTCAGTATGTTTTGTATAGTACAGATGGAAAGTATTCAGTATGTTTTGTATAGTACAGATGGAAAGTATTCAGTATGTTTTGTATAGTACAGATGGAAAGTATTCAGAATGTTTGTATAGTACAGATGGAAAGTATTCAGAATGTTTTGTATAGTACAGATGGAAAGTATTCAGAATGTTTGTATAGTACAGATGGAAAGTATTCAGAATGTTTTGTATAGTACAGATGGAAAGTATTCAGAATGTTTGTATAGTACAGATGGAAAATATTCAGAATGTTTTGTATAGTTCAGATGGAAAGTATTCAGTATGTTTTGTATAGTACAGATGGAAAGTATTCAGAATGTTTTGTATAGTACAGATGGAAAGTATTCAGAATGTTTGTATAGTACAGATGGAAAGTATTCAGAATGTTTGTATAGTACAGATGGAAAGTATTCAGTATGTTTTGTATAGTACAGATGGAAAGTATTCAGTATGTTTTGTATAGTACAGATTGAAAGTATTCAGTATGTTTTGTATAGTACAGATGGAAAGTATTCAGTATGTTTTGTATTGTACAGATGGAAAGTATTCAGAATGTTTTTGTATAGTACAGATGGAAAGTATTCAGAATGTTTGTATAGTACAGATGGAAAGTATTCAGTATGTTTTGTATAGTACAGATGGAAAGTATTCAGTATGTTTTTGTATAGTACAGATGGAAAGTATTCAGTATGTTTTGTATAGTACAGATGGAAAGTATTCAGCATGTTTTGTATAGTACAGATGGAAAGTATTCAGAATGTTTGTATAGTACAGATGGAAAGTATTCAGTATGTTTTCTTGGGTCCTTTACCATTTTTATTAATTACTTTATCTAGCTCATATCAGCTGCTCTAGATAAAATATCCAATATGTATCCAAAATATCTAAATATGATACTTTATACAAGTGTTAGGTGGAAAAACTAATATAGAAATATAAAAGTTTAAATAAGCTTTGGTATACATCATAATGTAGCTATTTTTCATTCTAGTATTTGAAAATGCAGATAATATTTTGAATAATCATAGTGGAAATGCATTAAAATCAAATAAATCTGATATCCCATAAAGTGAGTGAAGATAATATTGATTATTAAATTATATTGAAATGCATTGTCCATATCGGTTTGAAATATTTATCTGTACTTTAAATTTTGATATGGGGAGGTCTTAGAATAGCTTTAAAAGGTCTGGTTATATTACATTTCTTAAGAAACATTGATAAGTGATATTAAATTTGTTTTATTCTTTGTATCTCACATCTATAATGTTAGTAATAGATGTTATTTTATCCTTATTTTCAGGAGAAAGAATCACATATGAAAACACAAATGTTTTGTGAAAACATCATTAACAGTACACATAACAAGCAAGAGATCTGAATAAACGTTTATTCAAGCGGGATGGCTTCAATCATCAGAAACAAAATTATATCTGTAGTACACATATTATAATTGATTTTAAATTAAGAAATATCTAATTGGATATTCCAAGGATTCAACTTTCAAACTGATATAAAATTAATAATTTGAAGATTGACATAACTTAATTATATATATATATATATATATATATATATATATATATATATATATATATATATATATATATATATATATATATATATATATATATATATATATATATATAGTTATTTAAATACCATTTTTATTTAACAATGAAACTAATTTGAAGTATAATATAAAAAATGGGAGATAAAGTTGTGGTTTCATTATTATGAAATTCCAGTTACACATATATTGGTCAATGAAACAAGAAAAGAGACAATAAAATACTGACATGCAAGAGTAAGCAAGACAGAACAGTTATATACAGACATGTTTAGGTTCTTACAGTGCATAAGACTAATGTCAGACATTGTTAAATGTAATGACGCAAATATAAATATACGTTATCCACTCATCAGAGACTACATAACGGAATTAATGATGATAATCTCCACTTCCATTTTAACTTGAACTGATAATTGTTACTCAAGATAGAAGTTTCAGGTATGTTATTGTCAGAACAGATATGTCATGTTACAGAAAGGATGGCTTAGAATATATGGTTACTATATAAGAAAAAACTAAATAATTTTCAATCGTAAACTACATGATAATTTTTTGCAATAGTTATATTCAACATCATAACATCATCTGGAGTACTTTAACATCATATGAGGTAATACCTCTAAAACAAATTTATTAAAAGTGGAAAGACTTTAAAAACGCACCTTTATAATTATCCATGAGAACAATAAGACTTTAAAAACGCACCTTTATAATTATCCATGAGAACAATAAGACTTTAAAAACTCACCTTTATAATTATCCATGAGAACAATAAGACTTTAAAAACACACCTTTATAATTATCCATGAGAACAATAAGACTTTAAAAACTCACCTTTATAATTATCCATGAGAACAATAAGACTTTAAAAACACACCTTTATAATTATCCATGAGAACAATGTTGATAATGTCCATCAATAAAGCATTTGAAGGTCTTCTTTATCTTTAAAAGAATATGTTTAAGAAAGGTTTAACATATGTTTAAAGTTTATAATTGTTCCAGTGTACAACTAAATAAATATAATCAGTAAAAGGACAACTAATACCAAGAAACGTCTGAAGATGCTACACTGTATGCTATATACTTGTTGTCTTCTTGCTAAGCTAAAATTGAATTGTATAAAATTAGTTTGGTTATCTTGGTTCCAATCATGTGTCTACCTAAAGAATTTTAAGTAGCTTCATCAGTGCCTTCCATTAATAACAGATTGTTTTAAATATATGCAATCCAGATAATGTCTATAACCAGATATGAACAACTTTGTGTAATATTTGTATCTGTATATATATATATACTATTATAGAAAATATTTTCAATCATGCAATGTTTTCTGTGATACTATATTACTAGTTTCTCTTGTCTACACTAATCCTTTTATTATTTATATGTAGTTTATTTTCCAGTTGTATATATTTGCATTCACACATGTAGATAATAAAGGGTCACAAGGGAAATTAGGTTTTGTGTTATTTGTGTCACCCTCACTGAATAAAGACATTAGTATTAGAAATATTATTATCATTGTTATTATTATTGTTAACATTATTGTATTATTAATACTTCCTCAATTCATCCTTGGGCTGACAATATTCAGTGCACAAGTAAATGATTTAGATAATATAAATTAATACTAACAAATACTATTAATGAGCTTACTAAAGTAAGTTGACCACATTGCTTGGTATATCTATATTATATATTTATTTCATAATAATGATTTTATTAAGAAGCATTTTTATGGTATTTAAATGATAATAGTCCAACAGCATAGACTGCATTTTAAAGATACGTTCATAGTATTCAATGATATGATTCCAAGGTCGATGCAAATGAACAGTACAAACTAAACATCCCATGATCCCATGAGAATATTCACACAGTTCAAAGGTCAGCCTGACCTATTATCTGATAAGCCAATGTAAATTAGCCAATTTGTTCTTGAATTTCAAAATTTGAAATGCATAACAATTCATTTCAAAGGCTCATATTACACTGTATTGTAATGGCATATTATCTTCTTATGCAAAATATATGTTATGGATAATTTCTCATTCTTGATATTGTACTGGTCTTGGAAGATATATATTGATCTGACTTTGTAATTCATTTAACTTAATATCATGTGTTGGAACTACAGTAAATATTTGTTTAAAGACAGTTTGATAGCTATACGAATTTAAAGTAAAACATCCAATTCTATTGGATTAACTGTGAATTCATTTAAAGAAAACTTGGATGTATTAACCTAGTGATTCTTATGTCATGTTGATACATAAGAACACAACAGTTTTCATTCATAATACCTATGGAATGTATTTGGATAACTTGGAACTCATTGGATGTTTAGGGTTGATGGTATTCATTAACCATTATAAGCTATTTTTAATTCTTTCACTTTGTATTTTAGAAAAAAACATGTTTCAAATTACACAAAGCTTGTTCGTGGTCACTCATTGTTGTGTTATAGGTTAAGCCCCAAGGTGGTAAAAAGACAAAATGGATAAACATGAGAAAGCAATGTTGGATGCAGTGTCTTATCTTTATGAAATTAATCTGCTATCAGGTAATAAGGCAGAACACTTTGCTAATTTGAAGTTGCATGTTCTGTTCACTTATAAACATATCTATAGAACAAATATGTTAGGTATAAATGAATACCACTTTGAGATAGAAAGAAGCACATAATGATTTTACCTAAGTATATTTTCTTAAAACGTATTAATAATTTTGTGATTAGAAATGAGATGGAACATTTATCTCATGAGATCGAATGTTAAGAAATCAGAAGGATATATCAGTTTTGCAAGTAATAATAACTACTACACTTTTAAACTGTATATCTGTCATCTAGCATTGATAAAGCCTCTGTAATAACACTGTTGTAAACTGTAGAATTGTTGCTTAGCATTGAGTAAGCCTGTGATAACAATGTTTTAAATTGTAAATTTATGTCAAGCATTGGTTAAGCATCTGTTATAACACTGTGGTAAACTGTATATCTGTTGTCTAGCATTGGTAAAACCTATGTGATAACACTGCTTTAAACTGTAGATCTGTTGTCTAGCATTGGTATAACCTATGTGATAACATTGTTTTAAACTGTAGATCTGTTGTCTAGCAATAGTAAAACCTATGTGATAACACTGTTTTAAACCGTAGATCTGTTGTCTAGCATTGGTAAAACCTATGTGATAACACTGTTTTAAACCGTAGATATGTTGTCTAGCATTGGAAAAACCTATGTGATAACACTGTTTTAAAATGTAGATCTGTTGTCTAGCATTGGTAAAACCTCTGTGATAACACTGTTGTAAACTGTAGATCTGTTGTTTAGCATTGAGTAAGCCTGTGATAACAATGTTTTAAATTTTAAATTTATTGTCAAGCATTGGTTAAGCCTCTGTTATAACACTTGTAAACTGTAGATATGTTGTCTAACTATGACAAAGCCATGGCTAACAACACTTTTAAATTGCAGATCTGTTGCCAAGCAATAGTAAAGCCACTGTGATAACACTGTTTTAAAATGTATATATATTGTCTACCATTGGTAAAGCCTATGTGATAACAGTTTTATGTTCTCTAGTATTAGAAAAGTCTCTGTGATAACACTGTTTTCAATTGTAGATATGTTGTCTAGCATTGGAAAATCCTATTTGATAACACTGATTTATACTGATATATGTTGTCTAGCATTGGTAAAGTCTCTGTGACAACACTATTTTAAACTATATATGTGGTCTTGCATTAGAAAATCCTCCGATAACACTGTTTTAAATTGTATATCTGTTGTCTAGCATCAGTAATGCATCTGTGACAACACTTTTAAATTGTAGATCTGCTGTCTAACTAGAGAAAGCCTATGTGAGAACACTTTCAAATTTCTGATCTGATGTCTAGCATTAGTAAAACCTCCATGATAACAGTTTTAAACTGTAGATCTGTCACCTACCATTGGTAAAGCCTCTGTGATAACACTGTTTTAAACTGTATATATGTCGCCTACCATTGGTAAAGCCTCTGTGATAACACTGTTTTAAACTGTATAATTATCTATTCAATTCAATTCAGTCTTAATACCTTGTTAAAGGGAATAAACTCCTTACTATCAAATACATAAATTCAATTCAGTCTTAATACCTTGTAAAAGGGAATAAACTCCTTACTATCAAATACATAAATTCAATTCAGTCTTAATACCTTGTAAAACGGAATAAACTCCTTACTATCAAATACATAAATTCAGTTCAGTCTTAATACCTTGTAAAACGGAATAAACTCCTTACTATCAAATACATAAATTCAGTTCAGTCTTAATACCTTGTAAAAGGGAACATGAATTCAATTCTATATTTAATTTGTATTTTGTTATTAAAAATCGTTATATGCCAGGGAAAAATGTATTTTAATTTGACAGTCTAAAATCAAGATTATGTTCTACCTGATCTTAATGTGTTTGGTTTTAGTAAACAGAGTCTAAAACGTTCCAAATTCCCCATGAAATGTCAGATCTACCTGTTGTTTGTCACATTTTATATTTTAGTTATAGTAACAGAACTTCTAATTACAGCTAAGATTTTGTTTTGTAAACATTTTTAATCTTCCATAATAAAACCTTAAAGTAGGTAGTATTTTGTTTTTGTTGTTTTAATTGCTAATTGTGACCTGAGGTCAAGTAGAAGACTATAATCTTGTTTCTAGTGAAGTAATTCTTTCATGTTGCAACATTTTAGCAGAATTAGTTGCATTATTATTAAGTCCGTTGTAGGGCTAAAATTTATCTACTCAAATTATATAATTAAATTATTATTCTCACAGAATAACAAGTGCTCGAAAATAGCAACCTTGGAAATAGAGACATGGATTTAAAAGGGCATACATGTAAGGATATATTCCTGGACTTTATTATTTTGTTCTAGCACAATGCTCTTGGCACATAAAAGGCCATCAAGTGTTGGATTTATTTTGGAATACCACTTAAGTTTATTCTAAACCTTAATCATTAGAGCTTGTGTTAGAAATTCTAGGATTTGGGATTTAATTCGCAACACCGTAAGTTCTTTCTACATTTTTCACTTTGTATTGCAGGGAAATAAATTATTTGTTGAATTTAACAAAATCTGTTGGATTTCGCTCTTTTCTAGTTTAAGAGAATAGAGTGATAATAATAAATACAGATTTATGCATCAAGTATTTGAGCAATACACAACATTTTCGAATCATGATAACTTTCTTGAAACAACAAATGTTATGAACAAACGAAGCAATATGCATAAAAATTGACATATAATCGTGTGAGTGCTTTGTTAGCATTGATTGACTTAAGAACACGACCACTTAAGACTGTAACAGAATTGTTACCGAGTGGATGGTGGATCAAATGAACAACACAAACACAATATGTAAAAGAAAATATAAATTTATGAAATAAATTATTAATGAAAAATAATGATGTATCAACACAATAACTCATGCGTTCAACCCACAATTACACTCACAACCATTCACAATACATGAATAGATTTAATACAAAATAAAACACAGATACAAAGGAATCTCTTGGACTATACACAGATCCAAGGAACCTTTACAAAAGTTATATTACCGCAAGTATAAATTGCGATAACAAATACAAAACATCAAACTATACTATTGCACGTATGGATTGCGACAACTAGCACGAACATATACATGTATTTAATCAAGTTGCTAACTTTTATTGAGATTCATGTAATCCCTTGAAATACTACTGTGATTTGAAGTAACTATGTAAATATAACAATGTATTCAATTGTACTACAATTGCAACACACACATGTGTCTCGACCCTGTATAACCATACGATTCACCAACTATTGAATCGCCGCCCAGTTTCCCCGAATACCTAGGGTTGACTCAATACATTTATCGATCACTTGCCCTTCACGGATCAACCACAGTTATACGTACAGACAGCATACAGCATCTACTAGAACCAACGTTCCCAAATACCTAGATGCCACCCCGGATGTTTGCACCTCAAGACAGCTCCGACACTCAGACTTCTAGATTTCCGGATATTTACACATCACAACAAATGTAGACGGACAGACAATCCGACAGACAGACAGTCAGATACCTCAATTTCATCTCACAATCAAATGGCACAATTAATCACATTCAGCTACTATTCAGATACGTTCAGAGACGTTCAGCTTCAATCAGATACGTTCAGAGACGTTCAGCTACAATCAGCAACAATTTCAGAGATGTTCCGCTACAATATCAGAGACGTTCCGCTACAATATCAGAGATGTTCCGCAACAAATCAGCTACGATATCAGAGACGTTATCAGCTACAATAAAGAAACCAGAATAATAATAGTTGTCTCTAAAAATAATCTAAACCTTAGATTACGCTATTGCATTTAAAGTCTAATAGTGACTAGTAATTCCAAATATTCCACGTTTTAAATCTTCATTGTAATAAAGGCATCATTACATGAAATGATAAACGGAATAAAATTCACAATAAAACGAAATATAAATTCAACACTCACCCCTTTGGCTGGAGATAGAATGACGAGCTATCTTTCCTGTGATACTTTTGGACTCATAATTATTATCAGAAATATTCTGCTTATATATCCTCAAATAGGTGAGCACAATACACGGCAAAATTACCGTGCACCCCGTGATTCTAATGTTCCGGACTTCATGTGATTCGAAGTCCGGCACATGCAAATCGTTACACGCCGCTTTCCTTGGAGAAAACCACTTATTCAGCCCAGGTAACGCATGTACGACGAAACAAAACAAATGGCGAGATTAGTTTGTAATTCAAGAAAAAAAAAATCAATTTTCGCCTAATTCTGTGACAAAGACCACGACTTCAGGAAATTAAAGTTTAATTCTTCGAGCTTCATTTCGAACATATCCAATGATGACTATTGCCATTCAAGTTGTCATGAAGCATTTTAAATTTGAAACATAAGGTAACCTTAGCCAATCTTAGGTCCACAAGGATGTATTGATGATATGTGTTACCTTTAAGAAAATTAGAAATATTATTCCAGTAATTTTCAATATAGCCAAAACTGTATCACCTAAACTGTGAACGTACTATGCTATTATGTTTTAAAATTTAAATCAGTATCAGCGGACGACTTAGCATACAATAAACATTTATGCTAAAGGTTAATAATGATGTATATGCCGAAAATGAAGATGACATTAACGAGTATGGTAAATCCTCTCCCAAGTCAGACATAGCTTACAAATCTGGTTCATGTGTCAACAAGTGTAACTGAGTGTGAAAATACATTAAATGGGACCGACTTTAATGTTGGAAACACAGCAGTGGTTAAAGCCTTGGAATGAATGGAAATATTGGACATGCTAAATAAATCTATTAGTTTCTAGCAGAAAAATTCCGGTTCATAACTTAGTCTTCATTAGTGTGAGGAAAATTTAAATTACTAAAATAAAAAAGTAAAAAATACAAATAAAACTAACAAAGCTATTCAGGATATTAATTTCAAAATTTGGTCAAATTTGTACTATTAGAAATCAAACTAATTGTGATGAATAATGAAATTGTTATTATATATATACGGATTATTGAATAAGGCATGAACATAAACAGCTTTATGCGATATCAGATAAAATACAGAATGACTAAAAAAAATGATTACCAACATGACAGCATTTTAAACACTCCACAAATCAGAAATTAATTATGTTTAAAAAAGGAACTCCAATGCATTATGTCAGGAAATTAGAATGTCTAATGAAAATATTGATTTTTTTCTTTTTGTTCAAGACAGATAGTGAAATAGAAAAAGTTTCAGTGGCAAAAGAAGGTTTCTTGCCAAATAAGTGAACGTTTAAATTACTGTTGATTGCTTATTATGTCAATATAACTCCCAATAAATGACGTTGTTCAGGTCCTTCATTTGTGATATATACACGAACAATGTTAATTTCAAGGTCAGTTACTATTCTAATAACTGTGCATTAGGACATAATCAATTAACTTTCCATTATATTCTAATAACTGTGCATTAGGACATAATCAATTAACCTTCCATTATATTATAATAACTGTGCATTAGGACATAATCAATTAACCTTCCATTATATTCTAATAACTGTGCATTACGACATAATCAATTAACTTTCCATTATATTCTAATAACTGTGCATTAGGACATAATCAATTAACCTTCCATTATATTCTAATAACTGTGCATTACGACATAATCAATTAACTTTCCATTATATTCTAATAACTGTGCATTAGGACATAATCAATTAACCTTCCATTATATTCTAATAACTGTGCATTACGACATAATCAATTAACTTTCCATTATATTCTAATAACTGTGCATTAGGACATAATCAATTAACTTTCCATTATATTCTAATAACTTTGCATTAGGACATAATCAATCAACTTTCCGTTATATTCTAATAACTGTGCATTAGGACATAATTAACTTTCCATTATATTCTAATAACTGTGCATTAGGACATAATTAACTTTCCATTATATTCTAATAACTGTGCAATACGACACAATCAATTAACTTTCCAATATATTCTAGTAACTGTGCATTATGACATAATTAACTTTTCATTATATTCTAATAACTGTGCATTACGACATAATCAATTAACTTTTCATTATATTCTAATAACTGTGCATTAGGACATAATTAACTTTCCATTATATTCCAATAACTGTGCATTAGGACATAATTAACTTTTCATTATATTCTAATAACTGTGCATTAGGACATTATCAATTAACTTTCCATTATATTCTAATAACTGTGCATTAGGACATAATCAATTAACTTTCCATTATATTCTAATAACTGTGCATTAGGACATAATCAATTATCGTTCCATTATATTCTAATAACTGTGCATAGGACATAATTAATTACCTTTCCGTTATATTCTAATAACTGTGCATTAGGACATAATTAACTTTCCATTATATTCGAATAACTGTGCATTAGGACATAATTAACTTTCCATTATATTCTAATAACTGTGCAATACGACACAATCAATTAACTTTCCAATATATTCTAGTAACTGTGCATTATGACATAATTAACTTTTCATTATATTCTAATAACTGTGCATGACGACATAATAAATTAACTTTCCATTATATTCTAATAACTGTGCATTAGGACATAATTAACTTTCCATTATATTCTAATAACTGTGCAATACGACACAATCAATTAACGTTCCATTATATTCTAATAACTGTGCATTAGGACATAATCAATTAACTTTCCATTATATTCTAATAACTGTGCATTAGGACATAATCAATTAACATTCCATTATATTCTGTTTAGAGATTAATAGCAGACTATATATATGTATTATTATGTTAATGGAGGATGTAAATTGTTACTGGCGAATTTTTGAAACGTGGAATACATCAATTTGAATTTGACTGCGCTAGAACTCCAGTAACGTATTTGTTTTGTTTTTTCGCACGTCCTGCATGGAAATACAAAATAAAATTTAAACTGTTATGTGAATGTAAACATAAATCAAGGCATGAAACCTAGAAAACCAAACCATACACTATACATTGATTTCATGTCAGGAAACGACTACAATATAAAAACGCACAAACTGAAAATGAATTTGAACATTACAGAATAGCTTTGGAATACTTTTGAATCATCATTATCTTCATCTTCATAGGTGACATCAATTTTATGAACGAAAAGCAGCGGGGGGGGGGGGGGGGGGGGCGAATCCTACATTTGCCCGAGACATCATTTGCTCTAAATCTAACAAACATCTCGAGAGAATTAATTCGAATCCTTCTTTTTCAACCCAAAAAAGGATTACTTGCTCGAAACATAAGTTTTTCGCAAATCATACTCCAAGACCGTTTTCATCGTTTAGTCAAAATACGGTCTCGTCGTGATGTCATCGCCCCCCCCCCCCCGCTGCTACAGTTTAATAATTTATTTCAACCGAATATTTGATTAAGTTGTTAGGACTTTACAAACAAACTAATCGCTGACACCTCGTCTTGTAGATCAATCAAATTATTTGACTGGTCGGTGAGTCGGAAATTAATTCTCGTTAGCGAATTATTATGGCATCGCATGTAGACAGGATTAATTGGGTTTTCAATAATTAGGAATCCTGGAGGAGCTGTTGGTGCAAACGAATAAAGAATATATCCTTGCTGAGCATGATTTGATTGCTCGAGATTTATTTGATAGCTTCCTTCAATTGCATCACATGTTAAATTGAGCGCAATCACCGTTGAAATATTCACATTGTGCGGGGCAATATGCCTACCGCCGCCATCTGGGTCATTATTATACTTGAGGAAGACAGTTGAATCTGGTTTTTGTAGCGCCTTGATCATAAGCTTAATAGTTTCTAACACTTTTTTTAGTTCCTCAGCGTTATATCCGGGAAACTTGAAATTAAGCAGATCGGCTTCTGTGATATTGTAATCGGTTAGGAATCGTTGTTTATTGTCGCTGTTGTCATTGGTTATTGTTTGAATAATTAGTTCATTGATATATTCCATGTCAGATATAAACTGATTTGATATTTCAACGTGTTTTGCGATTTTGTTTGCCGTAGTTGTTCTAGTTGTGTTTTATGTAATTGTCTAATTTCATTAAAATAACCAGTGATGTCAGTTAGCGTAAATGAAATAGTAACAGATGAATCCGCTGTTCTTTTAATGAGAAAATCCCATTGCAATGTGTTTTTGTTTGTAAATATAAATCTATCGGCGATTTTTCCTTTTTTATATCAGATAAATTATCTCGATACATGGGATTGATTTCATGATATGATTGTACGTCCGTGGTTAAGTCGGTGGTGGCTCTGGGTGGTTTTTCAGGTCATCCTAACACTGTTCTTAACGAGCTGTTATAGATATTTACAATGTATCCCTCTGTGCTTGTTTCGATCGACGACGAGAGCGTCGGTTCATGAAGTTTAATAGCTATTTTTGATTCTTTTCCAGTGACTGATTTTATTCTACGCTGAATTTCAGCATCGATTTGCACAATTTGGTACGACCCAGTTGGTAACGAAACAGTTTCCCACGCTGGAGTACCATCGGGTTTATTCATATACGAGAATACCTGTGCGTTATTGGGTTGCTGACCGCCAAATGCAACCGATCTGATATTGTGCCAGCTATGATATACTCGTAATTTTGCCAGCGCGATCTCGCGCACTGGAATCGGAGAAGGGAAGTTCACACTAAATTGTGGGTTTGTTGATGTTATTGATATCATGCTTGTTCGTATCGGAGTGGTATTCTCCGCGATTCGTTGAAGAAGTTCGAGTGACATTATTGTTAACGCTGTCTTCAATTTCCAATTTCAACATCGCGGAGTTATACAACTGGGTCATCGTGGAAAATTCAACATCGGATATGAACGAATTATCTATCGACAGCGAGATCAACTCGGATAATTTCGAGTTTGCGTCAAATACCACCCGGTACCGAGCTGTATAATCGGCGAGTTTTTTCTGACAACACGATGATAACATTTTAGTTATCGCGGTGGCGACTGCCGCAATTGTTGTTGCCGCGAAGATAGCAATTGGAACTGCAATAGGAGCCATCATGGTCACCGTCGACAAAATAACCCCGGCGCTGGCCATCACACCGGACACCGAGTACACGGTGATGTCGATGATTGCTACGCTGCGTCGGTATTTTTTCATTTTTTCACGATAGAGCTTAGAAAGTGATTTCAAGTTCGCGGAAAACTCTTTCACTGTATCATATCGATATCGATGCGATTGTGATACCTCTGGAACTATTATCGGTTCAATTGATTTCATCGATGTCATCGTTATTTTAAACCCGCTGGTGGTTTCAATTATTCGCCATCGTTGCGGGCCTATAGGTATAGAGCTTCAGCCGGAAAAATCATCTAAAAATTCTAAACACCAAGTTATTCTTGATCTAATGGTGGATCTATCAACCGCGACTATATTAAAGTTTTGTTCGCGAGCCTTCATAATTAACGTCGCTGTGCCACCAGAGTAGGTTTTACCGTCCGCGATTATAGTAAATTGATGGATAGAGATCCACGTTAGCCTGTAGATACCATCGGTCCACTTTGGCCTGAGGATACCATCGCTCCCCGCCTCGCTCCTTCCCCAGAGAACCATGGACAATGTAGTATAAACGTCTCTTGTCCAATCCATGGTTCCATGATCGACTGTATACACGATATTTTTAACGCCTATGTGTGGATGCGGAATCTTTACCTTTTCAGATTTTTCTTTTAGTTTAAGAATATTGTCGTAAATATCGAGATAATTTACCGTGATTCTGGTAGGATCTATTATCCCCCTCGGCTCCCTGTTAGAAAAGAATGAAATCAGAAGGTCTCTGGCTCTAAGCTGTGCTTGGTCTTTTAGATGCAGGTCGATGTGAACAAATTTTGTCGTGATATATTGGGGGCCATACCTCACAAAGAACTCATTAACAATTTCGCTGGTGATTTTTTGTTCGTTAATAGCGCTTTTAATTTCAGCTAGGGTCGGGCCTGTCAGAGATGTGGTTTCAGACACAGGTGTTCTCCCCAAAAAATTATCCACGATGGTATTAAGTGTTGTTTGTCTCACCATAAACGCATTAATATCTTTGAGAGTCATCGTAGATGTAGCCGGGACACCGAAGAAATTATTAGCGACGTAGGCATTGTGGGTATGCCTGATAATAAACTCGCTAATTCAGCGAGAGTCATGCCTGCCAAAAGCGGGGTTCCAAAAAACTTAACAACGACGTCGTTAGTGGGTTTTTGTACCTTTTCAAAATTTTCTATTAGTTTAGAAATATCCGTGTAAATATCGAGATAATTTGCCTTGATTTCATTCTCATTCATCGTCCTCCCCGCCTCCTTGTTAAAAAAAGAATAAAGATAGAAAGATTTTAATTTCAGCGAGAATTTATGTACGACATTTTTGAGAAAACTATTATAACCTCGTATATAATCATGCAGATCACGGCCGTGGGTGGCAATCGCGTCGGTGATCGTAGACACAAGTGCGCCTGGTTTAAGTTGTCCACCGTTGGAATACAGCGCAATAGAGTTTTCAGCGGCGTCGTGTTGTCGTATCATAATGTCATCCGCGGATATATCACTGCTTTTCAATTTACCCTGGCGATCTTGAAATACAACTATTTCGTTCGGGTCAACACTTACTAAATTTAACGTCTCAGCGATTTCATCTTCAATTATTTTTTTTACATCCTCGATAGAACCCGCAGATGTTTCCACGGTGGGTTTCGACATTGACAGAGGTCTTCAATCATTATTGTAAAGACTCTAGAATTTTCAATTTATTGATTCTCTAAAATTACCTTGTAATTTCCCACTCGTGTATTTATTTACAACCAGATGAGGTGGTTTCTGTGACGACGAAATCTCCGCGAGGACATTTAATACTTCACGGCCGCATATCGGTGGATCATTTAATTGTTGTGTTGGCAGCGTGGAATAAAAAATCGGAAACTCTTTGAGTTTCATCGAAGAATTTATATACCGCATAAACTCGTTCGGTGGGGCTAGCCCATATGAATCGAAATAGACAATCCCACGTGGATCAATCGCGTATGCAACCCAGTGAGTTCCCGATCCGCTGATGTTATCAAGATTGATGATACCGGTTTCAACGCTGTTTGGTTTTCTCGGTAATTGATCTCTCATAAAAACCTTTCTGAAGTTTTTTATCGCTAGTTATTTAGCAGCATCAATTAAATCAAAATTGGACATAGGGAGAATTGGGCTTTCAACTAATAAACCGTTCCTGGTATTCTTAGACCCTTTCCGCTGTACCATGAATACGGGGTTCCTGGTAGTCTTAGACCCTTTCCCTTTTTTATATCCTTTCCCAGTTGCCTTTTTCAACGCCATCCCTGCCGCGGTCCCAACGGCTCCCAACGCCGCCGCTTTCGCCACCGCTGGGGCAGCCGCTGCAATCAATGCTGGTATTGCGGCTAACAATGGAAATATACCACCTGATTTTATCATGTTGGCGACTGCAGCCTTTGAAAATACAATTTGAACCCCTCTCTTATTCTTTAGCGCATCATTGGAATGTTTTATTTGACGATCCGTCAGTGATATTTTATGTGTACCGCCGGACATCTGCGCTTGTTTTAACGTTATTGTTGTTCCACATTCTTTAGCGGATTTTGATCGCAATTTCTTGACCTGACCATCAGTCAGCTTGACACAAACAAAACTATATGTCATTTTATTGTAAAACTATTTATGCTTTTAATTGATCTAATTGGAAACTCTTCAAGTTTCATTTACATATTTTCCACTGGTGCATCAACGATTCTCATTCGTCCGCCAGCCCCTTCTAACAACATTGATTTATCGCTGAGAATGACAGCAACGTCTCTATAATCAACACCACCAGGAGCTATACGAGCCCTAAAATGTATGTCAACGACGGATTGCCTTGTTAAATCAAGATGCTCCAGCGAAAAGTAATAAATCGGATATAGGTTTTTAAAATCAAGGTGCGATATTTGTAAACCAGTATCAACATTTTGATCAAGGCGCATAAATGACAGCATCCGATGATACACACGTGCTATATGGTTGTTTTCGTAATTAAGCTGTATATCCTCAGATGGTTCTTGTTGTCCGTTTATTCTCAGTGAAACCTCCTTGACAGCATCCGATGATACACACGTGCTATATGGTTGTTTTCGTAATTAAGCTGTATATCCTCAGATGGTTCTTGTTGTCCGTTTATTCTCAGTGAAACCTCCTTGACTCCTAATCGATCAAATATCATATGACTTGGGAGCCTAATCGATCCCGATTCTGCAGCGCTATAAATATATGACGTGGAGCTGAAACGCCTTGTTTTGATGAAAGGTGCCATGTAAATGTATCAGCAACATTATCCTCTTTGGCATCAGTTGTTGTTGTTAGCCAACTTATCAATGATTTACCACCTGTGTCCATAAATGAAAGTAGCCGCTCTTCCGTGGTAATTGATGGGGTCATTACTGGCATCCACAAGACCAATTTAGTTAAACCGACTTTACCAGCGTCAGCATCTGGATTTGCAGGATCCGCTGGAATACTCCAGATTGCATCATCGTCACTACCCTATCGCACGAGTACTACTGTATGCTTCGCTCCATAAATAACTTTTCGTACATTTCTGCAGAATCCAAATATATGATGCAACGGAATCGCACATGAAAACGATCTACGTTGTCCTGCCAACATTGCTATTCGTGTTGCAGCTCCTAGATTGTACTGGGATTCAGTATTTATAATCATATTCTTGACATCAACAGCAGCAGCACCAGCATTATTATTTGGTCGTCGTACAATAAATTGAGTGGGTCCAGCAGTGTTTTTATTATCTTTTGCAGACATCATAGACGGACCTGCTAATCTTGTATAATCGTCAGGATATCTTGCTAACCCAATTATTGTTGTAGCCACATCAACATCACGTTCTATAGACTCAATCTCTTTTCCGTCAATGAGATATTTTGCGGATTCAAATAGCGCCGTGATACCATTATTGACCAAGCCGACTTTGGTATCATCTGGATACGGTGCGGGTACAGCAGGAGTATCAGTAAGTCGTACAAGTTATCCTTCTACTTCGATAAACGCTTCAGCGGGTAGAAAGTATTTGCTGGTATCATGGACTTGAAGTTCAATTCGCGATCGAATATCTGCTTGTATTGCATGATAGGAATAAAATTGATAATTGCCGACTGAATCGTCCTTGCGTACTTGGGCTTCCATATCTAACGCGGTATCAGTTATTTTTTTGAACATTATTATTATTATTCACATCAGTGTTTTCAATTGTGAAACTCTTTGTAATCATCGTCGTTTTCATTTTCGTTTCAAACCACTTCCAGCTATCATGTTTGCGATATCATCTTGGTTACTGTTCGCCAGCGGCGCAGCCACGGATGACGGAGTCACCGAAACAGCCAACGACGCTAGTTTTTCTTCCACTGCGCTAGTTATTGCTTTGCTGATTTTTGCAGGCATCACTGTCTATTTTACTCAAAACAACTTTACCATCAGTGGCACCATTACGCCAAATTGCATCATTGTCATTGCCTTTTCGCACTAACGCGATTGTGTGTTTGGCTCCATAGATGACTTTTCTGACATTTCTGCAGAATCCAAATATGTGATGGAGTGGAATCGCACATGAAAAATATCGCTGCTGTCCTTGCAATGCTCCTTTTCGTGTTGCAAATCCTAAATTGAAATTACCATTAACGCCTCCGAGAATATCAAACGCAGCTCCTGGTCTAGCTCGACGTTCTGGATTAGCTGCTTCTTGTTGATCGGCTTCTGCATTATCTCTTGCTGTTAACACTTTGATGTATTGAAGGTGGTCAGCGTTATCAGAGGTATCCTTTGCAAACATCATAGATGGACCAGCCGACCTTGTATAATCATCAGAATATCTTGCTAGCACGATTATTTTTGTTGCAACATCAACTTCACGGTCTATTGATTCAATTTATTTTCCATCAATGAGATATCTTGCACTTTCAAATAGCGCCATGATGCCATTGTTGACGAAAACCAACTCGGATATTTGGATCATTTGCATATGGGGTATCAGCTGCTACACTTGTTACGAGTTTTCCCTCAATTTCAATAAATGCTTCGCATGGCAAAAATTATTTACTGGTATCTTGAACTTGAAGTTCAATTCGCGATCGTAGGTCGGGTTGTATTGCATGATAGGAATAGTATTGATAATCGCGGACGGAATTGTCCTTGGGTACTGGGGCTTCTATATCGAAGGCCGGATCAGCTTGTCGGTTAAAAATTATATTATTCACACTAGTGTTTTCAATTGTGAAACTCTTTGTAATCATCGTCGTTTTTGTTTTCGTTTCAAACCACTTCCTGCTATCGCGTTCATGATAGCGCTATCTGTTACCGACGAATCCGTCAATGGCGACGGAGTCACCGAAGCAGCTAACGTCGCTAGTGTTTGTTCCACTGCGTTATTTATTGCTTTGCTGATTTTTACAGGCATCACTGTAGTTGATGGCAGCACCGTTGGTTTGTTTCGAACCAATGATGCTATTTTATCTTTCGCGGCAGAAAATGCCTTTCCGGCAAGATTTCCAACAGCGCTGATTCCCTTATCACGAATAACATCAATGGCCTTCATTGATAATTGTTTAGCTAACGGCGCCACTTTTGGGGCCATTCTTGTAAATAGCCCCGCAATGGTACTGCCGAAACCATCTCCGTAATATGCTCTATAAACAGGCAATCGTGAGTTTACCACGTAGACGCTTACGGGTTTATCATGGTTGTAGTGTATGATCATCTTGTTATAAAACTAGTAGTTTTTCAATTAGTGATCAATCGCTAAAATCCATAGGATTTTCATCATAACCATGGGCATCTCTGTTATTTTCAACTAATTCAGCAATGAGTTCTCGATATACATGAATGCCCATGATACCGCCGGCAAATAATCGTCTACAGATATCAGCTGCTTCATTAATTATCTCGACGGAGTTGTTTCCGGCTCGTTTTCCACCCATAAGTACTTCCAACCGTGATATATCCGAGAGAATATTACCAAGGCATGTCACGGTTGCGTTGAAATCCTTTGGATTTTTAATCGAATATCCTTTTCCGCTTGTTTTCTTAGAACAGGCTTCTGCTCTTATGTCTATTTGTTCCGGGATTGGATCCTCCGTATAACGTGATGGTTGTGGACCGCCTTTAACCGCAGTTAGAAAGTCATCATAACCAGGGTGCTGCAACGCCGAGATTCTATCAACGCCGCGTTTAACTAAATATATTTTTGATGCCCAAGTGTCTTTGTTTTTTATAAAACTTTTAAACTCGTCTTTCAATAAATTCTCTCTTTTACCCTTTGGAAAATTGTCTCTAGCAAAATCAGCTAATTCGGAATTCGTATGGATTCCTCTAATTTCATTTAATGCTGCGACTGTAAATATATTCTCAGGTGAATAGTCTTTTCCTCCAGCTGCACCTTGTTGTTCTTCTTCGAGTTCTTCAATTTCGCGTTGAGTTTTTATATCACTGGATAGCTGTTGTATCCCTGCGCGCGTTTGTTCGGTCTCTGCTGCTATCTTTTCAAGTGTATCAAGCAGCGGCGCCTTCTTTGCTCGTTCTCGTTCAGGAATATCTCCGTATATCGCTGCTTCATTTAACTTTTTCACATATTTGGTCGCACTTGTTATCGGAGTAAACAGTTGTTCACTTGACACAGAAAAGTCAGTTTGCATTTGTTGTCGCTGCTGAAGTTTCTCGCGAAGTCTGTCTCGAACCGGTATAAAGTTTTTAATTGCCGCTAGCCGCTCTCGGGCTAATCTAGTTGTAAGCGATTCACCTACCATATATTGTTTGTGAACTGAGTTTTCAAATGTGAAACTATCACAATTAAAAGCTGAGTTATTAAATAATGTACCATCAAGCTAACTTATCCATCTCCGACAGGGTTAAACTGTACGACGCTATCCGCGAGTGTTTCAGAAATAACATCGCTGGGGGTTTCAGAATTGTAATATCTGAGAACGGCGATGAACGATTTTTGTTAACGATGCGGCAACAACAACTACTACGTGAAAATGGAGGCTTCGCGGTGATTACTTGCTACCACAACCAGATCATCCAGTACGCACATAACTGCATGAGCAAGCCCAAACTGATGAGTATTCTTTCAGGAGAAAATCCTATGTGACAAGTGTAACAAGTGTTACAAAAAACGCTAAAAAAAATTAATTTTTTACTGAAAATTTACTGAAAGCCTATTTTTTATAGTAACGCTTACGTGGTTAGGATACTGGTTTTTCCTCGTTTAATATTTTTCTACGATCCCGAACCTTAGAACTAATTTCAGCTCGTTTTTGATACTCTTGGCCGAGCTTTTGACGTATTGCTTCAACGGTGCTAAATAGCGTAATAAATACATTAATGTCGTTACCGTACAAACAAGCATTGATGGACTTTTGAATTCCTTTCACGAGCCTGTACATCTTAGGTAAAACATAACGACCCTTACTAAACTGATACTCAATGTCTTCATATTACGAGGCAATCCTGTCGCAGTCGAGATCTTCAGATAATACTATCCCTCGATTTTTCAAATGTGAAATTTCAACAATTATAGAATTTACATCTTTGATATCCATTATTTATATAATACATTTTACCTCTAATTATTAAAAAAAATAACACTCATTTGGCAATCTCGCTGGCGCCCTATGACGTCAGAGAGACCCAGAGGTTACTTTATTAACTTAATTAAGGAAAGCACAACACGCATCTTGGAACTCCTTGGTTGCCTTCACATCCAAGTAAGCCCAAGGGGACCCGAAACATACATCTCCGGAAGGGAGGCCTAAGGTGACATAAGTCATCTTAGACCGCCCAGAAGATATGCTTGGGGGACATCACTACATGTACTGAATTAAGTTAATTAAGGACAGCACATACATGAAAACCCCATTTGGCAATCTCGCTGGCGCCCTATGACGTCAGAGAGACCCAGAGGTTACATATACGACAACACATCTTTGGATCTCCTTGGTTGCCTTCACATCCAATTAAGCCCAAGGGAACCCGAAACATACATCTTCGGAAGGGAGGCCTAAGGTGACAAACGTCATCTTAGACCGACCAGAAGATATGCTTGGGGGAAATGTATTTAATTAAGTTAATTAAGGAAGGTATATTCAATGAAACGATGATGTGGGACGGCACAATGCCATATATATCTCCACTCGAGTGTTGCGGCAGATTTTAGGCATAACATATACTTAATTAAGGATGGTATTATTCAATGAAACGATTGATGTGGGACGGCACAATTCCATATATACCTAAGGATGGTATATTCAATGAAACGATGATGGAATTTGTGATGTAATGATGTATGACGGCACAAGACAGCACAAACATGAAACGACGGGGCGGATTTTCTACGGCCAATCCAACCAATCAAAAGCAACCCAATTAAATTAACCCGGTTGCATGATTGACAAAAGACAACCACACGCCCGGGTTAATGGCGTTGGTTAGTTTTGATCGGTCGGATTTGGCCTTCGAAAGCCCCAAGCTTATTACGAGTCATACCATATATAAGGTGACTAATACAGCAGCGTTGATTCACGGGTGTGTTATTTTATTTCCTTGAATTACTTATTAATGCTGTTTCACAACATTTAAATGAGACAAAATATTTAAATAAAACACTAAACAAAAGAATACAGTTGTTAGATAACAGCGTGTATTTTCTCTGTTCTAATTCTCTAGACAAAATGCGTTACCCATTAGGTAACAAAGAGCTGTATACAGAGGAATTTTAACCACGCCCACTTACTTCAATGAATGGAAAACACTAGTGTTTCATTCTCGTTCCGGCTGAGCGAACATAGGTAACGCGTTGGATTATAAAGAACGTCTGTACTAAAAGTGTATAAATAGCTGAATGTAGATGGTCTATAAGGGTTTAAATAAATACAACTGTTTAAATGATGCAGTTTTTTAGGCAAGCGACAATAAAAAGTTTTGGAAATGTTAAAAGTTGATAAATACAACTCTACCGAAACTCATGTATTATACTCCATTACAGTCACGTGTGCGCGCCTATGTCAATTATAACTCTCTCTCTCTACAGGTGTAGCAGACGACACAAAATACCTTTGACGGTCATAATACAAGGGAACTTAGTGAGTAGAGTGTTATGAGTGGCGGCGGACTTATCCATAAAGGATTTATCTCCCTTGAATCGTTTTAGATGTATACGAATTTTATTTTATGGCCATTTGTCTTTGACAGAGTTAATTTAGTTCTATTTTCTGCAACAAATCGTATTGAAGACCTACAAATATCAAAATATGTACTGGCTTCATTTATTGATTGAAATATTTTTTCTTCGTTGGTTTCTGTATCAAATGATTTGACATGATTTGCCCTTTTTGCGTGTTTGCCGGTTCCACCTAATTTTGCATTCTCACTTTGAGTAACAACTCGTAAGTTATCCAATTTGTTATTTTGAGGGAATCCATCAACGTGATCAATCACAAATCCGTCTTCGATTAATCCGTAAAATGCTTCATAGATGGCTCTGTGACAGAGATATTTCTTCTTCCCAGCTGTAAACATCAAGTATCCCATATTATTTACCCGCCCAACCGGTTTTTTTAGTCTGCAATTTCTAACAACACCATCACGGGATGCTTCATAATTAACAAGCACTGGGTGAGGTCTGAAATCTTGGCTCATTTGTATAATAATACTATTTATCTAATTTATTATTTGCTTTTATTATAAGTCTATCGATGTAATCTTGAGGGGTTTTGATGACTTTGTCATTGAACGGGTCATTGATTCGTTTGTCATAGTAGCGTTTTAGTTCTCTGTATCGTTTGCCGCCACATCTGAGACACAACTGCGACTTTCCCCTTACCCCCACCCCACATCGGAGGCACAGTAGGGGGCCAAAGGAACCGTTGCGAACACTTTGTAAATGATACCCACAGAATTCGCTTCTGCATGATTTGTTACACGGGGTTGTTGATCCAATCATTAGCCACTTGCAGTGATTCATTATACTATATTTTTCTATTAAAATACTTGTTTTAATTATATGAATGATGAATTCGAGAGATTTTCAGTAATTAAGCCCTTCAAAAACGTTAAATTCAATCTCGATAGAACCCTCAAAGATGTGCCAAAACGGGCAATAACGGATAGAGCCCTGATAAATAAAATACGCGATTGTATTAATGAATTCAAACACGACGGTGCATCTCATAGCTGGTCAACATTTCGAATTGATGCCATTGTTGATGTCACCATGAACGACAGCAACGCAGCGTTGATGTTATCACAACTTGGCAAAAAAAATTACTTTTTTTGAGTGAAATTCATTATCCGTGTAGAATCAGGCGGCTGGATTATACTAGACAAATTTGAACCGATTCTCAAAGACAAGAAAACAGTCGTTGTTAGCCGTGATTCTAAGCCGGGTTTGTTAACTGGAATTGACAAACCATTCTATGAACGAGCATATCCTGAAACAGCAGTTGTGTATGGGATATATCTGTTAAATGAAAAACCTGATATAAGAAAAAATTAAACCAATGAAACAGTCATCGCCGGCGACTTCGTAGTCAGTGGCTTTGCCACTCAATTGTGTAGCAGCACGAATAACAGAACATTTTACAAATGCATCCCGAGGGAACAAACTTACCGATCTACGGCGTAGCAAAATAGCTCAATGGGAGTTAACGGTGAAAGACCGCGGAGCAACTATTAGCGATATAGCGAAATTAGAAACATCACTGAGATTTCCAATAACAGTTATGACGATAACCGGAGAAGTTTTATACGAATCAAAATATAACAAAAATGGAGCCCCAATTAAAATTACTGATCATAACGAACACGCATGGACGCCCGCGGTCACAATATTTCCACGGAACAGAACAATAAAGTATATACCCGACGAATTCTTACGAGAAGAATTCTCCAGGGATGGTTTTCTCGTTGAAAAGAAACTATTTGATGCTACTGCGCATTTGAGTAAAAACGACCCCGTGTCGGTGTGGTTACTTCGCAGCACTGAAAACGACATGGATATGTTTGATCAGTTTGTAAGACCAAACGGTGAATTATACCGCACTGAAGCATTTCACAACAAAATGAAAAAAAACAGCTAGTGGGTTTTTAACGGCGTGTGGCGAAGGCACCGATGAAATCATCAACGATGATGAACAATTATTGACAAACTGTTTTACAATCCCGTCGGTTGCAGCTCATTTTGCAAGAATCAAAAACGCATGAAAACCAACGCGTGCAGAATTCTTGCCAGACATTGAGGCTAGTTGTTTAGAATTTAATCATGGCGGTTTATGGAATCAAAAATACGACCATGATAATATTATTTCAGTTGATATGGTTGCTTGTTATCCAGCGAGTTTTCTTGGTTATGGAGAGTGTACTGAGTATTTTAAACGATTTGGACTCCCCGTACATGAAATGACTCGTGTTGCAATTAATGGGCCGCTGCCTGATTTTGATTTAACTGGATTCGCTCGTGTAGTATCATTTGAGTTCGCAGCAGGACTTCATCGCTGTTGTTATATTTGGATTGGTAGACACATGTCTGAAAAGAAGTGGCTGCCAATAGCGTTATTACGGTTCATGATTGATACAAAAATGTTAATTTCGCTGACGGTCAGTGAAGCAATTATATCATATCGGAAACAAATCAATGTCTGGTTACCAACACCGGAACGTCTTGATAGTATAATTGAGGAATCCAGAAAACATATTGATGCCAACAAAGAATATATCATTGAGTGGTCCAAACGGGTATTTAATCAACGAAACATCGAAGCAAAAGATCTTGGTAGAAGAATAATTGGAAAATTCACTCAGGGAGGAAAAAAATGCGACTATAGACAATATTGTTCACGGCTGATTATGGATAACACCGAATACGACTTCGTAATCGCGGATGCAGTATCCAAAAACATATATGTGGATCGTAAAGATGCTTTTTTGTCCGATGGAACAAAATTGGGTACAGTCGTTACTTACAGCGAGGGTTACAGATCCCCGTATACACATTTGAGGTCGTCGATGCTGGGTTATGCTTGTATTAATTTATTTTCAATGATAAATAGATTTCCTGACACTGCGGTTACAGTTGCCGTTGATTCATTTTACCTTAACAGCAAGTACAGTTGCGCAGTTGCTGAATTCACTAATTCGGATCAAAGTTGGGGATCATGGAGAATTAAAAAAGAAATGCTGCGTGATTATTCGGAATCAGCAGATGTTGAAATTAAAAGTAATTACTTACGCGGTGATAATTTATCAGAACGTTCTAATGCACCACCGATATCAGATCCAATTTGTAGATATAAAACAGTTTATTTAAACGGCTGTGGCGGGTCAGGAAAAACGACGCGTGCAATCGAGTTATATCGAGGACGCGTAAACATGATTGTGCTGACGCCATCACATAGATTAGCCAGAGAGAAAAAACAACAAGGCGTTTCCGCGTGTATGTATCATAGTTGTTTCAGATACAGTGGTGACAAATGGACACCTGAACGAATGGGAGAGAAATTCATCCCCGAGGTTAGAATTTGGGATGAAGTATGCACAGTATCAACAGAAATATTAAAGATGTTCTTGGATTGGCTGCTGACAAAAAAACACGACCGTGATAATGTGCGGAGGTCATGGACAGCCACCACCATTTGTCGGCGCGGGTCCACATAAGTGGCTGAAAGAATTCGTGGACTATTATGAAGAAATTGATAGCAATTATAGGGCACTTGATGACCAATTAAGTGAGGTTAAAAAATTAATTAGACTGAAACCCGACAGAATCCAATGTGAAATAATCAGGGAAATAATTTCTGAAACTCCAATGGAGGAATTTTATAACACATGGAGACTAAACGATTTTGTAGTTGCTAGCAGAAAAATAGTCAGAGACACACTTCAGAAATGTTGTTTGAGCTTCACAAAGAAAAATATCCCCTGATAAAAGTTCCATTGTGTTATAGACCCGCTGACACACGGCGACAGAATATTGAAGTTGAAATTCCAGGACAGCGCGAAAGACAAACACTAGTATTAAATGATATTGTGCTGGTTGATATCAGTGTTGTCGAAGACGCATTGCATGCTAATAAATCGCCATGGACACTGGGTTACGTAACAACAATACATTCCTCGCAGGGATTAACCATCGCGGATACAATTGTTTGGATAGTCGATAATCGCATTGAGTGGTCAAATTTAGTCTATCTTGCAGTGTCTAGAGTACGGCGAATAAATCAGCTTCGAAGAATTGTATTTGATGACGACACCACAATGGATGATATTGATGTTAGCATCATTAATAAAAAAACTCTCCGGTTACAAACAACAAGACAAAAAAAAAACCGAGAATTTGATATTGATGCTGAATTAATAATTACGCTGAAGCAACAACAGAATAATCACTGCGCGAGATGCAATTGTATAATGCGTTGGCAGTATTCGGATAAAGATCCTCGCCAATTTACCGTAGACAGAAAAAATAACAGTCTCGGTCATGTCAGAAACAATGTAATGTTGACTTGTCTTGAGTGCAACAGACGCAACGGCGCTAGTTAAGACCATGCGGCGGCAATTGAGTATCATCAGGAATCACTTGTAATTGTTCGCGTGTAAAACCCCGCTGAGGGGCAGTTGAATCCAATTTATAGATTGGAGGTCTACCAGTTGATCGCGTTATAGTAGATATGCTATGCGTAGTGACACTCCAAATAGGATCAGTAGCCCTTTTTTTACCACCTTCGAGTTCTCCTGGTTCATATAAATATCTCACGGTGACATTGCTGAGAATTGGCTGAGAAACGCTTTCCCGCTGTGGTTGTGGTATATACTTTTTTTTATTGCGTTGTTAGGTTTCATATTGATTGCTCTGGTAATCTCGTTATTTAGCGCTGCAACTACCCCCGGTAACCTTTTGATCCATTCACGGGATCGCCTTTCTTGGATGAATTCTTTTGCGTATTGATATCCAAATAACCGCTCAGCAAGAGTCCGATTAAATCGTTCTACAATTGCCTGATCGCGATGTAGTGCAGTATGCCCCCGTCTGATGGTGACATTGTGATGTTTCATTGTAGATGAAACCACACCCTGAAATTCCTTGCCAGGATCAACTTGTAATAGATTTGGCCAGCGTAGTGGGCCTCGTTGATAAATCCTTTCAAATGCAGAAGCAACTTCAGGTGATGATTTTGTTTTTAGCGGTTCTGCTTGTTTGTATCGTCTCGCAACGTCAACTACGGTTAGCGCGTATGTGTAACCGTTGTCATGTGGTAAAAACAATAAATCAGCTTGATGAACTTCATTGGGTCTGGTAACATCAAAATGCGAGAAATTGATTTGTTTAGGACGCGGTAGATAAATTTGCCATATAGCCTGTTTGGTAACCAATTAGCCGCAGTGGCCTTTTTCACTTTTGCGGCGTTGGCGAGTTTATTGATTGCAGCGTTACCCCTCCAGTATCCTTTTGGAGAATAATAAATAGATTCCATATTATTAATTACCAGTGCCCATCATCAATTTGCCTTTCATAGCTGATTTTACCAACCATGAAGCCAATTTTTCTTTGAAAGATTTATCAGGAATAGCATTTAACGCATGAATTAATTTCACATCCGCGAGATGCCTGTTTTGCAGATTGCTGCTTTTATATGCAACATTAAGAGCATGACACGCCTTATCAATAGCGTTTACCGGATACTCGCCGGGTCGGGGCAGATTTTGATCATCAAGTCTGATATCTAATCGTGTTCCGGGGCCACAGTAGCTATATCCTGGAAGGTGCTTTTCTCCGGGGTACTTTGCCCATGGGGTTCCAGGGAGCGTTGCCAATTTGGCTGCGATATCACCTCCTCGTTTTTTTTAAAAACATCTCCGGATTTCATAGAAACAAATCTAAACTTTTTTATACCACATGTTGCACATCTACCAGTAAGTGCTGATCTGTTATTGCTAGTTGTAATCGTCGTCACATCATTTGTGTTAGTACGCGTTTTACACTTCACACAATATAGATCCATAATTTATGTATAGAGATATGAATATTATTGATTTTTCAGCAACTAAAACAAGAGAACCAGTTAAGCATCATGCAGCGCTACCAAACTCTATCCGCGCAATTATTATCGGGCCATCTGGATCCGGCAAGACGCAATTGTTTCTCAATTTAATAATGAGTTGGATGAAGTGGGATAAGTTGTATTTAGTTGCTCCTAGCGTAGATGATCAACGATGCTATGAAGTGTTAAAGGATTTTAACGAGAATGCATCAGAAATTAAAGGCGAGAACGTCATTGATTTTATCACTGATATTGACGAGGCACCATCCGTGGATGACCTTGATGGGAGCATTAATAATTTAGTCGTATACGACGATGTGATGTTAGACAATCAAAAAAAACCAGCTAGAATATTTTCCCGAGGCAGGCATAAAAACACCGACGTGATATATGTCACTCAACGCTACACTCAGATTCCAAAAGTGATCAGAGATAACTGTAATATTCTTGCTGTGTTTAACGGCGTTGATACACATACGCTACGAAATATTTGGCAGACATGGTGCTCCGATATGGACTTCAATCAATTTCGAAATTTCTTTTGTCACGCTCAGTATGTCCCACACGGATTTATAACAATAAATTTACATGATCCTATAACACGATATCGTATCGGACTCGATCAAATATTTGGTTGAAATTGTAAAAACCCATAGCAGCAGGGGGGGGGGAAGGCGATGACATCACGACGAGACCGTATTTTGACTAAACGATGAAAACGGTCTTGGAGTATGATTTGCGAAAAACTTATGTTTCGAGCAAGTAATCCTTTTTTTTTTTTGGTTGAAAAAGAAGGATTCGAATTAATTCTCTCGAGATGTTTGTTAGATTTAGAGCAAATGATGTCTCGGGCAAATGTAGGATTCGCTCCCCCCCCCCTCTGCTACGAAATAAATAACAATACCAACAACTCTTAATACTACTGCTGCCTTGACTGTCGCACGTTGACAATGGACGAAACGGCACCGCGAGGAAGCATCACCTTTGCCCCCTGCTCACTTGAACTCTTGCGCAAACCCGCCCGTACCCCTTTAGACGACCCTGACTGCTGCTACTACTACAACTTCTTCTTTTGATATGTAGATGTTTGGCGAAAAAGGCCATCATAATGATGATGACAACGCCGTCGGTGATGATAATACATATGTTGTCTGTGAATTTCGAGTACGGTTATTTTTTTTCTGATTCATAAATCTAAACACAAAACCACGTATGGAACAAAAAGAAACATGGGACCAATAGTTTGAAACGTTAAATTAAAACAAGAATATAAACAAGAAAGCATTTTACGGCATGACACTTGTTTTGTGTTTGTGCTTTAGTTATTCTATAGTTAAAATATACAAATAGTTTCTAAATATGTTAATGCATGTTCATTTATATCATAACAGGAGAGTGGCAATGCAGGGGTAATCTCACAAGTGTATTAATGGGGGGGTACCAAACTAATATGGTACATAATCACATAAATATTACTGTCAAGAATTAAAAAGTGTAATATTTGAACTTGTTCATGACTATAGTCCATACCTTAACTCAGTTTACTTTGCGTTTTGCAACAAAATATGAAATTCGATGAATTGTGCTGAACAGTTGTTACTGACAACGCTTGCAAAAATCTGAAGAAAATAGCGATACATAACCAGGTGTGTTAATGGTATTCGCTTCGCAGTAAATCTCATTTTAATTTTCCTCATGGGTATGTGTGAATACTATAATTATATACAGATTGTTATTTGTTATGAAGATAGGAACGAACGAATGAATGAATTATTTAATTAACCTTGACCGTCATCATGACAGAATGGTTACTGTTCAAATCCTACGATGGACCAGACTGAGTCGTTACTGTGGTGTCTCCTTGACACTAAATAACTTCGTTGTGTTTATCTGCCGTAAAGCACTCAATTTAACTACACTAAACTAACAAATCCATGCATGTATGCATCCATGCACCAATAATCCATCCATCAATTGATCCTTACATGCATCAATTCATTGAGGCATCCACCTATCCATCCATCTAACTATCCATCCAATATCATATGTCTGGCATTGGTTTTGCATAACTCCAACTCCGAGTACACGCTATGTAGTTTAGTTGACTGAAAAGCAAAAGTAGTGTTGAACAAAGAAGTCATTTTGAGTTTTAATGTCGTATACAAAAAGCCGTGGTATTCTAACATGTTAGCACTGATATGTACTGTCATCGTAGCAAAGTGTGAAGTGTTCTAACATTTGATTTGCAAATTTTGTAAAATGGCATTAAAATAAAGTCCAGAATACACGAGTCTTATAAATTCAATTGAGATGTCAGTACTTTTTATATACATTTGTTTTCTCTATTTTTGCCCTTTATTCCTCCATCTCCTTCTCCAATTTCCCATCCTTTTAGTTTCGCCTTATTTATTATTCACACCGACATTAGGGACACGTTTTATAACGTCTGTCGTATTTTAAAGTTACCTGACCTGACACTCAATAGTGTGAGTAACCTGAACAAGAAAGAATTCTGCATTAAACTGGGTACAACATGAATCATCTTGTATTTCAACATTCCCCGGGAATTAAGGGGTTTTGTCAATATTAATTTATCTTACACATAAAAATAACACTTTAATTCTGTATTTCATATCTTAATTGACTGTATCATTTAGCATAAAAAATCTGAAATATTTGTCTTTTTAAAAACTCCAAAATTAGTTATAATCAATATAGTTATAGATAGTCTATAATTGATAGTCAACCCCTATCTTGCCTATCTATATAAACGACTGCCAACCTGCTACTTTAGTTCGGTCACCGAATAAAACCTCCTTGTTTTATCATTCATATATTAATAGGATACTTAAAAACATGTATACAAGGCTTAACATAGATAGGGTAGGGCATCACCTGTACAAGACGTTTTCGGAAGATCAAAGCATTAGGAAATATAAATATAAATAACGACAAATTATTTACTGCTATTCACTTGTAATAATATACTGTACAAATGTTTAAAACTAATACATATGTACCAACAAAATTCGAATTTAAGATCAATAACTATTTAAAGGTCCCTATCTGAAACGATGAAAATATCGATAGATTGAAAGATAATTACAATGACAATCGTTAATCATATTTGGTATTGGCTCCAACGTTTAAGTAAAGTTTCGGGGTTTTACTTGAATGAAAATCTAAAATTATTACTAAAGAAAGGAAATATCTTTTAAATGACAGTACGCCCTATTCTATTTTTAATGTCGCATGTACAACACTCATGAAACTAATTTTCCTCCCCCTATGTGTGTTATAAATATAACGCTTTGCCATTTCTTCTTAAAAACTGCTTGCCAATATGACATACATAAAATAATTCAATAATACAGGACAGGCTGCTTAAACACACTATTCTGATAAATTCACCTTTGATAGCTATCCTCTCATCGTCTATCCAACAACCACCCTATCCCCACCCCACCCATGTCTAACCTTCTGTTTCTTGTTTCTTCTTCATAACGAAACTCAGGACACATCTTTTCACGTATATCGTTCTTAAAAGTCCCCCGACCTTACCTTCAATAGCGTGGGTAACGAACATGAGGAAAACATCTGCATTGTAATATATACAAAACTACATCAATATACCACGAGATTGTAAAATGGTATTTAGAATATTGATCTTGCTCTTGGCTAGAACCTATCATAAAGCACTACAAAAAATTACAAGGATAGATATATAGATAGATAGGTAGGTAGGTAGGTCGGTCGGTCGGTCGGTCGATCGATCGGTCGGTCGGTCGGTCGGTCGGTCGCGGTCGGTCGGTCGGTCGGTAGATAGATAGATAGATAGATAGATAGATAGATAGATAGATAGATAGATAGATAGATAGATAGATAGATAGATAGATAGATAGATAGATATATAGATAGATAAATAGATAGATAGATAGGTAAGTAGGTAGGTAGATAGATATATATATATATATATATGTAAGTTGATATATATATATATATATATATATATATATATATAGAGAGAGAGAGAGAGAGAGAGAGAGAGAGAGAGAGAGAGAGAGAGAGAGATACAATGACAATGTCTAATATATACAATGACAATAGTGAATTATGTCGGATCTTGAAAATCTAAAATTCGTACTAAAGAAGCGAAATATCTTATAATTAGCAGTGTGCGTTTTGTATATGTAATGCCACATATGAAAACCTTCCTGGACCCAAACGTTTCTTCTTTTTGTGTGTCGTCAGTAGAACGCATTTATTGTGTGTTATTTAAAATTTGCTTGCAAATGTAGTCTAAAAAATGACAGATAAATTAATAGACTGAAACATTACAGGCCGATAAAACACAGTGGTTTAATAAATTGACCCCTGATAGTTATTTCTGTTTATTTTTCTTCTTCTTCTAATCTTTTAACCCTTTGATTGTGCATCACGTCTATCGAATTTTAAAGTGACCTGACATGATCTTCAATAACGTGGGTAATGAGAACGATGAAGACCTCTGCAGACAACTTGGTACAACGTGATCATCACGTAGTTCAATATTTACCTGGGGAATTAAGGGATGTTGTCAATATTAATATATCCTATGCATTTCACTTTTGAATTAATCACATCTTTCGGTCTAAACCATTTGTAACTTCTGTCGCTTTTTAAAACTACACAATCAGTTACAATCCATTGTTTTGGAAATGATTTATTGTTGATAGTCAACCTCTATTTAGGCGATCTGTGTAAATCACTGGCAACGTGACATTCAAGATCGGTTAATAACTTAAATATCCTGCTTCTATAATTTATTATAATACTAAATTACTTAGAAAAGACATTCTAGGTTTACACTAGGGAGGTTAATCACGGCACGTGCTTGGGTACGGTTGTTTCCAATAATAGAATTAAATAGCATGAAAGAAAGAAGTCAGTCGAGATTAACTGCAAATCTTTGTCTAATTGTAATGTCATATGAGAAATAATCCACGGTATACGCTTTTGCGCACAAGAATATTGTAAATAGAATATCATTGTAAGGTGTTATAAAATTTGTATTGCAAATGTAATACAATGGATTTAATATAAAAAAAAAATAAAAAAAATAGAGCGTTTCGAAAAAGAAAAAGAACCCCACAAGAGTCGAATAAATTGATATAATATGCCAGTTCTTTCTCATCTCTTGTAATTACTTATACTACTGTTACACGCACAGGCGTATTCACTTGACCGAGCGGTGTCAAAACCCTAGCGTGAATCCCGCTGGAAGTCATGTTTTCCCCAAATTTCCAAAAACTTCCATACAACTTGAGTTGTAAATTGCAATGTCGGACGTGTCTGTCTTTATTTACTAAATTTTACTCCAATCATCTGGAGACCACAGATGAAATAACTTGCCCCAAATGTCCATTAACCGCGCCTTTGCATGGTTTTTCTTCATTATCACCAAATTCCGTACCGCCAGCCGGTTATGCCATAGAAAATACACTTGTATTCCCTTTCTCAATGAGAACTATTTAACTGCGCCGCCCAAGGCCAGTCAATCCACACATTTACAGGCGTATCACGCTTATATAACCACGCATATTTTCCACTATGGACACATAAACGGTATCTTCCAAGTCCCAAATTATTGATTCCATTATGTAATTTACTGATTTCCTATCATAAAGAATGCTATCTCAACCACAACACTATTACACACCACTAGATTTTAATATGGACTATGCTACAACCAGGGACAGTCATTCGGCTTGGAACTAAATTTACTACTAGCGAACACTAGCATGGTTCAAACTCTCTAACACTCGGCTCTGTTACGTTTGCTCCTAATAATTGGCTAATTATTTTGGTTTAGGAATATTTCCATGGCGGCGAATACCAAATAATCAAAAAAAAAAATTTAAGAATGCTTAAAACCGGAGAGCTGTCAAATGAGCATACTCAAAATTTATTACACTACATTTCACACCAACATCGACCGCTCCGGTGGCCTAAATGGTTAAATCGTCCGCCTAGGACGCGGGAGGTCGCTGGTTTGAATTTCATTCGAGTCATGCCAAAATTATCATAAAGAATTACTAACAGCTGCCTCGCCAGGCGCTCAGCATTAAGCTGTTAGTGTTAGGACTGGTAGGTCTGGTGTCAGGATAATATGACTGGGTAGGAGATGATACATGTCTGCAGTACTGTCCCCCAGTGCTAGGCATCACTATAAATTGCAACACAGCAGACGTCGTAGCGATATGACTGAAAAATTGGTAAAGCTACGTTAAAAAATCCATATCACACACACACACTTGATTTCTATTCTTTGAAATTGTTTTAATTTTTATTCTTATTCACACTTAAATAATCTGGACACATTTTATGATGTATCATAGATAACGAGAACGAGGCTTTGAACATTCTAGATGCAGCATGCATTGTATTTTTAAAGTGCAGATTATATCACAATCGGGTCGTTATTTTTAACAATGTTATCATTGCTGTCCCTTAGATGCCGTTACCACAAGAATATAGCTGCTATTAAGAACGGACATTTTGGGTTCCAGTGATGACCTCATAACTTATAACACCACAGTCTGTACTAATCTTGGTGAAGGGATGTTCTAGCACGATGAAGTACTAGGTCGGAAAGTGCATACATGTGTGTGGAGCATTGTGGCATTAAACGAGTGAATCCAGTGGAGGAGGAGGAGGATGGGGAGAGAGAGAGAGAGAGAGAGAGAGAGAGAGAGATAGAGAGAGAGAGAGAGAGGAGAGAGAGGGCATGTTCGTGTGTCATTTCCGGTACATTAGCAACTAAGAATATTGCTTGTGTGGTTGCATCACACATTTTTAAAATATTAGGCTCGCAGTTAATCTATGTTTCTGTCATGATAGGATTAAAATACAGGTTAATGGGTCTTTGTTAACTCATTATGTTCCGTTTATTGAAAATAGTCCTTTCTTGATGGAACAACTCTTAGATCGAGAGAGAGAGACATACATACATAAATGTCTGCTTTGTGAATCATTGCATTTACTTTAGATTTGTTTTACAAGATACAGCTGTTGTTTGACAATGATGCTGTCGTAGAACCCAAAAGATACAGTGAATGATAGCATCTACTTAACATATATTTTACAAGATCCAGTTTTAACACCTATAGACTTTGTTAGCGATTCCATAGAAGAATCGTACAATGCAAACATTCTAAAAATCATTTTCTTTGTTAGATCAACATACTAAACTTCTAACAGTCGTTTTCTTTATCATACAAGTTATATTTATTATAGAAATTTAACTTTGGATTCTGAACATTACACTTTCTAAAAATTCCTCAAAAAAAACATTTTAAGAATTTCAGGAAATTACATCATAACATTTCCTTCTAACACGGCTACATCTCTAAAAAAGGACTTAAATGTAAATCAATCTTTTCATGCCAGAATTTAAAACAATCAATACGTCAAGTTTATTTTATCAGTGATAGCAGTACATGTACTTTGAATGACTTTTTGTCAGAGTGTGCCATTCCTAGCTTCAGTTTACCGTAATTGTAACGTTTTAAAAATTTAATTGTTATTTTACATAAAAATTATAATTTTGTTTCACTTACATTCATGTTATGCCAGCATGAGTAACGTCAGTGGTCACTCTGATGTTTATTTTGCAAGGATATTGACATATTTAAGGAATAGATTAACAGAACTCACTTTTGTTGGATTGTATAAAAAGCAATTAACAATTTTTAATTTTTTTATGTAACTGTCTATCACACAAAGGAAACTTTCCCAATCTATTTCTTGTTATAAAGGAGATAGTGCCTTCTAAAGAAAGAAAATAAAAATCCGCACGAGAAATAGTAACTTGATCGTGGGAATTAATATCTTGCGCACAGGTATATAATAGCTTTAACGACTATATTTTCTGATATACTTAGCTAAAGCAAATTCAACATCAAAATTTCAAAGTAATATTGCACAACTTTTCAGATGTTTTTAATAAAATGCACATATCATAAAATACTAGTACAGCTCTGGAACAGCTACGCCTGGGTCCTCAACTTTGGCTGGGTTGGTGCACTTAACATGATTTTATGGTGGATGAGTGTTTGTGGGTGGTAAGGGGCTTCCTGTTGCCATAATATACTTGGGCTCGGTGTAAAGGTTACAGTTTTACTCCTATTTTTTCTATTTCAGATTGCTATAGGCTGACGAGGAATGTCTGTGTTGTGGTGAGTGCTGCCGATGGGTACCTGTTGTTTTTAAACATCATTTTCCCTCCAAGCTGGCTCGTCTGTTGTATTCAAAAGCATCAATGGACGGTGAACTGTACGTCGCCAGCTTTCACAGTCAGTAGCTTGTGATGCCCATTGGCGGTGATCGATGCCACAGTTAGTGAGGGTCTTTTTCAAGGAGTCTTTATATTACTTTTCAGGTGCCCCTTTTTCAAACTTGCCAATGGGCAGCTCACCATTCAATACAATATTTGGCAGGTGATGATTCTCCATCTTGGACACATACCCTGCCCAAAGTAGCTGTATCTTCATGAGCGTGGCATCAATGCTGGTGATCCATGCATGTTTGAGGACTTTATTGCTGGTGACGGAGTCAGGCCAGTGGATATTTAGGATGCTGTAGAGGCAGCGCTGATGAAACGTTCAATGCGGCGGAGGCTGTAGGTGACTCAGGATTTAGTGCCAAACCGAAGGATGGTCAGTAAAACAGGTCTGTAGACCATGATTTATGTATCTCTATTGACCATGATTTATATATCTACTCGTTTATAGAGTCTGCCGAAGGCGCTGTTTTTATTGGCCAGTCTTTTGTCCATTTCATTGTCGATTTTGGCATCATAGGAGATCACACAACCCAGGTTGGTGAACTGGTGGAATACCAGTTCTGTCTGGGCAATGAAGATGCTTGGTGGTCGGTATTCTTCCATGGGAGCAGGCTGGTGATGTACCTCAGTTTTCCTTAGACCGATCTCAAGACCAAAGAGCTGGCAAGCTACTTCAAAGCAGGATGTTACACGCTGTAAGGCAGAATTCGTATGGGCAACAAGGGCAAAGTTATCTGCAAAGAGTTCTATAATCTGGTTTTCTAAGGTCTTGATGTGCGACTTCAGCCGCCTTAAGTTGAAGAGGTTGTCATTAGTATAAAATCAGATATATATATATATAATGCAGCACAGTTCACGCCATTTACGATTGGGAAGGTCTGTGACAGGTCATTATTGTTTCGGACCAGACCAGGCTGGTCTTCGTGTAGTTAGATGATCACAGCAATGAACCTTGGAGGACAGCCGAGAGTTTCAAGGATTTTCCACATTCCAGTTGCACTCAAAGTGTTGAATTACTTCGTCATGTTCGCCAATGTGATGTACATCCCTTGTTTTGTTCTCTGCTTTTTCTCCTGGATCTGTATTAGCACGAAAACAGTTGTGCCCCATAAGGCTCTGAAGCCGCATTTGCTCTCTTTAGAACGTTCCCCTGCAATGGTGGGCACCAGCTTTTCCAGCATCATTCTAGCAAGGTCTTTGCCTGGAATGAAAATCATTGTTAGCCCACGGTAGTTTGATGAGTTAAAAAAGAACTTGTTTTTGTACAAGGTGATGATGACTCCATATTGGAGGTCATGTGGACGTTTCGCTTCAGAAATCTAATATCTTGTGAAATTTGGTATGCAATGCTAGGTCTCCTATCTTACATATCTCTGGGAGGATACCATCTTTTCCTACACCCGTTCCAGTCTTCATCAGGTCTATGGCTTTTACAGTCTCTTGGAGTGTTGGTTCCTCATCAAGTTCCATCTTTGGTGGCTGTTGTGGGATGTGGTCAATAGCTGCTTCCTGGAGTGTACAGCTAGTGCTGAAAAGGTTGTGGAAGTGCTCTAACCAGCGGTTTACGATAGATTCCCTGTCAGCAAGTAGCTATCGGCCGTGTGCACTCCGGAAGGGCTATTCATGTGCAAGGAAGGAACATACAGGGTTTTCAATACTTCATAGAACCACTTATAGTCACCAGTGTCAGCGTAGAGCTGGGTTCTTTCCTGTCCACCATTCATTTTGTAGGTCTCGAAGCATGCACTGGTGGGAACTGAAGATAAGGCGGAAGGTTACTTTCGTCTGTTGACAGGATGGTTGAACAAGGCTTGATTGATGCAAAAGCATGGATTTCTTAAGTTATTGTGATCAAACCAGTATTTGTGTTTGTTAGTGGTGAATCAAAGTATTTCTTCTGATGTTTGCAGAATAACACCCTTGGTGTGATTCTACATATCTTCCAGAGGTAGATCTAGCGGATAATTAGGATCTTAAAGTCTAGACTGCAGGCTCTTGAAAATCTTCATTGATGTCTGCAACAATATGTTTTTGATCTGGAGTTTCCTTCTCAGGGTGCCTTCTTGTTGTCTGGTCCTGAGCTTGAAGTGGAAGTCAAGCTTGCATTGCACAAAACGATGATCTGCGTGGCACTCTGCACTGGGCATCACTCTGGTATGAAGAACATCTATTAAGTCCCTCTGGGGTATTATGATGTAATCAAGTAGGTGCCAGTGCTTTGATCTAGGATGCATCCAAGTCGTTTTCATGCTGTCTTTCTGCTGAAATATGGTAGGTCTGGCCAAAATTCTAGAAGGACCCCACTGCCATTACAGTCACCCTGGTCATGTTTCCCAAGAATGGCTTTCCTGGCTTTTGAGTATCGGCCCACTCTGACATTGAAATGTGATGATAGGTCAGTGAGCTCTCGAGTTGTTCCTCACTTGGGTAGACAGAAAATTCTTGTTGGATGGTCATTTAGGAGTCAATAACAAATAAATGAATATGAATAAATGTTTCCATTCAAATGCTCTAACTGAAGCAAACAGAATATATCATCTGTATGTTTAATAACTACAGAAAAGCAGATGGTGTCATCAAAACAGATTTGTTTCTCACATCAAGAAGAGATGACTGTCTTAGCCAAATTGGAAATACACAACATATCAACATGTCAGACTTGGCAATTCCATAGCTTACCAATACAAGTTAATACCATTCAAGAGAAAATATATATCAACATTTCTGCGTTGAATGAGTATGGTAACTTTATATTGATGTCCATGGGTCATACATTGAGAACATATTATAGAGTGACACGTGAAAAGATCACTTGAAAACTTTCAGAAACTTTTAATATTAATATTAAAATGTAGCCACAACATTGTGGTAAATTTTCATTGACTCGTAAGTTATGCTGTTCCTTAAAATAATTATTTTCTTTTTGTATAGGTTAGGTCAGGGTGGTTCCTTTACGATTTTAGCAAAAAGTCTCATAGCAAAATGCATTGTTAACCCTTATGTTTTTATACAAGTTCATGGTTCTGAACAATTTTGTTTTCATTAATATTTCATTTATATATAGATGTATTTAATGTTGTGTTTCAATATAATCTGAGAATAAATAATTGCTTGGAGTTTTTACTGGAACTACAAAGTGCTCATTGGACTAAAACTGTATTTTGAAACATCTGATTCTTTTTGACTTGAATAGAACTTGTTAGCATTGTTTCAGGATTTAAGTTATAATACTTTATGGTTCCGCCTATATTTTATTTTAAAACGGTTATAATGAAATTATCTGATAATTTTCATAACATTTATGATTTGGCTTCCTTCTGTTACTTAGTTTATAACCACAGCAGTATAACACTCTATGAATTTTCAACATAGCAATAGAAAAGCCATCCTGTTTAGCACAATTCATTAAACAACTTAATTCTCTAAGATATAAAATGAAAATCTATGATAACTTACAGTATTGTGAAAAATGATAAACTAGAATTTTGTTACAATTTTCGGTGTATATTCCAATTGTTTCATAAACTTCGAAGGCAGTCAAGTAATATGCACTAATATATCATGTTGATGAAATATTGACTTATCAAAACATTTGTGAAAGTCTGTGGTCCATAGATGGTTTTATAAACATTGGGTTTTAACTGAAACACTAAGTTAGGCCTAAATCAACATGTTAATGTGTTCTTCCAAAATGTTCATTACCTCAGTACAGGTAAATCTGTTGATCATATTCAATTATTTGGTTATAATCTGGTTATTATGTCATAATCTGGTTATTATGCCAATAATCTGGTTATTATGTCAATAATCTGGTTTTTATGTCAAGATTTGGTTTGTATCCAGTGAACTGCATGGTCAAAATTATATAGGAGTAACATAAGTAATTTGAATGTTAATTTGTGTATAGCAATTAAATAAAAATTAGGCATTTTCAAACAGCTGCATCAGCAATAATTTGTCCACGTAACTTGGAAAAGGATCAAAATATAAATCATGAAATATTTAAATAGCATTGTTAGTGAATATCCCTTCTGCTCAATGTTCATCATTGTCGCCATACTTGCAACAACTGCTATGGTTTTAATAGCAATATACAGTCCAATAACATTGATTATGTTGTAAATCATCTCCAAGTCTCTCCTGAATGTTATTGGTGCTCAGTAGTTAAATCAGTTGTTTTTATCCGTGTATTTTCATACACTCTTCCAGAGTCTGTAAATAGAAAAAAAATATATTTAACACTCAATGAAATATTACCAGACAATTATAAAAGTGAACTTATACAATTTAAAAATGATTATTGATAATAAGATAACTGTGTTTGTAAAATAATTAAGACCAAATAAATGCTGTCACATATGGAGCATTAAACAATGATAAATAATGAAAAAACATCATTAAAATGTGTTAATGATCAATAATGACAAACCTAATTAAAATGTTTTCATGATAAATAAAGACATACCTCGTTAAAATGTTTAATGATAAGTAATGACAAACCTCATTAAAATGTTTTACTGATAAATAATGACAAACCTAATTAAAATGTTTAATGATAAATAATGACAAACCTCATTAAAATGTTTTAATGATAAATAATGACAAACCTCAATAAAATGTTTGAATGATAAATAATGACAAACCTCATTAAACTTTTTAATGATAAAAAAATGAAAAACCTCATTAAAATGGTTTAATGAGAAATAATGACAAACCTCATTAATGACAAACAATATTAAAATGTTTTAATGATAAATAGTGACAAACCTCATTAAAATGTTTACTGATAAATAATGACACACTTTATTAAAATGTTTAATGATAATAATAACAAACCATATTAAAATGTTTTAATAACAAATCTCTGTGACATTCTTCAATATCATTCTAGTGCACAAGAAAATTTAAAAAAAAAAAATTCACTTCAACTAATGGTAGCATGGAACCTAAGCAAACTTTTCTTAGAATTCACTGGCCTTTTGTAACACTAAATTGACTTGATTAAGAGGATGTTAAGAACCATCTACATTAATTAAAGAGCAAAACAATTAACTAATAAGGACAGTGTTCCTATATAATATGCAGTTTGATAATATTATATTGACCCTTGAACTAAAACAATTGTGTATGCATTAAAATATGTCACATATCTAGTGAGATATAATGGACATGAATTTGGACATGTTGCATATGTTGCTAGACCAGCCCAAAACGAAACACACTGATATGAATTCCCATAAAATGTCTTGCTTAAAAGAAAACATAAAACTATATATATAGTATAAATTTGGACAGATGGCCCAAAAAGGTTACCAATATGGCTCCCATAGATAAATATTGACATTATGTCAAGCGTGATTTGAATACAACATATTCTAGGTATGCATGCAGTTTTCAGAGACTATAGTAGGCATCCTTATGAAACTCCAAAACAATGTGATTAGGATATAGTCTTAATTACTTCATGGGAATTATCATAACGTGAAAAGTGAGACACAATTATGATGATTACCTTTGTATGTTTTTGGAATCTTCAGTGAGCTATACATCTGGATGTCAGTGTTTGTATAGGGGTGCAATTTTTCATAGGAATCATTCTCTGGAGGCCTTAAGTTAGAAATTTAAATATTGTCACATATATCCAGTCCCATTCAGCTGAATGTAAATCTTCATAAAGAAAGGATAAGACATGTTTTTTATTTTTTTTTATGAAATGTGTATTTTTCTAGATAATATTTTTATTAAAAAATAACGTGTTTCACAGCTGATTATTTCTTTCTTGTCAGTGATCTATCCTGTAGTATACGTATATATTGTGGTGTTCAGAGAACTTTAAATAAAATAAAACCTTAATGGTTTATTAATTTGTTGCTTTAAAAGTGAACATAGTTTATTTGTCAATAATACTCTTAGTAAAGGATGATTCTATACATGTAACAATGAATGCATTACATTTATTAAAATATTCAAGTAATGCGTCTATACCTTGTGTTGGCATATCTGTTCTCTTCTAATGTGATATCTGTGGAAAGATGGGAAGCACTGGAACATCATTTTGAAACAAAATTGTATAATATTCAGAACATTTACCACACTGATTTAACCCAAAATACAAATATAAACATGGACTTAACTCATCATCATCATCATCATCATCATCATCATCATCATCATCCATTTTGATGATCCAGTCCTTTTATTAATCCTCTAACGAGGGTAGGCCTGGCTGTTTCGTCGTGAGAGTATTCAAAGCTTTCTTGCAGGCTCTACGGTCCTGTGGATTGATGCCGCTCAGCCCCAACGTCTTTCTCTTTTTGTCAACTCTTCCCATGTTAGCTTAGGTCTGCCTGGAGCTCGACTTCCAGTAACTTTGAGGGAACGGACCTTGGATATCCACCCTTTACTACGCTCAACATGGCCCAGCCATCGCATCCTATTTGATTGGATAATGTCAGAAATAGTTATGATGTTGAGCTGGATGAGGAGAGACTCAAATGGGACATTCGCCTCGGGATTTACATGGCAGATCCATCGTATCATGGCTTTATCATTGCGATGTATCTTCCTGACAGTTGTAGCTGTGACAGCCCAGGTTTCAGAGCCGTATAACAGCACAGGTCTGATGTAAGTTGAGTAAAGACGACCCCTTGTAATGTGCGTCAAATGCCTATTCGTCAGGATTGGGAGAAGCTCTCTAAACTTATTCCAAGCAGACTTGCAACGCGTTGTTGATGCCAGTTCACATCCTCCTCCGGCCGATATGGTGTCTCCTAGATAACAGAAGTCGGCTACGACATCAAGCTTTCTTTCACCTACAGTTACTTCTGTCACAGGCCTTCCATCAATAAGTCGAGCGAGTCCACTACATCTGGGACACTTGTAGCTTGGATCAGGTTTGAGAGGTCCATTGATTCCACTACATTTCTTGTGAACCCAATGTGAACAGCTGATGCAAAAGATTGAGTTTCTACCTGCGCCTTTTAGGCAGACGGCACAGGGATACTTTCCTGAGCTTTTCAGTGTTTCCCTATTCAGGCCAGAAACCAATACCTTGAATTTACCCATGCTGACCCTGAGACCTTTTTCTTCCATGCCCTTCTTCCATTCTGTCACACGTTCAACCACAGCCTCGAGTGAGGAGTCAACGATCACTAGATCATCATCATACAGGAGCTCGTATGGGCAGCTTATTCGAAAGTGAATTGACAGCGCTTCCAGAACAACGATAAACAATAACGGGCTCAATCCCGATCCTTGATGAACACCAACATTGACATTGAACTCGTCACTGTAGCCATCACCAACACGAACATGGCTTCTAGCATTAGAGTACATGGACTGTACAGTTTTAACAAGCCATTCTTCAACGCCTAATGTACGCATCGCCCAACATATGACATTCCTTGGAACTAGGTCGAACGCCTTCTCAAGATCTATGAAGGACATGTATAAGGGCTTGTTAATTGCTATGTGTTTTTCTTGCATTTGTCGCAAGATGTATATGGCATCAGCAGTTCCTCTTCCTGGCATGAAACCGAACTGCATGTCACCGATATGTGCGTGTTGTCTGATCAATTGCTCTATAACTCTCTCAAAAACTTTCATTATCTGGTCTATCATCTTTAGGCCTCTGTAGTTGCTCCTGTCCAGTGCATCGCCTTTGTATATACTGACTATGTAGCTTTCCTCCCGCTGTGTTGGAATATGTCCATCACGAATGATAGCTTCAAAGAGATCACGTATGAGTGCTACACCACTCATGCCAGTAGGCTTCAACATCTCTTCTACTATGCCAGATGGGCCTGCAGCTTTACCCATCGCCATCTTGCTGATTGCTTATAAATACAAATATAAATATTTATAAATACAAATATAATCATGAACTTAACCCAAAATACAAATATAAACATGGACTTCACCCAAAATACAAATATAAACATGGATTTAACCCAAAATATAAAATAATATAAACATGGACTTAACCCAAAATACAAATATAAACATGGACTTAACCCAAAATACAAATATAAACATGGACTTCACCCAAAATACAAATATAAACATGGACTTAACCCAAAATACAAATATAAACATGGACTTAACCCAAAATACAAATATAAACATGGACTTCACCCAAAATACAAATATAAACATGGACTTAACCCAAAATACAAATATAAACATGGACTTAAGTGTCTATGTCAGTACACTAAAGTCACAAAAATATAATATATTCCAATCTTATAATAACTATTTCATTTGCAGATATATACTCATAATATTCTCTATGATTACAAAAATATAATATATCCCAATCTTATAATATACCATTTATTCCAAATGAATACTATATCTGCTTATAACTTCTACATGTCCAGACTTAATTTCAGGTTGTCCCTGGATACCCTCCAGTGTAAAGTATGAGAACCTTTAACAGTGCAGTTAGAAGTTTTAGCCTGTATCCACTGTTGGTTTGAAGTACAACCCATGCAGAAGATTTAACAACAATAAGTATAAATACCATATATGCCACTGCTATGCTATACCAATTTTATAAAGACTGAACGCATGCTTACATCTATTAAAAGTAATTTTTGTCATAGTTGTCCTTTCTTTATTAACATATAGCTCTGACAGATGTATACATTATGATAAGAACTGACTCATTTTTGCAGAATACAAGTTTTAAAATCAATTAAAGGAAAAGTATCATTAGATATGGTGAATTTACTTTGTTTAAAGTTTTGTTTGAGTTGGCTTTAATATTATTTTGCTTGAAGAAATAATGGAATAATTTAATATGTAGCATCAAGTGCTGCCAAAAGTTTATGTAGTTTAAAAGCATGTGCCTGTATGTATAAACGCTGATGAAAAAAGTTATAATTTCAACCTTTTATCTGTAGAATTACCATTATAAAAATGTAAAGGCTATTTTGTGAAACAAGTGAACTGCCTGTAATTATACATTTGGTGAGAGAAATCTTTGCACATATCCGATAAAACTTTCCAATTTATTTTCAGAAATATTTATTGCAAATACCACACATTAATTGTGATGAATGCATTTTGCATCTTATTAAGAATACAAAAGTTGCGTTAACAATGCATAATTAAAATACAGCAAGAATTAAATCAGATGTTAATTTACCATTAAGCTGTAGGTATGCATTTGCTTCAGTGTTGTTGATATGCAATCCCTCATAATCCTGTCCATTGGCTGCATCATGTCTGACAGATTTGGCATTTATTTGATTTCTTTGTGTGCCTAATATGGAACAGAGGATTTGCCTTAGTAAATATGTTTAGAAGAGAATACAACATGTTTTTACTATGTTGTGACTTCAAAAATATTTTAATTTCTTACCTATTTTTGCATCAAGTAACAATAATGCATAAACAATCATGGACTATGAATCTGTTTCAGATATGTATGCATTAGTTTAATGAAACAAAGTTATTCAATGTAGAAAACAAGCAAATATATAAATTCTAGTGTTAAGACTTTCTTCCTGTATTTCCATTGTTTTGTATTTAACTCATTGTTGTGCACTGTGTGACACAAATTCTTGGTAACAAAATAAGCAAATATCCCATGGTGCATCTCAATGTCATTATTTAGATTACCTTTGTACATTACATCAGATGGCATCTTTAATTAGGTTGAATGGTTTTGTTTCAAAATGAAATGTATAAACAGTATTTTTGTTTGTGTATGTGTCATAGTGTGGGTGTCTTTTAGTTATTTAAAGTCCTATAAGGAATATTTGCTTTATTCAATACACAGCGAAACTCTTTTAATTTTCCATATAAATCTGTCAAGATTTTATGTCTATTTAAATAGCATTTGTTTCTTCCATTGTTAATCCGGGATTACGTTGTTTAACATGTTTTGTTTTCCTTTCAATCTCTTGACAATGGCACACGGACTACTCCTAACAAGACTGATAAAAAAATATGAAACTCTATATGCTCCTTAGAGGTAGCTATTTATAATATATATGGAAAAACTCATAATTATTCATTTATTAAAACAATTACATCATTAACGGTTCTTTCGTCTTATTAAAAAACACTGCTCTTTAAAAAAATGAATTGATTATGTTCCACATTTGATCAAATATACTTACAGGATAAAATCTTATTGGTAATGGGGTGGGGGTTTAGGAAGTGATGCTAATCCCTGCACCTGGAATATACTATGGAGAGAAACATGGCAAGGGAATTTAAAGATAGTTTCCAAATCTTAAAAAATTTAAGAAAAATATAAAATATTTATATCATGAGTAATGAATAACACTCTAAAACATTTATCATCAACCAGAAAAAAAATCTCAGTCTTGCCATAATTATTAAATGCCCGTGCAGTACATATTTGTTCCTGATATTTTTTGTGATGATTTCTAATTGATCATATCAAACGTTATCATTGCATTGTGAATTTAATATATAATTTAAGTTTTAAATTAAGTCTTGCACATTGTTTTAATCACAATTACGAATAAACATTGCATTTTTGTTGTTTTCAAAGTTGTTTTAAATATCTATGAAATATTATCAATGTGATATATTTGTATTAAGTTAACTGACATAAAAGTTGTGAAATGTTAAGATGATTTCAATTATAAATGAAAATTCCGAAGTTGGAGAACAAACTTAATGAAAACAATGAATTCATCGAGAAAAATGCAATCAGAATATCAAATTTAATATCTCAACAAACAAGAAAGTGATAATATTTTTATAGAAAGGACATTTAATTCCATTCACTGACTGCCTTGTAATCTGAATATATTTAGATAAGTCACAAATTCTAGAAATTTGTGAATAATTTGGAACTTAAAAAATGCATAACCTTTTTTCTATTAGCATAACCTTTTTCTAATATAGATTTATTTAAAAACACAAATTGATTTAGAATGCTGTTGAATGGATGACAAAATCATGTGTTTACAGTTATTTCAATATGGGAAAATGACTGCTAGTATATTACACTTTATTGCAACATTACGATATATATGTGTGACTAACATTCAATGTACACATACTGGTGTGCTCAATAGACTGTTCACTCAAATGGAACAAGTAACAGACACAAATTTGTTACACAGCAAGTAACTTTAACAATCTTGTCAATTGTTGGAACACTCTCTCCATGTTTAAACTTAATAAACTCAGTAGGAATGATACCCAAAACTTCAAAACTTTCGCAACATCAGACAAATAACAAATTCCACATGAATTCAAACTGATGCATTTTTTCTAGTTTTCTCAACTTCTAGTGGATATATTCGTGCTTTTACTCATATAAAGGTAGGGATGGCTAATTCAGCTTGAAACATGTTTAAAGCCATTCGACTTTGTGCCATGTGAGATTAGACAGAAGTATTGTAGAGATCATAACAAATGCTCATATCCTAATAGTAATGAAAAAATCCTTCCTTGTATCATAATAAGAATTAAGCTGATTATGCTAAATAATTCAAAAGTTAACTCACATGCACATTGCTTTATTTTCTGTGAAAACTATATTAGCTCAATAAATTTTCTTATTTTAATTATGCACTGCATACATTGCCTATTGCTAATACAACGAGAATGTTGAATCATTATCAACATCAGGTAAATCAAAACAGATTTGGCATCTTTACCATCAGTGTGTTGACTACGATGATGATATCTTCTCCAAAGGAATAAAGCTACAACTGCCATTAAGATGACCACAACACCGGCCCCAATACCACCTGCAACTGCAGGAAGTGAAAAAGTACTACTGCTGTCTGGTGGTATCACTGCAAACAAAGAAATGAGATGTAAATTACACTGATATGTTAATAGGAGATGTCATAATATACTGTGAAATTTGGGCTTTGTTATTTTTTTTTGCTTAGATCTAAATTGGGATTTAACTAAAATAAAGCTTTAAGTAGTTTTTAGCAGTCACATTAATTATAATGCAAAACTAAATTTAGACTAATTATCAATAACAAAACCTTAAGTAGTTTTAAGCAGTCACATTAATTATAATGCAAAACTAAATTTAGACTAATTATCAATAACAAAACCTTGAGTAGTTTTTAGCAGTCACATTAATTATAATGCAAAACTAAATTTAGACTAATTATTAATAACAAAACCTTGAGTAGTTTTCAGCAGTCACGTTAATTATAATGCAAAACTAAATTTAGACTAAATAGCAATAACAAAGTGTTGGTCTGTTTTCTAAATAAAGTTATTTTTGTAGCTCTGTCATTTAGAACTTAACATTTAATGTGACCAGCATTGTGCTGATGTAGCGATAAACAACATACATACATGCCATGTCTGGGTATAAAAGGCACCAAAATAAACATAAATGTATGTACCGTATTTTGTTGTGTATAACGCGCACATTTTTTACCTAATTTTCTTATCTTAAGTCGGGGGTGCGCGTTGTATACAAGAACTAAAAAAAAAAGATTTTTTCCAGGTCGATCTGAAGAGGATGAAGGCACTCACTACTTGTGAAATATTAAATCCATTGTACATTGCATTGTAACTAAAATGTTTACCGGTACTAGCCGTATTAAAGAAATAAATAATGCTTACAAATAGTCTTGTTCTTTGATTGCTTATGTTAATAAACTGGTTTCATTTCACATCACTGTGTAAATTTGTTCTGTGCCACGGCCGGAAATACATGTACATAACGACTGGCCATTTGTTCAAAAGCTGTGCAAAGTGCCGCATTGGAGCGGAACAAATACCACTGTGTGGATTACCGTACTTGCTCCGTAAATGTTCAGTACCGTATTCCATAACTGTTGATCTAATCAAATTTTTCTTCATTTATTATTGGTTGAATTGAAATATAATATGTGTAGAATTCAACTAGTGTTAATGTTCTCATCAGAGCATCTGTTGGGGACATATTTTTTGCGACTACGGGTTCTTTCTTACGGGAACACTAATACGTTGTGGAACAAAATAATCAATGTATGAAGTCGGAAAACATTTTTTTCCTCTTTGGAAAATAAGCTTGTTACTTAGTTTTATTTCTCATCTTAAATCATAGCATTTGAGATATCTTTGCGATTATACAGTGATCAATGGCTTCAATGCTTCATTGACTCGGTGTGGTCTTTTCACGGTAATCGGCGCCAGGTAAACTTTGATGCGCTCAACATAGTTACAATGCTTTGTCTCGGTGAGCAGTATTTTAATTGATTCAGCTCGGTGTTTTTAATGGTGATCAGTGCTTCATTGACTCGGCGTGGTCTTTTCAAGGTACTTGGTACCGACTAAAGCTTTGATGTGCTAAACTCTTTCTTTGTTTTATTTCTCATTTTAAATAACAGTATTTGATGCAGTACTTCTTTGTTACAATACATAATTACAATGCATTGTCTTGGTAAATTCTAGCCTGAACATATGTTTATATTTTAGAGGTGTCATGATAATCCAAATAAGTATAAATACTGGACCTAAACTTTCACATATCATATTGTATTCGATCTTGAATCTAAACGAACATGGGTCGTATAAGAAATTCGTATACTTTGAAAGACAAGCTAATCATCATTGCCTATGCAGAAGCACATGGTAACAGAGCCGCTGGGAGGGAGTTTAATGTTGGAGAGTCTTCTATTAGGGAGTGGAGAAGAATGAAAGAAAGACTGAAGAAAATGCCACGAACAAAACAGGCAGAGAGAGGGACAAGTGCAAAGTATCCGGAAGTGGAGAGTGGAGTCCTTGAATGGGTCATGGATAGAAGAAAACGGGGAATTGCGATATCTACGACAGAGATTCGCTTTCAGGCAATATTGATTGCCAAACAGAAACAAATAGACGACTTTAAGGGGTCTGTGAGCTGGGCTTACGCATTTTTACGACGGAACGATTTGTCAATTCGGCGACGCACACATATAGCCCAGAAGCTGCCAGAAGATCATGAAGACAAACTGCTGGAATTCCAGAGATTCATAATTAAACAGCGCAGGAGACTTAAGTTTGAGTTGAGCCAGATAGGAAATGCCGATCAGACGCCCATGACGTTTGATCTTCCATCCAGCACCACTGTCCATATGAAAGGGGCCAACACCGTCAGCATAACCACAACTGGCAACGAGAAAAATCGTTTTACGGTGATGCCTGCCTGTACCGCGGATGGCGGAAAGCTCCCTCCATATGTTATTTTCAAAAGGAAGACACTTCCAAAGGGTGCAGTGTGGCCAAAGGGGATTATCGTCAGGTGTCAGGAAAAAGGATGGATGGATGAAACGTTAATGAATGACTGGATAAAACATGTATGGGGAAAACGGCCAGGCGGTTACACCAAGAAAAGTTTATTAGTTCTAGATGCCTTCCGATGCCACAAGTCAGATCATGTCAAGGACCTGCTAAAGACGGACTACCAAACCACTCTGGGCATAATTCCTGGTGGTATGACATCGATGCTCCAGGCCTTAGATGTCAGCATCAACAAGCCGATGAAAACGATGCTCAGAAGGAAATGGAATGAGTGGTATGCTGGTGACCAACACACATTTACACCGTGTGGAAAGATGAGGAAACCCGAGCTGACTGACGTCTGCCAGTGGATAGTGGATGCATGGGCCGAGCTAGATCCAAGTATCATCATCCATGCCTTCGAAAAGTGCTGCATCTCAAATAAAATGGATGGCACAGAGGATGACATCTTGTGGGAGGACAATGCCAAACATGAAGACCACTCAGAGAGCGAGGACAAAGATGATGATGAAAGTTATTATGCAGCAACACCAGGAATGATGACAGGCGAGGACATACAGCGACTTTTCGAAAGTGATGACGACGAAGAGGAATTTGAGGGATTTGATGCAATAGATTGCGTCAAGTAGACGAACCTTTAAAGGGCCCTTTTAAGGGACAACAATAAAATCGGAAAGATACAATGCAAGTATTGCCACTTTTTTATTAACTATCTAAAATGACCAACTGTTGTTGCACTATGAAAACGGAGCGAAATACCGGTAGTCACAATTTTAAAAAGCATTATATCACATGCGCGTTATATGGCAGAACTACGTTTTTTCCACTTATTTTGGGTCGAAAATCGGGGTGCGCGTTATACATCGGTGCGCGTTATACACACCAAAATACGGTATATATACTTTTTGTCAGGGACCAGGGTTGACTAGATCGCCCAATAAATGTTGAATACAATCTGTTAAAATTTCTCAGAAGAAAAACCTGTTAAATGGTTTATTTGCAGTGATATTTTTCAAATACATGATGCAACAATTCAGACTGCTACATTTGGCCATTAGAGGTGGCAGTTATTCAATGTTCTCATATTTTCCTTGCTAAAATAATAAATACATGATGTAACAAATTGGACTGTTCCATTCCAACTTTGATATTTATAAATAAAGTTTGTTCATTGTTTAGCCATGGAGAAATACTTAATCAAGCCTGGAACTCTGAAATAGAAACTGTTAAATGAAAACAAGGAAGCAAGCAAAAGTACAAAGAAAATTACATCAAGTATGGTTTCATTGCTTTGGGATCTTAAGATGCTCAATTGCCAATCTGTCTGATCTGCAACACAGTTTTGTCGTATGAGGTGCTTGTTCACAGCATATTGAAGAGACACTTTGAAACAAATAATTCCAGCTGTAAAGGACAAATCAAAGGAATACTTCGAAAATATTGTGGCTCAACAAAAGAAACAAGCAAAGAAGCTTACGAACTACATGAGGCTGCCCAAACAGTGATTGATTGCAAGTTATAAAATCAATCAGTTGTTGGCAAAATGCAAGTAAGCATATACAGAGGCTAAAATCAGTCATTGCACTAGCATTAACAATTTTCAAAAAAGTAAAGAAAGTTCCTTTGTCACATGAGACGATTTCATGAAGAATTGAAGACTTATCATCAGATTTAAAGGATCAAATTTGCGAACACTTCGAAGCAACTGATGATGAATTGACTCTGCTGTGGTCTCTTCAAGTTGATGAATCTACAGACATTAGTGGAAAGCTCAGCTGCTGGCTTTTATTTGATTCATAAAGGATGGAAAATTTGTGAACGAGTACTTATTTACCAACAGTTTGGAAACTACAATGACAGGCGAAGACATTTTCCATTTGGTGAATGAAAACATCTTAATCTTCAGCCTACAGTGGAAAAACTGTCAGCGTTTGCACCGATGGATGTCCTTCAATGCAGGGAAACAAGAATGGATTCGTCACTCTCATGCGCCAAAAAAATCCAAACATATTAATTATTCACTGCATGATCCACAGAGAAACTCTCGTTCTGAACCAAGTTATTAAAGTTGCAAACTTCTTCAAATCTCTATTAAAGTTATTAAAGTTATTAAAGTTGCAAACTTCTTCAAATCTCTATGGCTTCAATCTCAACTATGTGAAGCGATGGATTTTAGACTACAAATACCTACTGTAACATGCTGACATTTGTTGGCTTTCAAAGGGAAAAGTGTTAAAGCATCTTGCCCATCTTAAGATTGAAGTGATTTTCTTCTTAGAGGTTGAAAACACAGACTTTAGATACTTTATTCATGATGAAATCTGGTGGCTGAATTTAAGTCTTCAAAGACTATCAGAAAACATCATCACTGTAACATCAAAACTGAAGTCATTTGATGAAAAGTTGTCACTGTGGCAAAGTAAGGTCTTGAAGGAGTCCTCGACTGCATTCCTACTGTCAATGAATCACACAAGAAAATCACCCCAAAATTCTGAACACACTGTGAAACCTACAATCGGCACTGCAGCATTACTTCCCATCAAATGCAAGCTATAAATATGAATGAATGATCAGTCCATTTGGAAAGAACGAAACTACAAATCTTACAAGCGAAGAAGAACAGCTCATCAAATTAAAAAAACGAGCCTGGATGAGTTTTGGATCTCAATCAAGAAGTCATATCCTGCAATCAGTTCAAAGGCAATCAAAGTAATTATGTCATTTGTTTCTTCGTGGTTTTGTGAGTTTGGACTTTCAGCATTGACTGAAATCAAATCGAAAAAGAGAGAGACCTCTTAAAATCAACGGTGGACCTGTTTAGAGAGAATGACTCATCATATTTAGGCTACAAATTATGTCTATAGTGCATGAACCCTTTACCGACCCACCAATTTTAACAAGTGGTGTACATATTTAAAAGAGAAATTTTACAGCTTATAGTCACTGGCAACTCTATTTTGAGAAGAAGCTGACATATAAGTAAACTGTAGGCCGAAGATAATAGTGACGGCACTACACCAATTGGTCAAATCTTATAACTCATTTGGATTTCTGGAAGACATTGTAATATTAATGATTTTGTTCTTCAGCAAGATAATCATATATTTTCAGTTTTCAAATCAGTCAAAAGGGATACTACTTTAAATGTATTCAGGTAAATCCCATGGGACACAATTTTCATGAGCAAGAAAATCTTACTAACCGAAATAAAAAATGACATATGGCTTAAACTCTGGAAAAGCAATGTGGAGATTTATGTCATGTAAAACAAAATAACAACCCAGAAATGTGAGATAGCATGTTTTTAATTCATACGCTACCATACAGTGATGTATTTAACTGAAACCCTGAGCTCAACACAGTCGTCCATTCAGATGAAGTAGTATTAACAAGTGCTTTAAGATGACTGTAGTAGGGAGTGTTTTTCAGTTTCCTTCCAAGACAATACAAGCATAATCTTTACAGTACACTCACCCCATGACCTTAAAGACATTAATCATTTTGGTTTAAGTCTAGTGAGAAGCAGTTGTGTTTTTGCAAATTAATTAAATGATTATTTACAGAACTTACAATTAGTTTTAGATTTTGAAAACGATTATGATATTAGAGAAAAGATATTAGAATATGTATCTCTAATTAGCAAGAATATCTCAGATATAGATTTTAAAGAAATAGATATTTTATAATGGAACTCTGACAATCTTTGTCAACCTTTACACTTAAACCCCATTTATTTAACATTTGTATTTTGAGGAAGAGGTTGAAAGTGAGTGTGAGTCTGATTAGATATATTATAATCATTTATATGTTTTGAAATCAGCTTCTGGAAAACACATTAGTGAGATATTAAATGTTTAGTTTAATGTAGGAAACACATATCTATGTAACAGAAACAATTCAAGCCAGTTACAGAAATATGATATCAGTTGTCTCCAGTGAAGTCCGCTCTAGGCTTATATATTTACCAGATAAGAACTGGCTAGAGAGAGTTTGAATTTGAATTAAAGAAAACAAACATGTAACCAAGCTGTTTGTTTGTTGAATCTACCAGCTAATTCTCCAATGTAGCTGCCACCCACCCCAATCAGCTACAACATGACCACAATGGAGGGCATGCCAGAGGACAGGGTGGTACTATTTTCAATGAGTACTGACTACGCTGTGCAAAAAGTGGTTGATATTTACAATTGTGTAACTTACATTCGCTGAATAAAACTCATTTTTCAGCTGTAATTGCAAAAGGCACTCCGACCAATATAAGTGTCAAAGATAAATTGATTTTTGTGACCCAAAATACATGTACTGGGGTGGGTGGATCAAATTGTAGTTGAGTTAACTTTAAGCAATTAACAGGACATGATAGATTGTTATGATGCTGCTAAGCATCTCTGGAAGGGTGCCTCTTCTGCCTGTGATAAGTCGCACCAGACAAAACTGAAGCCTCTGGAATCAAAGGTCTTTAAAGGTAAAAGATAGAGAATATTGACTCTCTGACCTGATCCAACAGCTTGAATAGTGTCAGTCAGAAAACAGTTCTGAATGTTATGCTAGTTGTTATGGTGCTAATATGCAGATGCAGAGGAAATTTATTTGTTTTTGAGTAATCTCCTTGTGTGGATAACCAACAGATATAGTATGATATAATCTAGGTTTAAATATTAATTTAAAGCAAGGTATATAATACAAATCTGACCTAACCATAATGACTATATCCTTGGACACTATAAATCTTGGGACACCAATAATTATTTTCAAAAGTAATTTTTGATGACCTATATTATATTGGGACAGACATAATTATTTTCACAGAGACGCCAAAGCTTCTTTGCCAGATTCTCCAAATGATATGGGATAGTGAAAAAGCACCAAATGAGTGGAAAACCGGAATCATAGTTAAACTTCCCAAGAAAGGAGATCTGGGAAACTGCAACAACTGGCGAGGAATCACATTGCTATCCCTCTCCAGTAAGATCTTTAGTCGCATCATTCTTCAACGCATCACAACAGCTGTGGACGGCATCCTACGCCAGGAACAAGCAGGCTTCAGGAAAGGCAAATCTTGCAGGCTTCAGGAAAGGCAAATCTTGCATCGACCACATCTTCACACTGAGGCAGATACTTGAGCAGTCTCATGAATGGAATGGATCCCTTTATGTGGTCTTTGTGGACTTTGAGAAGGCCTTCGACAGCCTGCACCGAGACTCTATGTGGAGGATCCTACGACATTATGGCATCCCCAAGAAAATTGTCAATGTCATCAGGTCCCTGTACGAAAACTCTGAGTGCAGAGTAATCCACAACAACCAACTCACTGAACCATTCAAGGTGAAACCGGAGTGAAGCAAGGATGCATTCTCTCTCCAATTCTCTTCTCACTGGCCATTGACTGGATCATGCGCCGCACCACAGAGGGCAAGAGGCATGGAATACAATGGACGTTGACCTCAATGCTGGATGACCTGGACTATGCCGACGACATCGGGTTGCTGGCAAGCAGACACCAGGATATTCAACAGAAGACACAACAGTTGGTACAGACAGCAAATACCATAGGTCTTCGAGTCAACATAGGGAAGACAAAAGTCTTGAGGAAGAATACTAGAGTGGGCAACCCAATCACCATCAATGACCAGCCTCTGCAAGAACTAGACAATTTCACTTACCTGGGTAGTAAGGTCGCCACGGATGGAGATAGCACAAGGGAAGTCGTCACAAGAATCGGCAAGGCCAAACAGACCTTCGCAATGCTGAAGCCCATATGGGGGACAAGAAACCTCAGTGTCCACACAAAGATCCGTATCTTCAAGAGCAACGTGTTGAGCGTCCTTTTGTACGGCTCAGAGTGTTGGAAGTCCACTGCGAACATAGAACACAAGCTCGAAGTGTTTCAAACCAAATGCCTGCGACGCATCATGAGGATCTTCTGGCCAAACACGATCTCAAATGAGGAACTTCGGCACAGAGCGGGTGCAAGCACCATCTTTGAGATCATTTCAACTCGGCGATGGAGATGGCTCGGCCATGTCTGCAGAATGCCTCCTGACTCACTACCAAGGGTGGCACTGAGATGGATCCCACAGGGGAAAAGGAACCGTGGCAGACCCAAAGAGACCTGGCGACGAACAGTGGAGAGAGACCTTAAGACCAGAGGCCTCACCTATCAGACCGCCCCTGCAATAGCTGCCAACAGACGGAAATGGTGCTCCCTTGCTGTTGCCTCAAGCACCAGAAGGCGCAGAGAGGATTGATTAGGACACCTACAACATTTTTTCAATAGCAATTGTAAATGTCCCTTTAATCGAACCTTGCATCTGACATTTGTTCAGTTGTGGCAATCCTTTGATATGATTTAAAATACTGTATGATAAAAAGTGTCTCTATACATATTCCAAAGCCCAACCTCTATATAAATAATGGTCAAAGTTTATTTGTATGTGTGATTAGGATTTTTAACGTAGTTTTAACAATGTTTCAGTAATATCACTACAATGTCTGCAGTGTGGATGTTTATAGTGATGTCTAGCACTGCGGCATCAAGCCACAGACATGTAGAATAATCTCCTACCCAGTCATATTATCCTGGCACCATCACAATCAGTCCTAACACTAACCTCTTAATGCTGTGCCTAATGAGGCAGCTGTAAGTACTATTTTTGTAAGTCTTTGGTAGAACTCGCATATGGATCAAACACACAACCTCACACATCTGAGGCGGACACTAACCACTAGGCCACCGGAGTGGTAACTAACTAGTCAAAGGAGTCTATACTTAATCATACCCAGCTTAAGAAAATGTTTCTGTGAAGTTGGAATTTACTCATTATTCACAATGAAAAACTTAAATATTTCAGAGATTGGAATGTACGTTTCATTTAACAATGGGTTATCTGTAGCAGCAGGGAGGGAGAATCGGACAACTTTATAGAAGCGTCAATTTGGCAAACCAATGCTTTCTCCAAAATCAAAAAAAAGCTTCTTTTGGAGACGTAGCAGGGAGGGCGAATCGGACAACTTTATAGAAGTGTCTATTTGGCTAACCAATGCTTCCTCCAAAATCGTAAACAAAAAGTTTCTTTAGAGACACAAAGTCGTTGTCGCGTCCATCCTGCTGCTATGGGGGTAAAAATCTTTTTTTACGATTTCAACCGAATATTTCATCAGGTCTGATACGACACCTTGATCTTGGGTTGTGCAAATTTATCGTTACAAATCCATGTGGGATTGACCGAGCGTGACTAAAGAAATGTTTATAGAGATTATAATCTATATCACCGACGCACCAAGTTTGCCAAATATTTTGTAGCGTATGTGTGTCAACTCTATTGAATATAGCAAGAATATTGCAGTTAACTCTGATCACTTTTGGTATTTGAGTGTATCGTTGAGTGACATATATCACATCGGTATTTGTATGCCTACCTCTGGAAAATATCCTAGCGGGATTCTTTGTCTAACATGACATCATCATATCCGACTAAATTGTTAATACTTCCATCAATATAATCAATGCTCGGTGCTTCCACGATATCGGTTATAAACTCAATAATATCTTCATCGATTTCCAATTTTGCTTTCTAGTTAAAATTCTTTAGCACCTCGTAACATTGATGATCGTCTGCGCTAGGAGCAATCAAATATAGTTTATCCCATTTCATCCATCTCATTATCAAATCATACGAATAAAATATGGTTCTCATGTTTTTGTCGCCGAAAAATCAATTAGATTCATGTTATTATAAATAAATTATCAATCTATATTATGTGAAATGTAAGAAGCATACTAGCACAAACGACTTGACGACGATTACAACTAAAAATAACAGATCAGTATTTTCTGGCAAGTGTGCAGAATGTGGTACCAAAAAAATTAGATTTGTTTCTATGAAATCTGGAGATGTTTTACAAACAAAACGAGGAGATGATATTGCAGCCAAGTTAGTAAAACTCCCAGGAACACCATGGGCAAAATATCCAGGAGAAAAACACCTTCCTGGGTATAGTTATTGTGGACCCGGGACCAGACTTGACATCCGACTCGATGATCAAAACCAACCCCGACCCGGTGAAAACCCAATAAACGCTATTGATAAGGCGTGCAATGCTCATGATGTTGCTTCAAAAAGTAACAATCTGCAACACAGACATATCGCAGATGTGAAATTAATTCATGCGTTGAATTATATCACTGATAAATCCTTTAAAGAAAAATTGGTTTCATAGTTGATAAAATCGGCGATGAAAAGTAAATTTATGTCGGGTGCTGGTAATTAATAATATCATGGAATCTATTTATTATTCTCCAAGAGGATACTGGAGGGGTAAATCAGCAATCAGTAAACTCGCTAGCGCTGCAAAGGCGAAAAATACCACTGCAGCGGTTTGGTTATCCAAACAGGCGATATGGCAAATTTATCTACCACCGCCTAAACAAATTAACTTCTCGCATTTTTATGTCAGCGCACCTAATGAGGTTCATCAGGCTGATATATTATTTTTGCAAGTTTTTACAAGTAAGCGCTAACCGTAGTTGATGTTTCGAGTCGATACAAGCAAGCAGAGCCGCTGAAAACAAAATCATCAACTGAAGTGGCTTCTGCATTTGAAAGGATTTATCGAAGGGGTCCACTGCATTGGCCAAATCTATTACAAGTTCATCCTGACAAGGATTTTCAGGGTGCAGTGTTATCAACAATGAAGCATCATAATGTCACCATCAGACGAGGACATATTGCATTACATCGCGATAAGGCAATTGTTGAACGATTTAATCGGACACTTGCTGAGCGGTTATTTGGATATCAATACGCGAAGAAATTTATTCAGGATCAACGATCTCGTGAATGGGTCAAGAGATTACCAGGTGTAATTACCGCGCTGAATAATGAGATTACTCGAACAATCAACATGAAACCTAACGACGCGATTAAAAAGAAAATGGAAATTCAAAGAGATTCTAGCGTTTCCCAACCAATTCTTGGTAGTAATATCACTGTTAGGTATTTATACGAACCAGGAGAGCTTGAAGGTGGCAGAAAAAGGGCTACTGATCCTGTTTGGAGTGTTACTTCACACAAGATATCTAGTATAACACGATCTACTGGTAGACCTCCAGTCTATAGACTGGATTCAACTGCCCCTCAATGAGGATTTACTCGTGAACAACTGCAAGTGATACCCGAGGATACTCAATTACCGCCGCGGGGTCTTGACTAGCACCTCTTCGTCTGTTGCACTCAAGACAAGTCAGCATCACATTATCTCTGGTATGACCAATACTGCTATTCTTTCTGTCTACGGTAAATTGGCGAGAATCCTTATCTGACCAACACCAATTCATTACACAATTGCAACTCCTCGCAGTGATTATTCTGTTGCTGTTTCAATGTCATTATTAATTCAGCATCGATGTCAAATTCTCGTTTATTTTTTTTATCCTGCTGTTTATAACCAGAAAGTTTTTTTCTGATTATGTCCTCGATGATATCATCGGCGCTGACAGTATCACGTATTGCATTGTCATTAGGATTTTCAAGGACAATTCTTCGAAGCTGATTTATTTTTCGTACTCTGGATACTGCGAGATAGACTAAATTTGACCATTCGATGCGATTATCTACCATCCAAACAATTGTATCCGATATAGTTAATCCCTGTGAAGAATGTATTGTTGCTGCGTATCCTAGCGTCCACGGGGATTTATTAGCACGCAATGCATCTTCAACGACACTGATATCAACCAGCACAATATCATTTAATACGAGAATTTGTTTTTCACGCTGTCCTGGAATATCAACTTCTATATTCTGCTTTCGTGTATCCGATGGCCTATAACATAACGGTACTGGAAGTGTTGCAAATAATTTTTTATGCAATTCAAATAACTTCATCTGAAGTGTGTCTCTGACTATTTTTCTACTTGCAATTATCAAATCATTTGGTCTCCATGTTTCCCAAAAATCATTCATTGGAGTTTCTGAAATTATTTCACGCGCTATTTCACATTGGATTCTATCCGGTTGTAATCTAATTAGCGCTTTGAATTCTCGTAATTTTTCATCAAGTGATCTGTAATCAGTGGTAATTTTTTCATAATAGTCTACAAAACCCTTTAGCCATTCATGTGGGGATGCACCGACAAATGGTGGTGGTTGGCCGTGATCACCGCACATGACGACTTTTGTATTTTTCAATAACAACCACTCGATAAATATTTGTAATACATCTAATGATACTGTGCATATTTCATCCCAAATTATGATTTCAGGAATAAATTTCTCGCCCATACGCTCAGGAGTCCATTTATCTCCTTTCCATCGAAAGAAACTGTGATAAGTACAGGCATTTACCCCTCGCTGTATCATTTCTCTTGCAAGTCTGTGAGTTGGTGTTAGCACAATCATGTTGGACTTCCCACGGAATAACTCAATTGCACGAGTTGTTTTTCCTGACCCACCACAACCGTTTAAATAAACTGTTTTATATCTACAGATTGGATCAGAAATCGGTGGTGCATTAGAAAATTCTGATTGAATCTCTTTGAGATTCCGATAATTATTTTCAATCGCAACATCTGCTGATTGAATATAATCATGAAGCATTTCTCGCTTAATTCTCCATGATCCCCAATTCTTGTCCCCCTCACTTTGTGAGGCACTTGTCAAGGAATTTATGAATTCAGCCATTTTGCTATTTATGTAAAATGAATCAGTGGCAACTCTAACTGCGGTGTTAGGAAATTTATTGATCATCGAAAACAGATTAATAAAAGCATAACCGAGCATAGAAGCTCTCAAATGTGTATACTGCGGATTGTATCCATCGTTGTAGGTAACAATTGTACCCAATTTGGTTCCATCGGACATAAATGCGTCTTTACGATTGGCATATATCCCTTTATTCGTTAAATCCGCGATTACAAAATCGTATTCAGCATTGTCTATAATCAACCGTGAAGAATATCTTGTATTGTCGTATTTACCACCCTGGGTAAATTTACCGATTATTCTTCTACTGAGATCTTTTGCTTCGTTGTTTCTGATTTCAAATAGCTGTTTGGACCAATCCATGATTTGTTTTCATTAAAATCTGGAAACAGTTTTCGCTGTTCGCTAATTATTTTTTCTAGATCAGGTTGTGGTAACCAGACTGATTTCTGTGCTCGATAGGATATAATCGATTCACTGACAATTAACGATTGTAACATACCACAATCAATCATATATCTCAATAGCACTATTGGCATCCAGTGTTTTTCAGACATGTGTTTACCAATCCAAAGATAACTAGACGGATAAAGTCCTTCAGCCAATTCAAATGATAATACACAAGCGAATCCGGTTAAATCAAAATCAGGCAGTGGTCCATTAATCGCAACACGGGCCATTTCATGTGTAGGGTGTCCAAATCATTTGAAATATTTCTCGCATTCTCCATACCCGAGAAAACTCCCTGGATAACACGCAATCATATCAATGGAAATAACGGTTTCAGTGTCGTATTTTGTATTCCATAACCCTCCTGGGCTGTATTCAAGACAGCTCAATCTGACATCTGATAAAAACTCACTTCTCGTTGGTTTCCACGCGTTTTTCTTCCTAGCAAAATGTGCTGCAACCGAGGGAAGTGTAAAACAATTTGTTAATAATTGATCTTCGATTTCCCCCCCAGAAAACTCACTAGCTAGTTGTTTCATTTGATTATGCAGCTCTTCAGTACGGTACAATTCTCCGTTGGGTCTTACAAACTGATCAAATCTACATTCATCGTCTGAAGCACTATGAAATAGCCACATTGACACAGGGTCTTCTTAACTCAAATTGTAAATAGCATCAAATAATTTCTGCTTGGTAAAACACTCTCCAGGTTCGGGGATATATTTTACGGTTCTATCCCGTGGGAATATTGTTACTGCAGATGACCACGCGTGTTCGTTATGATCAATAATTTGGATTGGCGCTCCTTGTGATTGATATTTTGATTCGTATAATACTTCTCCGGTTATTGTCGTTACTGATATTGGAAATCTCAATGATGTTTCTAATTTGATTATATCCTGAATTGTTGCCCCATGCTCTTTCACCGTTAATTCCCATTCGGTTATTTTTTTTCGTCTTAGATCAGTCAGTTTATTTCCCCGGGATGCATTTGTGAAGTGTTCTATTATTCGTGTTGCTACACAATTGAGTTGCAAAGAATATTTCATGGGTGCTAGTTTTGCAATATCAGATTTTTCATTTAACGGATATATCCCGTAAACAACTGCTGTTACAGGATAAGATCTTTCGTAGTATGGTTTGTCAATTCCAGTCAAAATTCCTGGTTTGGAATCTTGATTCAAAGTGACAGTTTTTTTATCCTTGAGAATGGGTTCGTATTTATCCCTGATAATCCAATTTCCAGTGTCGTCACGGATAATGAATTTGATTCTGAAAAAATACCTTTTCTGCGATAGATGTGAGATTATCACTGCTGCTTTTTCATCATTCATGGTAGCGTCAACACGGCCATCAATTCGAAATGTTGACCAACAATGAGATGCTCCATCACGCTTGAATTCATTAAAACAGTCTCTGATTTTACTAATCATGGCTCTATCAAGAATTTTATTCTTTGGTGTATCAGAAACTCTATCAAGATTGAATTGAGCATTTTTCCAAGGCGTAATTTCCGATAATCTCTCGAACTCCTTCATATCAGAGATTCTATCGGGATTAATTTTCAATAATCTCTCAAACTTCTTCATTAGACGTTTTGGTTTATCGAGATTAAATCTAGGGTTAATTTTCGATAATCTCTTGAACTCCTTCATATCAGAGATTCTATCGGGATTAATTTTCAATAATTTCTTGAACTCCTTCACTAGACGTTTTTTTTCGTTTATCGTTACCGTTTACTAGACGTTTTTTTTTTGGTTTATCGAGATTAAATCTAGGATTAATTTTCAATAATCTCTTAAACTCCTTCATGTTACCGTCTACTAGACGTTTTTTTGGTTTATCGAGATTAAATCTAGGATTAATTTTCAATAATCTCTTAAACTCCTTCATGTTACCGTCTACTAGACGTTTTTTTGGTTTATCGTTACCGTTTACTAGACGTTTTTTTTGGTTTATCGTTACCGTTTACTAGACGTTCTTTTGGTTTATCGAGATTAAATCTAGGATTAATTTTCAATAATCTCTTAAACTCCTTCATGTTACCGTCTACTAGACGTTTTTTGGGTTTATCGAGATTAAATCTAGGATTAATTTTCAATAATCTCTTAAACTCCTTTTCAGGATTGAATTGAGCATTTTTCCAAGACGCAATTTTCGATAATCTCTCGAACTTCTTCATACTATAATTAAAACAAACATTTAAATGAAAGATTTATATATAATGAATCACTGCAAATGGCTCATGATTGGCTCAGTGACACCGTGTAACAAATCATGCAGAAATGAATTCTGTGGGTATCATATGCAAAGTTTTCGACGTGGAAGCCTTGTTCCGTTACCCTGCATACGATGTGGGGTTGGGGTCAGGGGGAAATCGCAGTTGTGTCTGAATTGTGGTGGTAAACGATACAGGGAATTGAAGAGTTATTATGACAAAAGAATCAAAAATGGAAAATCATATGAATTTTCAATCAAAAAATTCGACCCTGACCTTGACTCTGTCAAGGACAAAGTCAGTATCAATGACAAAGTCAATGACAAAGTCATAAGAACTCCCCAAGACTACATTGAAAGATTCATTATTAAACCAAACAATGAATTAGACAAACAATAGTCTAGTATATAAATGAACCAAGAATTCAGACCACACCCTGTGATTACAAATTATGAAGCATCCATTGATGGTACTGTCAGACACTGCATTTTGAAGAAACCAGTTGGGTGGGATAATGGTATGGGGTATTTGATGTTTTGCGCTGGAAAGAAGAGATATCTCAATCATCGTTTCGTGTACGAGTGTTTCCAGGGATTGATCAAAGATGATTTTGTTACTGATCACAAGGATTCTAATCCAAAGAACAATTCTTTATCAAATCTGCAAGCTGTTACACAGTGAAAATTTGAAACGAGGAAAGACTGGAAAATGCTTGAAAAAAGCGAGACCCGTAAAATCTTTGAATACAATAACTAATGAGGAAAAAATATTTCAATCAATGAATGAAGCCGGAAAATATTTCGATATTTGTCGATCTTCTGTTCAATTCGTTGCCGAGGGAATAACCAAGACGGCGATTTAAAAAAATCGCGGACAAAAAAATTCATTTTATTTATGTCTAAGTCATTCATATTTTTCATTTAGAAATATAGAATTGTTATAGAATATGAATTCTGAAAAAATGAATAGCATTATAGCTGAAATTTTAAAATTGAAAAGTCAGGATATAAAACTATCAGATGGGTTAAATCCTGATCAAATTGTGTCTGATTTTCAGGATATAGAATACGGAGTTAACAATAACAAGTATATGCTACCAAATAAATATGCGCTCATCAAAAAAATTCAGAATTCTATTCGGGACTCTCTTTCATTTTCCAGTGACGTAAGTGTGTTTGTCCCGTTATATACTATCGTAGAGGAAATACGAAAAGAATTGGGTAATGAATACGAATTGAAAAAAGAGGTTAATTCTAAAATTAGAAACCTACGAGCGTTAATTCAAGAAAATGAACGATTTTGACCGTGACCGACCCTCAAAGAGATTTTGTCGTTTTTTGATTGTGACCGACCCTCAGAGAGATTTTCATTTTTTTAGCATTTTTTGATTGAAAATGTCGAAATCAGTGAATAAAAAATATTTCACACTGAATAAAAAATAAAAATATTTCACACACTGAATATATAATATTTCACACACACTGAATAAATAATATTTCACACACACTGAATAAAAAATATTTCACACACAGTGAATAAAAAATCGATAGACCGTTAATGGATGGTTTTCTCGATATGATATGTCAGATTGATCAAAAAAAGAATGAAGGAAGTGTCAGTATTATTATATTATATACAATTTGGACACTTCCTTCATCGATGATAACGCCGTTAAAACAACAAAATAACGCTTCCATGATCGTGTTAAAAATCATCTGACATGTAACAAAAAGTGAGGAAAGTGACAGTATTATTATTTTATATACAAATTGGTCACTTTCCTCATCAATGATAACGCCGTTAAAACAACAAAATAACGCTTCCATGATCGTGTTAAAAATCATCCGACGTGTCGAATTAACTGAAAAGTGTTTTACAATTGAAAAATTGTTACTATTTCAAATAATGGTCAATGAAGCATTAACGACCCGATTGGCTCGTGAACGACTAGATGCAATCAAGAGATTTATACCAATTCGAGACTCTGTAAGGAATAAACTGCAACAACGACAGAGTTTACAAACGGATTTTGCTGTGGGATCTGAAGAATTGTTTAAACCAGTAACCACAGCAACGAAAGGGGTAGAGCGTGCTATACGGGGAGATGTTCCCGAGACGGGGAAAATCTCTTATTGGTGAACTTGAAAAAATAACTGAACAAACAAAACAAGCTGTACAAAAAATGGAATCTAAAACACCTAAATCAAAAAGAACAGTAGATGATTTACGCGTGAGATTTAATGAGGAAGGGTTAGAAGCAATTGATAGGGCTGATCCAGCAGAAATTCCTGCGCTTGTTGTTACGACTTATGAAAACAGGAAAAAAATGTTGAAACCAGAACATCATAAGTTTGTTAAGAATTTCACTCATTGGGCTGATATATTCTACAAAATCAAAAATAAAACAGGTCAAATTGATACCGATAATGCATCATACATTGGATATATCAATGCGGTGGGTACAGTGTATAAACGATTTGAAGAATTAAAACCGCAAAAATTGCAAGGAAAGCGACAGCAACCTGCAAAGAAAATATCTTTTTCATCTAAAAAAAACCAACTACCACCTGATGATTATTTACAAGAAACAGATACAGAAAAACTAGATGAAGCAACTGGTTATAGCGGGAAGGGATTGCCAGATTTCAGTGAAAATCCAAGGATTTCATGTCCTGGTAGTGTTCTCAGTGATATATCACGATTAGAAGTTCTTGTAGGAGGGTTTCGAGCTGGAAATAACTCTCCAGAAATAATTAATGAAGCATCTGATATCTGTAGACGGTTATTTCAAGGTGGTATCATGGATATCAGCACATATCGAGATTTCATTGGCGAGTTAGTGGAGGATTATCACAGTGACTGAAATTTATAATTGAAAAATTGTTTTACAATTGAAATCTACGATTTTTTAATAATGATCATACACTACAATCATGATAAACCAATCCCCGTCTATGTAGTTAATTCACGGTTTCCAGTTTATAGAGCATACTATGGTGATGGTTTAGGTAATACCATTGCTGGGTTATTTTCAAGAATGGCCCCAAAAGTGATGCCGTTAGCTAAACAATTATCAATGAAAGCAATTGATGTTATTCGTGATAAGGGTATCAGTGCTGTTGGAGATCTTGCCGGAAAAGCGTTTTCAGCCGCGAAGAATAAAATAACATCATTGGTGCGACGACGAAAGAAACCGTTACCGTCTACAGCGGAAATGCCTGCAAGTGTTAGTAAAATTATAAATAACGCAGTAGATGAAAAACTAGCGCCGTTGATAACCCCCGACCAAAGCAATATTGCAAATATGATAGCAGGAAGTGGCTTTAAAAAACTACGACGATGAAAATCGTTTACGATTTCACGATTTAGACTCTGATAAATAGAATAAAATGTTCAAAAAGTCACCTGATCCAGCGTTTGATATAGACGCCCCAGTCCCCAAGAATGATTCTGTACGCGATTATCAATATTACGCCTATCATGCAATAGACTCAAATAGTCGATCAAGAATTGAACTTCAAGTTCATGATACCAGTAAATAGTTTCTACCCGCTGAAGCGTTTATTGAAATAGAAGGAGAAATTGTAACAGCTGCTGATACTCCTGCTGTACCAGCACCGTATCCAGCTGGTACTCAAGTCGGATTTGTTAATAATGGTATCATGGCGTTATTCGAAAGTGCAAGATATCTCATTGATGGAAAAGAAATCGAGTCTATAGATCGCGATGTTGATGTGGCTACAACAATAATCGGGTTAGTGAGATATTCCGATGATTATACAAGATCAGCAGGACCTTCTATGATGTTTGCAAAAGATGTTAAAAATATCGCTGGAGGAAATCAATTTGTTGTAAGACGACCAAAGAATAATGCTGGTACCGCTAATATTGATGCCGAGGATATGATTATAAACAACGATGTTAATTTCAATCTAGGAGCTGCAACACGTATTTCAATGTTGGGAGGAGCGCGTAAATCATTTTCATGCGCGATTCCACTGCATCACATATTTGGATTCTGTAGAAACGTCCGAAAAGTTATCTACGGGGCGAAGCATACAGTAGCGCTTGTACGAAAGAGTGATGATAATGACGCAATTTGGAGGATTCCAGCAGACAATGCAAATCCCAATGCTGATGCTGGTAGAGTTATTTTAACAAAAATATCATTGTGGATGCCAGTGTTGACTCCAGCAATTACCGCAGAAGAACGATTACTATCATTTATGGACCAAGGAGGAAAATCATTACTAAGTTGGCTAACGGTGAGTACAGATGTTAAACAATCAAATATCAACGGGTTATTCACGTGGAATCTAGCATCAAAACAAGGCATTGCTGCGCCACGTCATATATTTATTGCGTTACAGGATAACACACGAGTTGGCGATCAACGTTTCAGTCATATGATATTTGATCCATTAGGTGTTAAAGACATCTCACTGAGAATAAACGGCCAGCAGGAACCATCTGAAGATGTACAACTTGATTACGGTCAAAATCATATTGCACGCGTGTATCATAGATTGTTGTCATTTATGGCACGTGATCAAAATGTTGATACTGGTCTACAAATATCACAATTGGATTTTAAGAGTTTATATCCGATCTATTACTTTTCGCTAGAACATCTTGATTTAACAAGTCTGTCGTTGATATACACTTTAGAGCTAATGTGAGCCGTGGTGCTATTGCTAATTATAGAGCAGTTGCTGTCATTCTCAGCGACAAATCAATGCTACTTGAAGGTGTTGGAGGAAGAATGAGAGTGGTAGATGCGCCAGTAGAAAATCTATGATTTTCAAAAACATGTAATTGAAATCGTAAACGATTTTCTCGATTTAGAATTAATCTGTTATTGTATAATGTCATATAGTAATATCAATGTGTCGTTGACACCTGGTCAATTAAAAAAATTGCAATCCAAATCAGCTAAGCAATAACGCTGAAACCTAATCAAATGAAGGGCGGGGCAAATAAATTGTCACTGACAACTCGTCAAGTAAAACATTTCAATGATGCACTTGTAGCAAAAAAAGGTGTCCAGATTACTCTCTCTGCAGCTGCTATCAAAAATATGATAAAATCAGGTGGTATATTCCCGTTGTTAGCTGAGATTCCAGCGTTGATTGCGGCAGCAGCCCCAGCGGTAGCTAAAGCGGCAGCGTTAGGGGCTGTTGGTACCGCGGCAGGAATGGCACTAAAAAAGGCAACTGGGCAGGGTTATAAAAAAAAAGGGAAAGGGTCTAAGACTACCAGGAACCCCGTATTCGTGGTACAGCGGAAAAGGCCTGAGACTAGGACCGGTTTATTAACTCGGGAACCTATGGTTGTGGAATCTTTGATTGGAAATCCTTCGGATTTCACGCCAATGTCCAATTTTGATTTAATTGATGCTGCTAAAAAAACTCGCGATTAAAAACTTTAGAGGTGTTTTTATGAAGGATCAATTACCAGCACAACCTAATCACGTTGAAACCGGTATCATTAATCTCGATAACAGCACCGGACCTGGAACTCACTGGGTTGCATACGCTATTGATCCACGTGGGATTGTCTATTTTGATTCATATGGATTAGCCCCACCAAAAGAGTTTATGCGTTATATAAGAACTTTTCCTATGAAGACTTGGTATTCTACGCTACCAACACAACAAATGAATGATCCACCAATATGTGGCAGCGAAGTATTAAATGTCCTTAACGCTATTTCTAACTCCTTGGGTAACCCAAGGGGAAAACCACCACATGTTGTCGTAAATGAATACACTAGTAATCGCTGGAAATCGAAGAGATTTTAGAGAGAGAGTTTTACAATAACATGATTGATATTTGGGAAAGACCTCTGAAACCCAAACCCGATGACACTGCAAAAACATCTGCAACGGGTGATATGAAAAAATTAATTGAAGATGAAATCGCTGAGACGTTGAATTTAGCAAGTGTTGACCCCAATAAAATAGTTGTATTTTAAGATCGTCAGGGTAAATTGAAAACCAGTAATATTTCTCTGGATGATATTTTGGTTAAACAACGAAACGCAATCGAGGATACTATCGTGTTATTTTCCGATCAGGGTAAACTCAAACCGGGTGTACTCTTCTCGACTATTACAGATCGATTAAAAACTCTCAACGATGAATTGAAAAATTCTGTGTTGGAACTATCAACACTTCAATCTAAAACTGAAGAACACGGAAAACAGTTTACCAGGCGTAATTACCACGCTGAATAATAAGATAACTCAAACAATTAATATGAAACTTAACAACGCAATTAAAAAAGTATATACCTGTATAACCATAAAATGATTTTTCTAAACAACCAATGCTCGGCAATGTCACTGTTAGATATTTATATGAACCAGGAAAGCTCGAAATTGGCAAAAACTGAGCTACTGATCCTATTTGGAGTGTCACTGTATATAAAATATCTAGCATAATGAGATATGCAGGTAGGCCGCCAATCTATAGGTTGGGTTCAACTGCTCCTCAGCGAGGATTTACTCGTGAACAACTACCAGTGATACTTGAGGATACTCAATTACTGCCGCGTGGTCTTAACTAGCACCTCTGCATCTGTTGCACTCAAGACATGTCATCATCAAATTATCTCTGGTATGACCAATACTGCTATTTTTTCTGTCTACGGTAAATTGGCAAGGATCTTTATCCGACCAACACCAACACATTATACAATTGCAACTTTCGCAGTGATTATTCAGTTTTTGTTTCAGTGTGATTATACATTCAGCATCAATGTCAAATTTTCTGTTACTTTTTTTGTTCTGTTGTTTATAAAGAGCTTTTTCTGATTACATCATCGCTGATAATATCACTTATTGTAGTGTCATTATAGTCTAAAACAACTCTTCAAAGTTAATTTATTCTTCATACTCTGGACACTGCAAGATAAACTAAATTCGACCACTCGATGCGATTATCTTTGATCCAAACAATTGTATCGGATATAGTCAATCCCTGCGAAGAATTTATTGCCGCTGCGTATCCTAGCTTACATGGGGATTTATCAGCAGGCAATGCATCTTCGACGACATTGACATCAAATAACACAATATCATTTAATACTAGAATCTGCTTTTCACTTTGTTCAGGAATATCAACTTCGATATTTTGTCTTCGTGTATCCTTAGGTCTATAAGACAATGGCACTGGAAGTGTTGCACATTTTTCTTTATGCGTGTTAAATAACTTCATGTGAAGGGTGTCTCTGACTATCTTTCTACTTGTCACTATCAAATCGTTTGGTCTCCACACTTCCCAAAAATCATTTAATGGGGTTTCCGAAATTATTTCATGTGCTATTATATCATATGCTATTTCACTCTGGATTCTATCCGGTTGTAATCTGATTAGTTTCTTGAACTCGCGTAATTCATTATCAAGTGCTCTATGATCGGTATTAATTTCTTCATAATAGTCTACAAAAATATTTAGCCAATCATGTGGAGAAAAACCGACAAATGGTGGTGGTTGATCATGATTGCCACACATTATCACTTTTGTATTCGCTAGCAATAACCAATCAAGCAATTTTTCTAATAATCTCACGTCACTGTGCATATCTCATCCCAAATGATGATTTCAGGATAATATGTCTCGCCCATTCGATCAGGAGTCCATTCATCACCTTTCCATCGAAAGAAACTGTGATAAGTGCAAGCATCAATTCCACGTTGTTTCATCTGTCTTGCAGGTCTGCCTGTTGGTGTTAGCACAATCATGTTTGATTTCCCTCGAAATAATTCGATCGCACGAGTCGTCTTCCCTGACCCACCACAGCCGTTTAAATAACTGGTTTTATATCTACATATTGGATCGGAACACGACGGTGCATTATATAGTTCTGATTATTTTTCAAGTAATTGTTTTCAATTGTGACATCTGCTGATTTGGAGTAATCAAGCAGTATTTCCTTTTTAATTCTCCATGATCCCCAACTCTCGTCTGAATTAGTGAATTCATCTACTGCTTCTTTATGTTTTACGTCTATATAAAATGAATCAGTGGCTACTCTAACCGCTAGCATAGACGACCTTAAGTACGTATATTGAGTATTGTCTCCATCTGTGTAAGTAACAATGGTACCTATTTTGGTTCCATCGGACAAGAAAGCGTTTTTACGATTGACATATATACCCCTAGATGTTACAGCTGCGATTATAAAATCGTATTCAGCATCATCTATAATCAATCGCAAAGAATATAGTTTGTGTTCGCATTTTCCACCTTGTGTGAACTTACCAATTATTCTTCTACCGAAATCTTTTGCATGTTTATTTCTAACTTCAAAGATTTCTTTGGACCATTTCACAATATATTCTTCGTCAAGATCGGGAAATTGTTTTTTGTTTTCGCTGATTATACTATCTAAACTATCGGATGTGGTAACCAGACTTGAGTTTGTTTTCTATATGACATAATCGCTTCACTGACAATCAGCGATATCATCATTTTAGAATCAATCATATACCGTAATAACACTATTGGCATCCAGTGTTTTTCAGAGATGTGTCTACCAAACCAAACATAACAACAAGGTTGAAGTCCTTTAGCCAATTCAAATGATACCACACGAGCGAATCCGGTGAGATCAAAATCTGGCAGTGGTCCATTAATTGCAACACGGGTCATCTCGTGTGTGGGATGTCCAAATCTTTTGAATTTCTCAGAACACTCTCCGTACCCAAGAAAATGTCCTGGATAACATGCAATCATATCAACCGAAATGATGTTTTTAGGGTCGTATTTTGTGTTCCATAATCCACCATGGTAATATTCAACGCAGCTTGATTCGATATTTGACAGAAATTATGTGCATGTTGGTTTACTTAGATTTCTCTTTCTCGTGAAATGAGCTGCAACTGACGGAACTGTAAAACAGTTTGTTAATAATTGTTCGTCATAATCCGTTGAAACACCACTAGCGAGTTTTTTCATCTCGTTGTGTAGGGCTTCAGCACGGTATAATTAGCCATTGGGTCTTACAAATCGATCAAATTTACCCTCTTTGTCTTCAAAACTGTGAAGTAACCACACTGACACAGAATCGTTTTTACTTAACTCGTAAATAAAATCAAATAAATTTCCCGTGTAATATTTTACGGTTCTATCCCGCGGAAATATTGTTACCACAGGTGTCCACGCGTGTTCGTTATGGTCAATAATTTTGATTGGAGCTCCTTTTGATTTATATTTTGATTCTAGTAATACCTCTCCTGTTATCGTCATTACGATTATTGGGAATCTTAATGGTGTTTCTAATTTGGCTATATCTTGAATTGTTGCGCAGTTCTCATTCACTGTTAATCTCCATTCGTTTATTTTTTTGTGTCTTAGATCCTTCAATTTGTTTCCACGCAACGCATTTGTAAAATGCTCTATTATTCGTTCTGCTACACAATTTATCCTCCCTGACAATTTCAGTGGTTTTAGTTTTTCAATACTCGGTTTATCATTTATCGAATAGATCCCGTAAACAACTGCTGTTATAGGATACGATCTCTCGTAATACGATTTGTCAATCCCAGTCAGAATTCCTGGTTTGGAATCTTACATATTCACATTGGCTGAGGATATCTATAAGGTTGACACCGTTTTCATTTAGGAACAACCAGGTATTATAAAATTCTTTTAGTGATACCCCATGTTGACATGGCCTTTTGTTTTTGGAGTGAGTAATGCTCACAAAATATTCTGAAGATGGCCACAAAGTGACCATGCTGCAGGCCAAGATGCATCTTTTTCATTTAGAACCAACTAGAAATGATTTTCTATTAAGAAGAAGTAGCAATAACAAGATTTTCAAAACAGCAGGACTATAATAGTCAGATTTGTACCATTTTCAGTTTCAACCAACCAACCAGCCATCCTGAGAACTCTTCTGTGAAAAGAGCATGATGAAATGACTTTCTGTTCAGGAAAAGATTTTCAAAAAGGTTGCGATGGTTGCCAAAGTTTATAGAATAAGTATAATACACAAACTGCTTGCATTTCATCACTGGTACCTATAACCTTAATATCTTGAGATGAAAATTCCAAGGGAACTGCCAGCTTCCCTCCTCAATTAAATAATGGTTGATGAAGTATTCTGAGATGTGATTTATGCTTTAACATATAAATAGTGAGGAAGGTATATATGAAAGTGACTATTATATTTAGTTTAGTGCATACAATTACTCTGCTTAGTTGATGTGACATTATACATGTAGAATCTATGTTGCATAAATACATTCCATATATCTAAAATTATGTATCAATGTTTTTTGGGTTTTTTTAATGGGGGGGGTGTTATGCATTTGTGAAAAAATGTATTAACCTTTTCTGATTCTGATGTGTTAATCGGTAACAAAGTTAAGAAAAGAGGAGAGAACATTTATGTTTATTTCAATGTCTGTATTACAAACGAATCAGAATTTTTAATGGCAGTTCAGCGAATATAAGAAATTGCATCATTTATGTTGTTGAAAAGAGCAGCATTGGTTAATTATATTTATATTACAATGATAATACATTTCCTTAATTAAAAGATATATACAATTACATTTTGTTGGGAAGTATATAATTGTATGCATGTATTGATGGCAACAGCAATACAAAAACTGCTGTACCTAATGATGCCTGCTACCCTTAAAATAATACACATTTTATCCACAAAAACTAATTGAGAAAGAAAACAAAGTAGATATAAATCAATATTAATGGTTTCAACACATTTGTTTTGGACATACATCACATACACACACATATGTATATATATATATATATATATATATATATATATATATATATATATATATATATATATATATAATCCTTGAATCAGTACATACAAGAGTTTCTTTCTCAACTCAATATGAAATATGTGTTATTTATCATTTAACTTAATGTGTTACTGTATATGCACGATTAAAATCATGTTCACCAGTGTACTTTTGTTCTTTACATCCTTTGCATCCCAAGACAATGCTAGTCAACTTCAATTCATCCTATGTTTTAATAAATAGTCTCCTCACAGATGCTTTCAAAAACATAGCCATACATATAATCATTGTTTATTGGGTAGGTAGCTAAAAAAATGTTTAACAAAATTTGTTCATGCAAAATACAAATTGGATACTACAAAAGAAATGCTTTATACAACTTAAAATAAAAATAAATTATAATATTCACATATCATATCATTGGATAGATCACCCAAGTCTTCCTTGAGTAAAGCCATGGTACTGGCCAAAATTACTTATCCATTATATGCCATACACAACAGCTTGGAATGACACGTCTGTTGCCAGTACATAGGTATCCCTTAAATCCATAAAAAAGCTGCCTATTAGCAATATGCCTTTTCCCTGGATGTAATCATTACCTTCTTCTGCTGCCAGGTCATCTTGCATATACCTCTGTGCAACAAGGAGCAACTTCATCTAAAACAACCAGGTCGAAGTCCTGCAAAATTTTTAAAAAATTGTCAGTAAAAAAAATTCCAAATAAAATAAATGCATTAAATGTTATGTGGGAAAATATTAATTTTTGTGTTGTGCAATGAAGCAAACGTGTAAATATACAAACAAATGCGCAAATCACATCGACTGTCGGATACGTGAGCGTGAGGTGGTAATGCAAATGCACAAAAAAATCAACTTTATTCTGAGACTAAGACGAGACTTTAGCGAGACCTTTAAGGAACCTCTTATTGTCATGATTTTCCATAATATTGATTTTTTTGTGTACTTCTTGTAATTTATCATATATAATGAGAAATCTATAAGCAATACATATATTGTGGGTGACTATAAAGAACTAAGGAGAAGGACAGACGAAGAATAAGGCAATAATTACATCAACAGATGCTTACCTGGACTTCCATATTTGTTGATGCGCGTCACGTGAAACTGCAACTTCTGAGAATATCGGTAAATTCCGCTTATGCATACTTAATTAGCAATCCGTACATAAAATCGTTATATTTTCATTGCTTAAACTTACAGTTGTACATTTTCTGAAACTGAATGACCTGTTATTACTCATTATTTCTACTATACTTGTATGCCTTTAATGATTTCAACACATTTGTTTTGGACACACATCACATACGCACACACACATATGTATATAATATATATATATATATATATATATATATATATATATATATATATATATATATATATATATATAATCCTTGAATCAGTACATACAAGAGTTTTACTCAACGTAGATATGAAAACAAAAAAAAAATTATGACAAAGAAATAAAATGAACAATGTTATTACTGTAACACTCATATATTATATTTGAATATATCAAAACATTACATAGTGATGGAAGTGTAAATAGAAACAACTTTAATTTTGCCTATATGTCGATAATTACTACATATAATTAAGCATCTCTCTGTGCTTTGTTTGAAAACAATATGGCGGCAACTGGGCACAGTGATGATATGGTCTATTATTAGCACAAAGCAGATTTCAATACAAGTGCCATATTAAATAGGCACATGAGTACTGATAACTATACTTTCACGATGGTGTGGCCATATTGCAGGTCATAGTGACAACTATGTTTAGGAATAACTAGACATTATGATGCATAAAGTGCCAAAGCAATCCTCAAAGTTGATAAGAATGATTAGTAATAACACAGTTGTATTAACAGATGGATGAGATAATGAGGGACAGATGAAAAGGCAATGGATGCTGGAAAAATTGGAAACCCCTTTTGAGAAAAAAATCAGTAATGATTCTTCTATTTTTTAGTATAAATTATCATATTAAATTTCATCTTTTTCTGCTAAGGATTTCAAATACAGTGAAATCTTTTAAATGCTTTATAATGGTCAACAGCAACAGCATTATTTTGTGGCAGGTAGGCAATATTTATACAAATGTGAAAGACCTTTATGCAAGGATGCTTTGGACAATCTTCTGAATCCTTTGCTTTAATTTTGGCTTTATACCTTTTATGGAACTGTTACTTTATGGGATTGTGGATTGGCATATTTTTTAGACTTGAAAGTAATTAAAAGGCATAATAATGTTGAAAAGCTTGACAGCCCTTCATGCCAGAATGCTCAAAGGCATAAAAGATGAAACAAGTAACAAGAGATTTGTGGAGCTGAACTAAGACATATTAATTTAAGATACGCACTGGATGCAGGATCATTTTATGGTCTAGGACGACAACTAAAATTTTAAATTGGGAATAAAGTAAGCCAATGGATGATTCCATTTTCAATAGCTTTACCAACACATCATCTTCAAAGTCAATCAGCAGATGCAGCTGATAAATGTATGGTTCAAACTAAGCTGTATAAGTCTGCCAACATTAAAAACTGTTGAGAGGGATTAGAGACCTTTTTTTGAGATAATGACATGATTTTACTATGATGTGCAATTTTGAGATTTACATACATTTACTTCTTAAGTTCCTTCAATATTGAGAAAACTGTACTTTTACTAAATGGAGGAGGCAAATACTCCTTAGTTCTGAGACAAACTTTTCCTCTATAAAAAGTCATTTTTACATATGCTAGTACTCACAGAGTGAAAGATCTTAGCGCAGATATTGTAACATGATGTGGTTGCTTAGATTAAATTACATCAAAGTTTTCAATAGCAAAGCCTGAAATGTTACTGTAACACCTGCACCATGCCACTTTCAAACCTAAAGATCACTCACCCTTGCAGCCCTCACCCCACCTGCCATGAGACAGATATTTATCCATGGATTAAACTGCAGAATATTGCTTTCTATGAAAGGTAACATACAAAACTACAAGGAAATAGAACAACAAAATCAAACCTGTCCTGGTTGTCTCATTGACTGTTGAAGATACTTGGGACCGATTAAAACTATTATCTGAGTAAATCCTAAATTCGTAGGTAGTTCCATCCTTGAGATCAATAATGGATGTATTCAAGCTGACATACTGTACAAGTCCTTTTGATTCTGTTTTATTCAGCCAGTCGGTCTTTCCAGCTTGCCTGTACTCAATGACAAATGTTTGTGAGGCTCCACCATGGAATCCTGCTTGCCAGGTCAGCTGTAGACTATGAGTAGTGACACTGTCAGGAACAACACTTAGATTGGTTGGTGTTTCTGGTGGACCTTGTAGAAAACAAAATTCATTCATCCTCACTCATCAATGATATTCAGGTTGCTATCATAGGTCAGATATATCTTTGTCATACTAAATAATCCTAACTTTAAAAGTCACAAACATTTGGAGCAATAATTTCCAGATAATGTGAACTGGCATGAAACAGTTTGCTTCTAAGGCCCTCACTCCTCCCAGGAAGCCCATCCCCTAGGCCATGGTGTTGACAATAGGTAAGAAAGGTTAAAAAATATTTAATAACTGTTACAATATGATTAAAATAACATTGTTATAAACAGACGTAAATTTTCCACATTTTAAAGACTAATTGATACCAGGTTATATACTTAATCCAATGACTTATTTGGAGACAATCTACATTAACAACTATTACAACACATGAAAATAATAGGCAAGACTGTATCCAGATGTGCAACTTAACTTTAATCTTAGTTGACACACGTATGATGCAATACAGATTTGTAAGATTTGTTATGTATTCATTTTATTACAGGCAACTTGAAATATAAACATGAGCCATAACCTTCAGATTTATGACATAAGAAGAATGTCCTTGTATCATTCAAAAATAAATGATAAATACACCAATATAATAATGTTGTGCTCTCAGACAAAATATATATTCCTTTAGAACTAAAAATGTTGTGTAACAGTTGTAGTAATGATAAATCTATTTTGGCAACTCAATTAGTGCTAATTTATTACTCTCTTCTGAGGCCTTCTCAGTATAATATATAAACATTTTATTCAATATTTACAACATAACATGTGGTGGTGTAGAATGGCAACACTCATGCCTTGTTAAACCTGTAATAAATACACTATTCATAAAATAAGTTTAGATTATCCTTCTTTTTGGTGCTTTGATAATATAATTCTGTATGAAGGCATTGTAATTCTGCAGAGACTTTTAAAAGATTTCCAACTTTAGCTTGAGATCTTGAAGAGTCCAATAATGAAGAAATCATCATCATATGAATAATTTCAACCTGAGGAATCAGGATGCTGTTGAGTGATAAATGGGAAAAACTATGTACACTGAAATGCTAGTCTGGTAATCAATCATTCTAAATAAATCAAACCACAACATAGTATTGTTCCATATTTATGACTACATTATTAAATATTTAGGCTAAATCTTCTAACACAAATTATGTAGACTTTGTTTTAATTAAATTATATATTTTGCTGAATTTATTTGCCCAAATTTTTAAGAATACAATGTAATGAAGTGATTTATCACAGGTGCAGCGATGTCTGGCATTACAGGTTCACATACAGTTTCAATGATGTTAACTTCTGTTTTTTTAATAAAAAAAAGAAAGAAATTAGAAATGATCTTCACCGATTATATTTGTTAACAAATTACTATTTACATACTGGTGTTGACCATTCCAGTGGCCTAGTGGTAAGAGCATCCACCTCAGATGCAAAAGGTTATGGAGGCCTTGATCCCTGGCCAAGTCATATCAAAGACATAAAAATGGTATTAACAGCTGCCTCATTTGGTGCTCAGCATTAAGAGGTTAGTGAAAAAAAAATTCCAAATAAAATAAATGCATTAAATGTTATGTGGGAAAATATTAATTTTTGTGTTATGCAGTGAAGCAAACGTGTAAATACACAAACAAATGTGCAAATCACATTGACTATCGGATACGTGAGCGTGATGTGGTAATGCAAATTCACAAGAAAATCAACTTATTCTGAGCCTAAGACGAGACTTTAGCGAGACCTTTTAATAGCCGTTCTGATTACAATGATACAAATTATCATATTTTTAGTTGGTTTATCTTACAATGTAACACAATCTCACAAACACTTTCAAGAATGGCCCCTTAAAAAAACCTCTTATTGTCATGATTTTCCATCACATTGACTTTTTTGCCTACTTCTTGTAATTTATCATATATAATGAGAAATCTATAAGCAATACATATACATGTATTGTGGGTGATTATAAAGAACTAAGGAGAAGGACAGACGAAGAATAAGGCAATAATTACATCAACAGATGCTTACCTTGACTTCCATATTTGTTGACGCGCGTCACGTGAAACTGCGACTTCGGAGAATATCGGTAAAGTCTGCTTATGCATAATTAATTAGCAATCCGTACAGAAAATCGTTATATTTTCACTGATTAAACTTACAATTCTACATTTTTTGAAACTGAATGATCTGTTATTACTCGTTATTTCTACTATACTTTTCATAGTATCATGCATTTGCTAGAACAAAAGAAGTCAAAAATCTTTAGTTGTATGCCTTTAATGGTTTCAACACATTTGTTTTGGACACACATCACATATACACACACATATGTATATATATATATATAGATATATATATCTATCTATATATATATATATATATATATATATATATATATATATATATATATATATATATATATATAGATATATATATAGATATATATATATATATATATATATATATATATATAGATATATATAGATATATATATATATATATAATCCTTGAATCAGTACATACAAGAGTTTTACTGAACGTAGATATGAAAACAAAATAAAAATTATGACAAAGAAATAAAATGAACAATGTTATTTCTGTAACACCCATATATTATATTTGAATATATCAAAACATTACATAGTGATGGAAGCGTAAACAGAAACAGAAACAACTTTAATTTTGCCGAATTATGTCGATAATTACTACATGTAATTAAGCATCTCTCTGTGCTTTGTTTGAAAACAATATGGCGGCAACTGGGCAAAGTGATGTATCGTCTATTATTAACACAAAGTAGATTTCAATACATATTGAGAAAACTGTACTTTTACTAAATGGAGGAGGCAAATACTCCTTAGTTCTGGGACAGACTTTGAACAAAACTTTTCTTCTATATTTTTACATATGCTAGTACTCACAGGGTGAAAGATCTTGGCGCAGATATTGTAACATGATGTGGTTGCTTAGATTAAATTACATCAAAGTTTTCATTAGCAAAGCATGAAATGTTACACCTGCACCATGCCACTTTCAAACCTAAAGATCACCCACCCCTGCAGCCCTCACCTCACCTGCCATGATATAGATATTTATCCATGGATTAAATTGCAGAATATTGTATTCTATGAAAGGCATCATACAAAACTACAAGGAAACAGAACAACAAAATCAAACCTGTTTTGGTTGTCTCATTGACTGTTGAAGATACTTGGGACCGATTAAAACTATTCTCTGAGTAAATCCTAAATTCGTAGGTAGTTCCATCCTTGAGATCAGTAATGGATGTATTCAGGCTGACATACTGTACAAGTCCTCTTGATTCTGTTTTATTCAGCCAGTTGGTCTTTCCAGCTTCCCTGTACTCAATGACAAAGGTTTGTGAGGCTCCACCATGGAATCCTGCTTGCCAGGTCAGCTGTAGACTATGAGTAGTGAGACTGTCAGGAACAACACTAAGGTTGGTTGGTGTTTCAGGTGGACCTTGTAGAAAACAAAATTCATTCATCCTCACTCATCAATGATATTCAGGTTGCTATCATAGGTCAAATATATCTTTGTCATACTAAATAATCCTAACTTTAAAAGTCACAAACATTTGGAGCAATAATTTCCAGATAATGTGAACTGGCATGAAACAGTTTGCTTCTAAGACCTTCACTTCTCCCAGGAAGCCCATTCCCTAGGCCATGGTGTTGACAATAGGTAAGAAGGGTTACAAACAAATTTAATAACTGTTACAATATGTTTAAAATAAAATTTTTATAACAAACATAATTTTTTCAAATTTTAAAGCCTAATTGATACCAGGTTATATACTTAATGCAATGACTTATTTGGAGACAATCTACATTAAAACCTATTACAACACATGAAAATAATAGGTAAGACACTGTATCCAGATGTATCCAACTTTAATCTTAGTTAACACACTTATGATGCAATACAGATTTGTAAGATTTGTTATGTATTCGTTTTATTACAGGCAACTTGAAATATGAACATTATCCATAACCTTCAGAATTATGACATAAGAAGAATGTCCTTGTATCATTCAAAAATAAATGATAAATACACCAATATAATAATGTTATGCTCTCAGACAAAAGATCTATTCCTTTAGAACTAAAAATGTTGCATAACAGTTCTAGTGATGATGATAAATATATTATGGCAACTCAATTAGTGCTAATGTATTACTCTCTTTTGAGGCCTTCTCAGTATAATATAGAAACATTTTATTCAATATTTACAACATAACATGTGGTGGTGTAGAATGGCAACACTCATGCCTTGTTAAACCTGTAATAAATACACTATTCATAAAATAAGTTTAGATTATCCTTCTTTTTGGTGCTTTGATAATATAATTATGTATGAAGGCACAGTAATTCTGCAGAGACTTTTAAAAGATTTCCAACGATAGCTTGAGAGCTTGAAGAGTCCCATCATGAAGAAATCATCATCATATGAATAATTTCAACCTGAGGATGCTGTTGAGTGATTAACAGGAAAAACTATGTACACTGAAATACTTGCAAGGTAATCAATTATTCTAGATAAATCAAGCCATTTCAATTCATTGATGAAAGGCTTGTTTAATGCCTCATATGGGTTCTAAGTATAATTTGTGCTGCATTTTTATACTTTCTCATTTCAGTCAATATTATGTTGCTACATTTTCCTCAAGCAGCAATGTAAAAGTCAAAAAATTTGAAAAATGAGCATCATAACAGAGAATCCTTGTTTCCACAGGAAGATATTTCTATCTCTTAGAAAGTAAAGTAATTGTCTGAATCTACAGCTTAATATACTTTGTTAGCTTGATCATTGTAGACATCTGTCCATGTAAACACCTAAAACTTAATGACTTACAACAGTATATTTCCAATTCCACATGCATTTTAATTGCTGATCTAAATGTGTCTGAATGAAAAGTGCCTGTTATCTTGTAGTTGTTTTATTTCCATTTATATGCATATTATTTATGATGTCAATATATGATTTTGTTTATTCATTGCAAAAGTTTAATTGCACAACATATATATGATCAAGGTTAATAAAACACAGAATCACACCAAACAAAATTGCACATTTGATAAACCTCTGACAAAGGGTAGATCATTTGTGAAGACAAGAAACAACAAGGTCCAACCGGCATGATTGTTACTGTTGTAGGGTTTAACACCAGTTTTCAGCACAAGATAGTCTATACATGGTGGCCAGTATAAATGGTAGAGGAAGAAACCAGGAAAACCCCGGAAAGAACCACTGACACACGAGAAGCTACTGGCAAGCTTTCTCACATACCAACATTGGCCAAACCTGTGACTCAAACCCATAGAGTCAGAGGTGAAATGTCAATGATCCGTAACAGCAAGCATTTTAGACCACTTAGCAACTCAGGGCCCCCCATCCGACCTGAAAGGTATGGACGTATTGCATCTATATTGAGCATCAACTGAGGCATAATATATTCTAACTGAATGGCTAACTGGGTGTACATGACCCAGAACTGTAATTCTAATGATAAATATGGGCAACGTTGATCTAAAGACTTTGAAAATATTTGGGCTTACTGAGTGATAAAAAGTAGAATTTGAAACTTACATATTTTTAATTCTCTATTTAAACAGTATGTTAGAACTTAAATAATTGCAGAATTATAGTATGTCGTTATACTGCTGGGCATTAAAAATTCTGCATTCTGTGGATGAGGCATACAGTAGGATTTTTGTAAGAATACATCAGGTGTGTTTCAGAACTTATTTTAATCGGCACCGTCGTTAGCATGCAGGTCAAAAGCACGCCGACAACAGCATGCAGGGAAATATGCCAGTCAAATGTGCGCTGTCGAAAGCACGCAATATAGACTCCATATGCCATTTTCTAGTGACACATCGAATAGTGTAGAGTTATATTTAGCAGAAATAAACTAAAAGATTGAATCAGTTTGAGCATACATCAAAGTGTTTACACTCTTAATATTGAGTAGAAACAAAATAATGGTTTCAATCACCATTTCCAGTGAGCAGACATCAAAGTATACACTCTTAATATGGAGTAGAAATAAACTAATAGTTTGAATAACTGTTTTCAGTGAGCAGACATCAAGATGCGCATTTACGCAGTATAAGCCTAGACAACTTTAAATACCAAAGTTATTTTGTGAAAATTTGAAAATCTTATCTAACCATGAAAAAGATTGAGTCACAGAAGGGGAAAGAGCATGTAATAACTGATGGATATCGATATAGAAAAGACCGAGTAAATGCCGACGGCAGCGCATCATGGAGATGCTGTAAACGTGATTGTAAAGGGCGAATTAAAGTGATCGCAGTGAACACAAGCACTGTGCTTTCTGAGTATAAAAATGCTCCAGATTCGGCGAGCAATGAAGTAAAGAAGACTGTAGCAGAGATCCGTCGAAGAGCATTGAACACCGCTGAGATACCAAGGCAAATAATTCAGCAAAGCTCTCTCAGAATTTCGTTGCAGACAGCGAGGATTTTGCCATCGCAGATGGATTCACATAGAGCGAATGAACGACGGAGAAAGAAAAACGATCTTCCATAAGCCAACATCACTTCATTAAACGATATTGCCATTCCATAATCTCTGCAAAAATCTACAAGAGACACTATTTTTTTTCTGTGGGATTCGGGTCTGGATGATGATGCTCGCATTCTGATGTTCGAAACGACTGAAAATCTGACCATCTACAGCAAACTGATAATTGGTTTATCGATGGTACTTTTAAAGTTGTGGCGACACTATTTACTCCGCTATTTACTACCCATGCTTTAATTAACAACTCGGCCTATCCACTAGTCTATGTTTTATTGCCAGAGAAAAAACAGCATGGCTATGAACGCGTCATGCAGAACATTTTCGAACTGCATCCTGGTCTTAATCCTGCAAGCGTTATGGCTGATTTCAAGAAAGCCTCTCTAAACGCATGTGCAACCATCTTCCCAGAAGCACGGTTAGCAGGATGCTTCTTCCATCAAGGACAATGTTTGTGGCACAAAGTACAAGAATGTCATTTAGCGGAGGTGTATCGTGATGATGAAAATGTTTACATGTATGTCAAAATGCTTTTAGCCCTCACTTTTGTTCCAGTTGAAGATGTTCCAAACACGTTTAATAGTTGGTGGAAAGCAGCCCTCCCGAACGTATGCCAATCAATGATTACTGGACAGACAACTGTGTGGGAAGCTGAAGATTAAACCGTCGAGGAAATCCGATTTGCTATTAATCTGTGGAACATGCGTGACCATGTAAAAGACAGTTTACCACGCACTAATAATTCGTTTGAGGCATGGCATCATTCATTTCAACATCCAGTAGACTGCCATCATCCATCTGTCTACAAGCTGGTTGACCACATTCGCAAATAGCAAGATCATGTTGAGATTATGATCGAACGATATCGAGCAGGATTTAGACGGTCTGAGGCATCAAAATCAAAGTAGCTAGCTTTGGGGTTCCAACATACAGCAACGTACCATTGATTGAATATCTGCACATAATAGCACATATCGTTGCAATTTGAAAAGTGGTGGATATAACAAACTGAAATTCATTTTAATTTTTTTCATTCTGTTTACCCTGTTTGTTTGTATTGATTATGCACACACATGAAGTTGCAATTTGAATAAAGAATAAACTGTAACTCATTTTAATAATAGTAAATACCTAATTATTTTCTATTGTATGAATTATTTATATGTATGAATGTTTTTTATTTGACATAGTGACTTTTAAAATGTTTGCCTTGCGTGCTTTTGTCTTGTGCGCAATTGTCGGAGTGTGCTTTTGTCGGCGAGCATTTGTTGGTGCGCTTTTGACCTGCGCGCTAACGATGTGATACCATTTTAATCTGCAGTCAAGACACAAATACAACTAGTTTTGGGGGGATACAAACTTGTACAGAAAGAGAAAAGCAGTTAATACACAAAGTACTTAGAGTAAATAAACAACAGCAAATACAATCTATTTAAAAATAACTTTGAAGGGCATATGAATGCCAATAATTTAATTGCTCATATTCTCAAAACTGTCTTTTTGTTGGTTTTTTTTTGTTGCACCCCTCAACCTAACTGAGATTAATAAACTCTAACAATCCAAACAATCCTCCTTGTGATAGTGACTGTCAAAATAGAGGAAGTAACTTTTAGAGGAAGAAAAGTGTATGGTAACCGTTACAATTCTTGCTATTATATTTTGATTTTATTCATCAGAGAAAAAGGTGACCTCATTGGAACCTACCTTACTAAAAAATGATATTACAATTATCTTTACCAGTTTCATGTTTATTCAATAGAATCAAAATGACATTAACCGCTCCGGTGGCCTAGTGTTGTTCTGGTACCAATAAATTAGCAACAATAATTATGAGGAATAAAAAGTGTGCATTTACAGGAAAATGCATAAAATGTAGCACAAAAAAATACAAGTTTGGTTCTAATGAGAAGAAGGTAGGCTGCTACTTTACTTGGAAAATTGCCAGGAATTCCATGGGCTAAGTATCCTGGTGAAAAAAAAAATAACTTGAAATTTGACTCAATGAGCTTAATCAACCCCAACCAGGAGAGTCTCCAGTGAATGTGATTTATCATGCATGTCATGTTCATGATGTCATGTATAAAAGTCCCGTTTACCAGCATATCACAGGCGTGCAGTTGATGCACATGTTAAAATCAATAAAAAAAATTAAAAAATAAAACTCTGCAGGAAATCACTAGCTAATTGGCTGGTAAGATCTGCAATGGAAGGTAATTAAGAGTTGGGGCTGGGTAATTAATCGGCTGATAATTATAATATTAATAATGGAGTCCTTTTATTACAGCCCAAAGGGATACTAGAGGGGTAGGGCAACTAGTGTAAACTTGCTGATGCTGCAAGGGTCACACATGCTACAGTTGCAGATTTGTTAAGATGACAGACAATATGACAAATGAATCCACCACCCCTAATACAAATTCAATATGGGCATTTTGATGTCATAACCATTATTATGTTCATCAGGCTGATGTGTTGATTTTGCCACATGATACTATTAAAACACATACACATATGCATTAGTTGTTGTTGACGTGGCAAGTAGATACAAAGAAGCACAACTGTTATCTTGTAAAATAGCCAATGAAGTTGCCTTTGCTTTTGGACAAATTTATCGACAAGGGCCCTTGCAATGGCCACATTCACTACAGGATGCAGCTGGCAAAGACTTTCTTGGTGCAGTAACATCAAGGATGAATTACCATAATGTCAAAACCGCTCCAATGTCCTAATGGTTAAAGTCTGCCCCGGAAGTGGGAGGTCATGGATTCAATCCCCAGCCGAGTCATACCAAAGATTTACAAAATGGTACTAACAGCTGCCTTGCTTGGCACTCAGCATTAAGAGGTTAGTGTTAGGATTGGTTGGCCTGGTGTCAGGATAATGTGACTGGGTGGGACATCATGCTATATGTCTGTTGCATGATGCCCCAATGCTAAACATCACTATAAACTGCCTCATAGTGATATGACTGAAAAATTGTTAAAGTTACGTTAAAAATCCTAATTAAACAAACAAATAAACAAACCATAACATCAAAATCAGATGATGGCATACTGCAATTCATCGTGATCGGGCAATTTTTGAACGGTTTAATCATTAATTGAATGCATGCTGGGAGATTATTGGATATCAATATGCTCAAGAAATTTCCACAAACACAAGATCTTGTGAATACCGGTAGGTCAAGACTTAAACGTGCGATAGCCACATTTAATAATGAAATTACATGTGGACTTTCTATGAAACTCATCAATGATAAAAAACACACCAGTACAATGAAGTGATTATTTTTCAAAACAACTGGTTGAAGCTAATGTGACTGTCAGATATTTATAAGAGCCTGGATAAAAAAAGAACAACCATACTCAGTCTGTAGTGTAACTGCCAATAAAATTTCCAGCTTGGTAAGATACACTGGTAGACCTGCAATCTACAGAATAGATTCAACTGCTCTGCAACACGGATAAACAACAATAAACAATTACAAGTAATCTCTCAAGATTCTCAATTACCGCTCCAATGTCAATTATACTCGAAACAGGTCAGCATCACAGTTTCAAGTGTATGGAAAAATGACTACTATTAACAGTAAATTGTCTTCGATTATTATATGAAAACTGCTGCCATAACATTACTGTTACACTTCGAACAGTGATTATTTTGTTGTTGTAACATCATGATCTTAGATATATCAAGATCAAACTCATGCTTGTTTTTTTTTTTCACTTTGTTGATACCAAGCTAATTTTTGTCCTTATAATTATATCACCACCATTGCCCTGAGTTTGATCCTTGTCCACAATCCGCAGTTATTCTGAATAAATTCAGGGATAACCCTTGGTAGTTGAGACATTTTTGTCACTCATAAGGCAAAACCCCCTAAATTTTGACAATTTGATACAGTCATTGATAATCCAAATCACAGTACATGTATAAGAAATCCCAGGAATAAATTAATAGTTATAGCATATCATAAGGTCCAGAACGATGCTGCAGACATAAGTGCTTTCTCAACCCAAATCAACAACATCATTCAATACAAGTTTTTGTTTCCCATTTGTTCCAGAAATCAATACATCAATATTTTGTATTTGTGTATCTGCTGATAACATAATGGGACATGTAGACCTGGACAATTATCTCACTAAAGCAGAAATAAATGCTCTTGAAGTGAATCACGAACACATGTCCATGATGCAACTATCAGGTCACTAGGATACCATAACTTCCAGAAATCCCAGCAGCAGAGGGGGTTAGCCCAACTTAGAATAGAGGCAAATATTTGCTAAACTAACGCTTCCTAGAAAACCAAAAAAGATAACGTCAAAAATAGTAAACCAAAGCTTCTAACTAACTGAGAGTTTCTCTTATGGGTTAGTAAATATTATTACTGTTGTCATTGGTTTTATTATTATGCTTGTGATTGTTTACTTTTGACGCCTCTAATTGAGGTCACACACCCTCTGCGGCTATTATCAAAATATTTTATCAAGACCGATTTGATGTCTTGATCTAGAATCATGTACATATTTTGTTATAAAACCATGTGCCTTCGACTGAGCATGACTAAAGAAATTTCTAAAAAGATTATAATCCATATCTCCGCTACACCAGGTTTGAATATTTCTTAATGTATGCATACTCCATTAAACACATCAAGAATATTCCAGTTATCTCTGATCACTTTTGGAATTTGTGTATATCGCTAGGTTACAAAAATCACATCGGTGTTTTTATGTCTACCTCGAGAAAATATTCTAACTGGATTTGATTGTTAATCCAGCATCACATCATCATATACAACTAAATTATTAACACTTCCATCAATATCATCAATATTTGGTGCTTCATCAATATCAGTGATAAAATTAATAATATAATCACTCCGCTCATTCAACGATTTTGCATTTTCATTAAAAATCTTTTAACACATCATAACACCGCTGATCACCAACAGATGGTGCTATCAAATACAACTTATCCCACATGAGCCATCTCATGATCAGATTAAGTAATAACTATGTCTTTCCACTCCCAGATGGTCCTATTATAATTACATGAACATAATTTGGTAACAATGGATGGTGTTTAACAATTTATCGCATCCTTGTCGCAGAAAAAGCAATTACATTCATGTTATTATAAACAAAATTATGGATCTATATTGTGTTAAAAGTAGAGCACGTACAACGACAAATACACTAACAACAATTACAACAAAAAATATTAGATCAGCACTGACAGGTAAGTGTGAACAATGCGGTACAAAGAAATCGAAGTTTAAAAAAAAAACAAGGTGATATTGCAGCAAAATTAATAAAATTACCAGGAACTCCATGGGCAAAATACCCATAGAAAAACATCTTCCGGGATATAATTACTGCTGCCCTGGAACCAGACTTGATAATCAGGATCAACAAAAACCTGGCGAGTATCCGATAAACGCTATTGATTGACCTTCTCTAGCTCATGATGTATCTTATAAAAGTGATGTATCTTATAAAAGTACATGTAACAATCTGCAGCATAGACATCTTGCAGATATAAAATTAATTTACGCGTTAAATTCTATTACTGATAAATCTTTAAAGGAATCATTAGCTAGCTGGTTAATAAAAACCGTGATGAAAGGTAAGTTTGTATTAGGGGCTGGTAAATAATATTATTATGGAATCTATTTATTATTCCACAAGAGGATACTGGAGTGGTAACTCCGTAATTAATAAACTCGCCGAAGCAGCAAAAGTCAAACATGTTACTGCAATAAATTGGTTATCAAGACAGGCAATATGGCAAATTTGTCTTCCACCACCTAAAATAATCAAATACGCGCATTTTGAAGTTAAGGCTCCCAATGAAGTTCATCAGGCTGATATTTATTCTTACCACATGATACTGTCAAAAGACGGACATACAAATACACGTGAAATGTAGCTGATATTGCAAGCAGATACAAATAATCAGATCCATTATCGACCAAAGTAGATTTTGCATTTGAACAAATTTATCAATGAGGACGCTTGCGATGGCCACAGTTGCTACATGTTGATTCTGGCAAAGAACTTCAGGGTGCATTATCATTGCTGATGAAACATCATAATGTCACCATCAGATGAGGACTTACTGCAATACACCGTGATTATGCAATTGTTGAACGATTTAATGAAACACTTGCTGAGCGGTTATATGGATATCAATATGCGAAAGAAATAATTCAAGACGAGATCTCGAGAATGGGTTGCAATATTACCAAGTGTGATAGCTGCGTTAAATAATGAAATTACTCAAAAACTTTACATGAAAGCCATCAGCGCAACACAAAAAATATATATCCATACAACAAAATGATTTTTCGAAATGACCAGTATTAGGCAATGTTACTTGCAGATATTTATATGAGCCAGGTGAACTTGAAGGTGGTAAAAAAGGAGCTACTGATCCAATTTGGAGTGTTACCACACACAAAATATCTAACATAATAATATCCACGGGTAGACCTGCAATCTATATATTAGATTCAACTGCTCCTCAACATGGATTTACATGTGAACAGTTGCAAGTAATACCCGAGGATACACAATTACCACGGTGATCACTTAACTAGTACATCTGCGTCTATTACATTCAAGACAGGTCAACATCATATTTTCACGTGTTTGACCGCGACTACTATCCTTCCTATCCATGGTGAATTGTCGTGGATTTTTATCCGAATACTGTCATAGCATTATACAACTACAGCTCGCACAGTGATTATGCTGTTGTTTCAGCATCATTACAAATTCAGCATCTACATAAAAGTCGCGATTATTATTTTTTGTCATTTTGTTTATAACCAGCGAGGTTTTATTCTTACTATGTCATCACTAACAATTTCGTTTTTGGTGTCAGTAAAATTTTAGATAACCCTCCATAATTGATTTATTCTTCTAACTCGTGACACTGCAAGATAACTAAATTTGACCACTTGATGCGATCATCAATGATCCAAATAACTATATCAGAGATGATCAACTCCTGATTAATTTCTTGCACTCGGTTAACTCTATATCAAGCGCTCTATGATCTTCAGTTATATCTTCATAATAATCTACAAAATTATTTAACCATTCGCGGGGAGCCCAACCAACAAATGGTGTTGGTTGACCATGATCATCACACATTATAACAGCTATGTTTTTCAATAATAACCAATCAAGAAACATTTCTATTATATCCAGCAACACTTTACATATCTTATCCCAAAATATTATCGCGGGTATGTATTTTTCTCCCATTCGATCAGGAGTCCATGCGACACCACTGTATCTGAAAAAAGCTTTGATAAGTGCAGGAATTAACTTCTTGTTGTTTCATCTCTTGTGCAAGTCAGTATGTTGGTATTAAGACAACTAAATCTGACTTCCCCCGAAATAATTCAATGAGTCGTATTACCAGTTGAAGTAAACAGTCTTATGTCTACATACTGGATCGGATATAGATGCGCTGACGAAAATTCTGATAATTGATCATGTTTTAGGCAATTATCTTCAACCGTAACATCTGCGGATTTAGAATAATCAAAACATTTCCAGTTTTATTCTCCATGATACCCACGGTGCATCAGCGTTTGTAAAATGAGACTCACACTGCTTCTATATACTTGCTATCAATGTAAATGAATCCATAGCAACTCTAACATCGGTATCAGGGAATCTATTTATCATTGATAGCAAGTTTATAGAAACATAAGCAAGCATAGATGATCTTAGATGACTTGCCAGCGATATAACCAACAACTGTAACAAACCATGTTCCACTAGACAAGTAAGTATTTTCTCGCCAGACAAATATATTTCTCGCTGTTGCATCTGCGATTATATAATCATATTCAGCGTCATATAGAATTAATCGTGCATAATGACGTTTATGATCATATGCTCCACCTTGAGTAAATTTACCAATTATTCTTCTACAGAAATCTTTTGCGTTTTTATCACTGATTTCAAATCTGTGCTCAAAGATCTTCTTAGATTGTTTAATGATATAGTCTTCGGAATGATCAGGAAAATTTTCCTTGTAATTGTTAATTTTATCTAACATCATCACGTTTTGGTAACTAAACCTAAGTCTGCATTTTATATGATATAATTGCCTCGCCGATAATCAGCGATATCAATATTTTACAATCATATATCATAATAACACTATTGGTGCAGAGTATTTTTCAGAGAAATGTCTACCAAACCAAACATAACAGATATGATGGAGTCCTTTAGCAGACTCTAGTGATATTACATGAGCAAATCCGATTAGATCAAAATTGGATAGTTGTTGGTCCATTTATCGCAACTCAGTGTCATTTTGTGGCGAGGGCATCCGAAATCGTTTAAAATATTCAGCACACTCTCCATACCCGAGTAAAATATCCGGATAACACACAACCATATCAACCGAGATAACGTTTTTAGAATCATATTTAGTATTCCATAATCCACAATTCGGCACAACTTTTGCATACTACCTCGAGAAATTCAAATTGTGTTGGCTTCCACAGATTTTTCTCTCTGGAAAAGTGAGCAGCAACTCACAGAATTGTAAAATAATTTGTTAGTAATTACTCGGTATTCTCTTTTGAAACTTTTCGCGCGAGTTTTCTTATCACATCATCAAGAGATTCAGTGCAATATATTTTGCCGTTTGGTCTTACAAATTGATCAAATTTGTTATCATTGGAACTCTTAAATAACGATACTGACAATAAACAAATTTTTTTTGACCAGCAGTGTGGAGATTTGCTGACGAAGTGTTGGGGTTGGCCATTATTGCCGCAATTAACCACAACTGTATTCTTCATCAACAGAAACACTTTTAAGCTGATTCCACTGATACAGTGCATATCTCATTCCAGATAATAATCTTAGGGATATATTTCTTGTCCATCCGTTCTGGGTTCCATGCTTCTCCCTTCCATCAAAAGAAACTGTCATAGGTATGTCACTTAACGCCTCATTGTTTCACCTCTCTGGCGAGACGGTGAATCTGAGTCAACACCACCATATCATTGTTTAATAACAGATTTATTGCACATGTCATTTTATCTGAAGCTTCTGGCCCATTAAGATAAACAGTTTTATGCTTCAAGACAGGATCATGTACAGGTGGCAGCTGAGAGTTCCTATAATATTCAGGTAGCGGCTTATAATCTGCAGATTCCGAATAATAAAGTACATATATCATCTTATTCAATGACTTGCCAACTACACCATGTAAAATTAATCCTAATTCATATTCATCTGTAGTGACTCTGACCACTGTATCTGAAATATGTTTATCATTGACTTCAGATTCATGGAAACATACAATTTAAGCATTGATGATCTTATACGAGAATATTGTGAAGAATTCCCATAAAAAACACACAATAGTACCCAACTTAGTTCCATGGTTGAAGAAACTCTCTGCATATGCATCTGTGCCTTTGTCTGTTGTGTCTTTTATTACAAAATCAAGTTTATTCTTATTGATAATTAATCCCGTAAAAAATTAGCTATGATGCAATGGGGTTCATTGTGTAAATTTACCAATGATTTTTCTCCCCATATCCTTTGCAAATTATTTGACGTCTCATGGTTGTCGCCCGGTTCTGGCATCTAAACTTGTTTTTGTGGCAGATATGAAATTATTGCGTCACTCACTGGCAACAATAACAGTATCATTGCATCAAGCAAGTACTGTAATAATACTCATGGTGCCCAACCACATTCATTTTTTCACACAGTAATCATTGCAATTAATTTAAATGTAGGCAAACCAAACCCCAATGACAGTATGAATCCCTTAGCAAATTCAAATGACTCAATGAAAGGAAATCCTGTCAATTCAAAATTGGGGTCCATTTATCAAAACCCTGCTGATTTCATGGGATACAGATGCCCACATAATTTAAAATACAGTGCATGCTCACCCAAGAAAACTTCCAGGGTAACATGCAACCATATCAACGGATATTACTTCGTTGAAATCATGTTTGCTATTCCACATAAGTTCAGGTACATACTTGACCAATGATCCCTGAATGTCCTTGAGAAATTCTTCTGATGTTGGTCTTCATGAATTTTTCTTTAGGACAAAATGAGCGACTCATGACAGACGAAACAGTAAAACAATTACTCAGTAAACATTCTATCTCTTTATGAGCATCAGTATATTTTTGTGCGACTTCTGTCATTATTGTATGAAATGATTCCACTTGATAAAAATCCCTGCATGGTCACACAAACTGATCAAATCATTGTTGGTCATCCTCACTATGAAACAACACTGGATCGGTTTTATTGATCTCATTGGATGTACTCAAATATATTCCCCCCCACCCACCCAAGTGTCAACACCACTGCTGAAAGCACAAGGAATATAGCTAACTCATTTTCCTCTTGTGGGAATATCACTGATGTCCAAGCATGTGATTCATGGTCAAATAGGTTAATCAGAATTCCAATTTTCTAGTGCACAGCACTGTTTGAACCATTATGGAAAATCATAAGGCCTTTTCTAATGCAGCAATATCACAAACGGTGGCCCCACTTGATACACTTTGGAATTCTATTCATTTTATCATGCCATAACACTTCAAGTCCCTTCCCTCGTAACGCGTTCTTAAAGTATTATGTCATAATTTGGGTGACACAATTTCAAATGCTAACATCCAGGGCACTTGTCTCCCTTGTTGTTAGTGACCCTTGCATTGGTGCAAATGCATTATTAACATCAGGCTCATTTAATGGATAAATAACAAACCACTGCAAACATTGGATATGCTTTCTCATAATAGGGTTTGCCAACCCTCGTTAACATTCCTGGTCTAACATTTCTAACACAGCCATACTCCACTGGTGCTAGCACCATCATGTCTAAACTTGTTCTTGGCCCTGGATTCCATCACATAATTTCAAATGCTAGACCCACTGGTGTAATGGTCAATCTGTCAAGTTCTATTCCCCCCCCCCAAAGAAAAACACACACACATAGGGCCCTATCACAGATAACAATGTAAATTCCTCCATTATATAATCAAGAAAAATATATATTTAAATTAAACTTCAGTTTAATTTGTATACAAATGGCTTGCACAGAAAATATTTGCAAATGGTTACCTATTGGATCCACCATGTGTGCAAAAGTCTGTTACAACACTTATTATGTGTATCATATGCAAGGTGAGTAAAGGAAGAGTCAGGGAAGAATCATGTAACCAACGCAACATTATCAAAGAAATATAATCAGTGAATCCAATTTCAATATTTCATTGTGCACAACAATCCGCTGGCAATGAAATAAACTGGCAGACAAAAAACAGTTCTTGTGTTATCTCTTCTTTTGTTTTATAAAATAATGCTATTTATGTCATCAAATCTGTCTGTGATGCAGTGACAATAGCAGGAAACTGTTCATCGATGATATTGGCGACAGATTTTTTTCACTCCTGAGACATCAAGTCTTGATAATTAGAAGGTAGGCAGCGCAGTTTCATTGATATAAAAATATTTGAAACATTTGTTCTGCAATTTATCTATGTATACCTGCACTCGTTGAACTGGTTGTATTACTGCTAAAACATGTCAGCATCAGCGCCCATAGCATTTAGATGTATCATGGGCTAACCACATTTTGTAAATGTCCCTGCATATGATTGTGTTTGAGCAAGATGTCAACAACTGATTACCTAAATAAATCCAGATATTCCAATGAGAAGTAATAAATCAGATATAATCTAAATCCAGCTGTGATATTTAAAGACCAGAATCTACATTTTGATCATGTCCCATGAATGACATCAACCGATGATATGCATGCAACATAATTATTAGCAAAATTCAATAATATGTCCTCTGAGGGTTGTCAAATATCATTTGAGTGTGTATTGTGAGTTTACTTGTGCAGCATTTTGGAAGAAAATTATATCAATGGGCTGAGACACCTTGCTGTGATACTAGCTGCCATGTACATAACTCAGCAATGTCACTTTAAAAACTGTTGATGGTCATTGTCAACCACTACAATGTTGATATACCACTTATTAGATCCATAAATGATAACAATCATTGCTCTTCAGTCAGTGATGGTGTCATTGTTGGCATCCACTGTGACAGTTGTCAGTCTCACTTTACCAGCATCAACCATAGCTGTGCACCATATTGCATTGTTGTCATTTTATTTTCTTAGAAGTACAACTGTAAGGTCTGAAAATAACCATTCTGACTTTCCTGCAAAATTCAAATGTGGAATTGCACATGAAAATATTTTACGTCAACCAGTCATCATTGTTCATCAAGTACCGTATTTTCACGCATATATGACGCACCCAAATATAAGACGCACCCGTATATAAGACGCGGGTTTTGACGCTTTGTGTAAAAATATTTTACATAAGACGCACCCATATATAAGACGCGGGTTTTCTCGATTTGTGTAAAACAAAATTACATAAGACGCACGCGGCCTGCCATCTGCCGCACTGAGCAATTTATATCCAGTGGTTTCCTTTCCTTTATCATAAATGAAAATTTGTCCAATGTTTCATCACCCGTCGGATGTACCGTATTTCATGTTATTATTCGTACACGAAAAAATAATTATTTTTTTCAATGTACTAATTTACAAAATCGGTCTCATTCTGCTCAACGTTTTAAAAATATGTTGTTATTATGAGAGAGAGAGAGAGAGAGAGAGAGAGAGAGAGAGAGAGAGAGAACAAAACGTGTATTTAATTGCCAACTGGTCTGTGGTCTTCGCGTTGAGATATTATTTTTACTACCGGTAGATAAATAAACTCAAATGGCTTCTGAACTCATTTTCAAATACGCGCGTTTATTTGTTACACCGACTGACGTAATCAGTAGTTCGCATTAACGACGATGTCCAGCGGTTAATGAATAGAAGTATATATTGTAATGACAACTGAACAAATATATACCGGTAAATCATTATATTTTCTCGCCGATACAAAAGACAAAGAAGGGCAATAAAACGAATGTGAATATATTCTCAGTTAACAAAACAGCTGCCCTTTTATTAGTAGGTTGAGCAACAGGCTTTCAACACATACCGGTAATTGGTGAACATTTTATTTCGGGATTCTTTTCTTTATCATTATTAGATGCCTCAGATATACATTTACGCGAAGAAAGTGAAACAAACAATACTATGTTACAACTGTTCAAGTACATGTACATAAATCAATTAATTCTGTAACATTTTTAGTTTAGATCAAAGAATTGTCTGAGGCAGGACCGCAACGATTATTGTTTATTCTTATCTGCCGCCGGGCCAATAGCGGATGGGTTGAGTACCGGTACCTGGTTTCTAGATTCTAGAACAATAAACGCCAGATGTAAAGGCGGCTTCATTGATCTGCTAGGAGGCCAAGTCTTCAGCGAGTGTGATTAGTACCGTACATAGAAAAATAAATGCCTGATGTATGTGGTTAGCATATATAAACGTGGGAATAGTATCTTGTTACCGGTATATATAAGTGAGAGATCAATTTGCATTTTTAAAATTTATAAAATTGTCACAATGCCGAAGCGAAAGTCATATACAGCCGACTTTAAATTAGACGTCATCAAGTTTGCCAAGGAGCGTGGCAACAGAGCTGCTGGAAGAGAATTTAGCTGCAGCGAGAAAAATGTACGTGATTGGAGGTTGGATGAAGAGGAGATTAAGAAGATGAATCCAAGGAAACGAGCTCGTAAAGGTAGAAATGCAAGATGGCCGAACTTGGAAGAAAATCTAGCCAACTGGATGCGTTCGGAACGTGAAAGTAACCGTGCCGTTTGAACAATAGCGATCAAATTGAAGGCTCGAATAATTGCTACAGAAATGAACATCACAGACTTTCTTGGTGGCAGTGCAAACTGGGTGTTTAAGTTTATGAAACGGAACGATATTGTAGTCCGGTCACGTACAACTGTTGGACAGAAGCTACCGGACGATTGGGAAAATAAATTGGATGTTTTCCATACCTTTGTTCAGAAGGAAATGAGTGAACTGAAGTTGGCCCATGATGACATTATCAATATGGATGAGATTCCAATGTCATTCGATATTCCAGCTACTAGATCAGTGGCAGATAAAGGAGTGAAGACAGTCGCGATTAATACCACCGGACATGAACGAACCAACTTCACTGTTGTATTGGCCTGCACTGCTGCAGGAGGAAAACTTAAACCCATGGTTATCTTTAAAAGGATAACCATGCCAAGAGAAACGTTGCCAGCTGGTGTCGTTGTTGTCTGCAACAAAAAGGGCTGGATGAACACAGAGGTGATGCATACATGGACTAACAAATGCTTCAGAACAATAAGAGGCGGATTTTTCACGAAAAAATCTCTTCTGATTTTTGATGCAATGGCTGCCCATAAGGAGACAACTGTGCAGAAGCACATCAACAGTGCTGGAGCCCACATAGCCGTTATCCCAGGTGGCCTGACTTACAAGCTACAGCCCTTGGATGTTGCCGTCAATCATCATGGGAGAAAGTGAAAATTACGTCAATCATCAATGGCTTCAGAAAGTGTGGGATAATTCCCGAATCGGCAAGCTATATCAGTTCTTCGGACGACGACTCAGCTGCATCCGATACCACTGACGCCAATGAGGATCGATTAGCATCAGTTATGGAGTTATTCCCCGGCAACGACAGTGAATTTGATTCAAGTTTCAGTGGATTTGAAGCCGAAACTGATGACGATGAAAATGAAGATGAATAGAACAATACGGTACATTGATGTTTGATCAAGTCACACACTATTTAGTAACAGTTTATTATATTGTGTTTAATAAAAATTTTAAATATATGGTATTACTGATTTTCATATTTAAGTCCAATATTGAATAAATTCTTGTCTTGTTTTCGAACTATTTAGTCTTGTCTTGTTTTCGAACGCACCCACCAAAGATACTAAAAATTTACCGGTAAGTATCTTTGAACCCAACCGGATGTATAGGTAATATAGCCGCCGTAGTTTTTGCTGTGATAATTAATAACAATAAACAAAACTATTTAAACATACTATATTATTTAAATTTAAAACATTTACTCCGACTAAACGTAGATCTGCAATAACTACGGTATACAAAACATTGAAACGACAGGATTTTAAATTTGAAGTGGCCTGCATTAGATTGGTACACGTGGTAATCATAGCTGCCAACCCCCGAGCACAAAAATACTGATTACTTGTGACAAAAATACTGATTTTCAGGAAGAAATACTGATTTTTTAAAATTTTAATACATATGTAATTTTACGTATACAACCATCAGTAACTGTGCCTAACATAATTATTTAATGTCAAAGATGCACGTGTTGCACACTTTTACGATTTGGAGTTGCCCAGTTAGAAGGTGCAAGAGTGTAACACACTCAAAATACAAACTGTTTATAGGAGCCCTTTCCACGCCTTGTTTTTTTTTCAATCATTGATTCCAATGTACCAACTTTCATTGATTATCTCAATTCTGAGATTTATTTATTGATCTGTTTTCGTTCAAGCATAAGAGTGATCCTTGCGATTTTAATGTCTGGAAAACGTGTGAAAAATAAATCGTCAGCAACAATAGTAACTGAAAAAGTAAGGTTTATTTCTAAAAGAAATTTAATAAATCAAATTTTGATCGATGTACATTAAGGTTCTCTCTGGCATTTATCTACGTCGTAAGTTCAGGCTGAGCTGTGTGTGATGAAACAGGAAGCAGATGTTTATTAGCTTTTTCGTGCTCTTGCATTTCACGGGCGTCTCCATGCCCATTAGCGAAATCACGTTACACACTTTGCAAAACGTCAAGTTTTCTCCTTTTCTGTTATGTTTTCACAAATCTAAAAGACAGCACAAATGTCTTTCCAGTTGTTTCCTTCTATTTTTCCTGGAGAAAATTTTGAATATTCCGCTTTCCTATTTAACATGGTTAGAAGCTGAATATTACGAAAACGAGATACAGCAACAGCGGTAACTATTGCGAAATCCAATATGGCGGATAACGACAGGCATGGTAGCCTCGATTTCGAATGAACCAATCGTATTGTAGAACTTTATTCGTATACACAAGTGATAAATTATATCAAAATAGAACCAAATGCCTGTTCTAAACTGACAATTCCAAAGAAATTTTATTATTTTTTTTTTAAATTAGAAAACGTATTTTGTGCCAAAAAAACGTACACCCGTATTGAGGTCCAAAATACGGGACAAATACGGAAAAAACGGGACAGTTGGCAGCTATGGGTAATTACTGAACACTTACCCAACTGTTTTTACAACTAGGAATGAAAATCGTGAAACGTGAATATCGACCGCAAAAATCGTCATTCAATATCACACACTGTACCGGTCGTTCGTGTTAAAAAAATACTTACCGTATTTTCGCGCATATACCCGTATATAAGACGCGGGTTTTGACGATTTGTGTAAAAATATTTTACATAAGACGCACCCATATGTAAGACGCATCACTTTTTGCGTGGTGTGTAAAATGTTGTATAAGACGCGTCTTATATACGCGAAAATACGGTACTAAATCCTAAGTTGAAGTTTGGAGTAATACTATGAGCCACCTGAGCCATGTCAGCATCAATGGTTTTAGTGAAGTTCTTGGTCGTCTATTATCATGCTGTGTATCATTAAGATCATCAGTGATAACTTTGGCAAGCATCAATGATGGACCAGCTAACCTTGAATAATCATCCTGCTGGTCCCAGTCTAGTCATGGCAATAAGAATAGGGTTTGTTTAAAAATCAGTAAAGAATACAAAAAGGGTTAGGGTTAGAGTTAGGAGCACAGATACATCACTACCATTCACAATTTCCTTTCAAATGATGCCATTAAAACAGTGTTCTTTAGTAATTTCAAGACTAGACAACTATAATTCACTTCTCTGGTTTATCTCAGTATATATTATGTAAATTTCTAACAGTTCAAAACACAGCTGCTCAGATTATGCTTAGAGTATGAAGAATGCAGCACACCTACCCCAGCTCTGTAACCTCCGCTGGCTACACATTTGATTCAGAATCGAACACAAATCTTTTTCACTAGGCTACATTTTGTTGACCAGTTCCAGTCAAATATACCTATCTGACCTCACATATCTGTGTACCCTTCTCCACAATTATGCTCCTCTTTCAATACTTACATTCTCATTGTTTTCAAAATGAGGTCAATATAAGATGTATGTATGTGACACAGGAGATAGATTGGAATCTATTTGTACGGTTCTTAGACCTTCCAGTACTAATGCAAAGAAAGAATCTTGCAGTTTGGATAAATAGATAAATGTCAGAAAGGAAATAATGCAATGGTTGCAGTTAATGTATTAGCATTATTAAAATGCCCATCTTTCTCCCAAATTAGAACATGTACTTCAATGCTTATTTATGCAGTTACTAAAACATTTTGCAATCAGAATTTCTGAAAATTCCAGTATCAGCTTTATCAGTTGATGATCACTTAAAATTATGGTCTTTGATATCTTTAATATCTTTTTCTGCTACTGACTGATCTAAACTGATGGCTGAATATGTGAGCTAGCTTTTCATTTATCTGACAAACATGAGCAGAATATTGCACCTTAAATAAAGTTTAATGATTTCAACACTGTTTCATTCATGCTACAAGTACTTAGTGAGAGATTCCATCTCTTTGTGGAATTTACATTAAAAGACAATTGTGTCTCAGGGTTATAATAAAGTAATATTACCTCTAGGCTTCAATTCTATGGTCCTACATGATGATTCAGTAAAACCGTTGTTGATTTCCACTTTGTAGTATGCAAATTGTTCGTCATTAACATCATAAACTTCAAGACTTGCATTGTAACCTGGAAGTTGTATTGTCTTTTGGTAATACTTAAGTCCCACTGTCACAGCTGATAAATAAATCCTGAAGTTACTGGAATTCTGCAGCAGCTCCAATGTACCATTCTTGTCAATATACCATGTAACAAGAGGCTGAAATAGGCCAGAGTAGAACTCAATGTACATGTGACCAGTTTTTCCTTTCTCTGCATCAAAATTGTGGGCATCCGATGTAATCACTGGTAGATCTGTAAATATATATTTGTTTCTTTTTAACTTCAATCTACCAACAAAGAGTTGAAGTAAAATGATAGGTTTATTGTGCTTGTTTAACATATCACTGATAATGTATTCCGTGTTTAACTCATATTATCTCTAATGATTGCCTAATAATAATTTTATGATAGGTATTAAAATTGTTTAACATATCACTGATAATGTATTCCGTCTTTAACTCATATTATCTCTAATGATTGCCTAATAATAATTTTACGATAGGTATTAAAATTGTTTAACATATCACTGATAATGTATTCCGTGTTTAACTCATATTATCTCTAATGATTGCCTCATAATAATTTTATGATAGGTATTAAAATTGTTAAACATATCACTGATAATGTATTCCGTGTTTAACTCATATTATCTCTAATGATTGCCTAATAATAATGTTATGATAGGTATTAAAATTGTTTAACATATCACTGATAATGTGAAAAACCAATGAAACTTGGTATTTGTACTCAAAAAATTTGGTCCATGGTTCAGCAATTATGGAAAAATCATAGAAAAAATTCTGATAACGCCCAGCCATACTAAAAAGCACATAACTTGCTTCTTCCTGACATTGAGAATTTAGAAATAGCTTGGTCATAACTTCAAAAGGTTTAATTTGATCTTAGTTCTACAATTTGTCTGGCATACCTGATATAACCTAGGTTATATATTATAATTTTAGTAACATACTTTTTAATCACAACTAAAAGTTTATTTAGAAATCATTAAGAAGTTTCTAAAAGGTTATTCTCCATTTGATAGTAGTTCTTTTAAGAAAATGCTTTTTGTAACATGATGGTCAAGTAGAGACCTATATAATCTTGTGACTCGAAAGACTAATCATTCATGCTTTAACATCTGAACATAATCAGGTTATTGTTATGTGCAGTATTTAATTTGGAATTATTCACCTCAAAGTCCTAGGTATTATTTAACATTTTATAAATCTTTAGTGAAACTAACAATCCCTTACAATTTCATCTGACATGGAGATCTTCATTTCATATCCATGCCAAAACAGTTTTAGACCCCTTGAAAAAAATTAAATATTTCAGCTTACTAGAAAATATGATCGGTCCAAGGCAACGGCTTCTTGAATGAAGTAAAAAAAATACGTCCTTGTGGCAAGCTTGCGCCAAGCTAATTTGATGTTTATAAGCTAACATGGATGCTTGCGCAAGCTTGTACAAGCAAGTGCAGGCTTAAGGCAAACTAGCTGGATATAACCGCAAGCTTGTACAAGGTTTCTTATTTGCTTCAGAAAGTAAAACTAGCTTACCGCAAGCTTGTACAAGGTTTCTTTAGCTTGCAAAAATAAGCTTGCAAAAATAATCTTGCGCAAGCTTGTAAAAATAAGTTTGTGGCAATGTTATAAATACAAGCCTGCTGCAAGCTTGCAAAAATAAGCTGGCGACAATGTTCCCAATACAAGCTTACTGCAAGCTTGCTAAAAAAGCTTGCAATTTTGGTTTGGGTTGCGCAAGCTTGCCGCAAGGTTCTAAATACTAGCTTGCATGATATAAGTTTGCACAAGCTTGCATTAAGAGCTTGCGATTTCGGTTTGGGAGGAGTCTTATTATCAGATTATTTGGGTGGAGTTTGATTTTGCAATAATACATTAGGCATGTTAAGTGCAAAGACAATTTAATAGCAGATGCACTGTCATGCACTAACCCTAATATTGCATTGTTTCATGCATACTTTGTGCCATACACAAGATGTCATCTTCCTTAAGTTCAGACTTTAACCTGACTTTTAACACAACAAAATGCCTTGGAAATTTCCAGCAAATTTGTAAACAAGGTCAGGTCTATTTACTTAAATTTTATATCAACAAACTGATAAAAATTAGTTAAAGCATAATATTCCTAACAGAATAAAAACAATGTCCTAAGCTCAAATCAAAGTAAACATTTAGAAAAGATGAGATTAATAAGGTAGGCCAAAACTCATCTTCAATTACCAATAAATATCAATCACAAAATACAAATGAAACATACCAGTATGAGTATGTAACAAGTAAAATTATATTTTCTGTGTCTTTCATGAACTGATTCAAAAGATTTTCTATTTTAAGTAATGGTAGTCATGCATAATTACCGATATTTCTATAAAAAGCCATGCATTTTAGGATATGTCATATTTTGTTGAATCAATTTTTACGAAGATTTGTATCAAAGGTTTTACTAGTTTTAGTATTGCTAGCCATATCTGATAGTACATCGGCATCATTGGTATAAAGCTTCATGCCAGAATGCTGTTATGTCATGCAAATGGTTGAATTCTATTCTGATGTTATTTTCTTTAGAAGACATAAACAGCATTTTGTGAATGGACATCACTCTACTGGTGAAGATCTTAGGAAAATTGACACTTTACTTGACAGTATAATCATTACATTTGTGCATTGAGAGTGTGGTCTTTCAAGACAGGTGGTCTCACATAGCAGTGGTCTTTCAAACAGGTTTTACTGTACATTGCATTAGTAAAATAGCTCATCAAGAGCTAATTGTTTTTTATACATGTGTTATATAAAATTGTTAGTTTGTAATGTGTATATCCTAGTGACATTAGAGTGTAGAAATATGAAGATGAAAGTGAAAGTTATTGAGGATCTCAAAAGGGTAATGATTTAATATTAAATTAATGAAACTCTTTATACAATGTCCAGCTTTTGCGAACCAAGGCAAGCAAAACTGGACATTATTCAACTTGTTTAAAAAATTAAATATTAAATTGTTGCCCACCTGAGATCCTCAATAACTCTCGGATGTCTTGCTATGATTTTAAAACTAGGAGTTCAGGACTCTCATTTTGATAAAAATAGGATTACCACCAGGAAACGTTGCAGTCCCCACCCAGAAAATGTTGAACCTTGCAGATCAGAAGAACTGTTGGTTGCCATTGAGTTTAATTTCCACATTCTTTATAACACTGACATGTACAACCATGTCAGCCTATTCGGCATGTCTGGTAATTCTTCACAACAATACATCATTTCTGTAAACATTTTTTTTTTTTTTGAAAATTCAATTTTGGCTGAAATGCTGACAGAAATATACGAAAGTAATGTATTTCATTTTCATAGCCTGATGAATAAACATTACATCTTTTCAAAGCCATGTGCAGAATAGTCTGCCATATATGGAGTCGTGAAAACACAGCAGTGTGGTATCCAGTTTGTCCAAAATTAATATTATTTTGATTAGAATATTCTGGTAACAATTGATGCTTTTCAATTGGTAGGCATTGCAGATTTTTATTTTCGTCGATTGGATTTAGTATGTGGTTTGCACCAATATTGGTGACCTTAGATGCGCAGAATAGCCTGACATCAGTGTAACTCTTGTTAGTCCTCTGGGCAGAGGATGATTTGTGTCATTCCAAGGAATGGTATTATTCCTTTTTACTAAGCCTGGCATCACACTTTCTTACACTTGGCTATTATCCCATCCAAACTATCAGTTCCAAAAACTTTAGCACTCTTCTGAATCTCATTAAAATCATTGCCATTTAATCCCAAAACACCTATTCAAATTTGCAAATGGAGTTTTGTCCAAGTCTTGTTGACTGTCTTGATTTCGAGGTACTCTTGCAGTATTTTTTTGGCTACAATCAGAAATGAACGCAATAATGAAAGCTAGAATTCTGATGTACTCTTATAATAGCCACACGTACATCTATGGGTCTTTCTGCCCCGAATTCAGTCACTGTAGTTATCAACACATTTTCCCACCCAAGCTGCTAGTCAAAATCTTTTTACTTGCCGCCCAGCTATTGCATCATGCTCTTTTGATATACTCTTATAAATACAGCAGGCACACATGGGGGTATTTAACAACTGAATTATGTCATTGTAAATATCAGCACAGCTAAGTTGATCAATTAATCAACACATTCTACAACTCAGTTGCTTGCTGAAGTAGGACTGGCAAGCCTTTGAATTTGCTGCCCAGCTATTTGCATGGGTGATTTTCTGCGTCCCAGATAAAAAACATTGTGTCCGAATATGCGTAATATGGCGATTACAAGATCTATGTTTCTAATCACTTTCTGCTTCATATTTCTACACTCTAATGCAAATGCAAATAGGGATTTATTTTTAAAAACGTCCAAAGCTTACCTATTAGTCACAATAACCTGCTTTTTACAGAAAGGTTTAGTGTTTTTTAAGTCTTTAGTGCAGACAAATGTACATGCTTATGTAAAATGCTTTTTGAATCAAATATATTTAATCCTTTAACAGTTATCACCATTTTTATTTTGCTGGACTGAAAAACTTTTCAGGGACAGCTGTTCCATCTCTTCAGGATATTATTAAAACTTGTATTCTTTTTCTTGTTGAAGCAAGTTCATTTGTTAATCTTTCATGTGATCTGATTAATGAATATATTTAAAAGACAATGCATGAATTTGCGGCACATGTATCTTATAATTGTTATACCAATTACATCACATGTAAATCTGTAACTTATGAAATTAATGGTCAATGCTTCATTATTATACAATGAGTGGGAGAGGAGGAAAGTCAAAAGTATTGCACTGATGTGCAAATATTTTGGAAGAGTTTGATGTGTAAACAGTCTTCATGTGTCACAATGACATAATTCAACAGGTCTTTGAATACAGTAATTCCAAACAGCCACTTACTTAAGTCCATGAGGACATGATAATTTTAACGAATAATTTAAAAAAATAAATTAAATCCTCTCAACTGAAAATTCTTAAAGCTAATTATGGTAAGACTCATGTTTTAGATAGGAATAATCTATTCTCAAGTAAGCATGTTATATTTACAGTGGAATCCAGCTATAACGCGATAATTGGGCTCCAAGAAATTGGATCGCATTAATAGCGGGGTCGCATTAATGCGGAGTCTTACAGTATTTTAATTTTTTTTAGCAAACACCGCATTGGCATATATATGTATACTCATGTCTTATGTAAAAAGAACTGAGTATTATCAGACGAATATTAAATGGAATGCAGTAATAAGACTTATTCAAAACAATGGACGGATAATATATTTATAGGTTATTATTTATGTGTTAAATAGTTTTACCAATTTGTATTGTTCTTTTCCCGAAAATACACGCTGATCAATAATACCCCGACTGATGTTATATAATGAATAGGGTATAAATATGGTTACTATCGTGCCGTAATGGCATGCAGTTCATCCATAATACATGTAATTCCATTGGAAAATTGCAGATTTAAAATATTCAATAATTTTGTCTCAATTCAATGTTCGATATATAGAATGAACAGAGTATTAACACCGTTTACTTGCCGTGTGATATAGTACCATCGCAGCTAATCCATAATACCTGTAATTCCATTGCAAACATATTGAAACTATTCAATATATTTGTCACTAATGATTGTGTCTAAATTCGATGGGAAAAATTAACAGAAAATTAGGTTACGAAAGACAAAGCACGTGTATGTTTCATTACGTTCCAGGGTCTATGAACGGTGTCTATCCAAATTGTAAACTCGATTTTCCATAACAGTGAAATATTTTTGTTATATACCAAAACAATATAGGAAATTAATGACGAGTTCATAAACACCATACACATAAAAATCCGAAAACTAAATGTAGTGAGTCTGTAATGGTCATGTGCCACTGTTTTTTTTTAAAAGTTGTACGTATGTACAATTTCGTACCCTTTCATTTTCCAGCTACCAAAGCCGACATTGTTTACTAGTTAAATGATTCCCTCAAAAATTACTGCCAAGCCCAGAAAACATGTTGGCAGCTTTCGTTTTTGATGTTTATTAAATTGTGAGAATCTTGTATCAACCACCGCATTGTCGGCTGCTTGATTGTGTATGCAGTTAAGGAACATGTGTCTTTACTCTTGGATTAATAATAAGTAATATTTTCGATAATGTTTATTTAGGCATAACAATTCAATAACCTGGTGAAATTAATACATTTCAGAAGCCACATATTACACACTATTTGTCGCACTTTATCGTATTATATATCGTATTATATTAGATTTCATACATGATCTCTTCCCCAAAATATTTTTTCCACAAAATACATGAACGACTTCCATTTGTGAACTTGCTTTACCGTAACAGTAAAATATTCTTTTAAATTTAAAACAAAGGGAAATAATTAAGGATTTCATAAGCAAACCCGATACACATGTAAAACCTGAGAATTAAGTGTAGAAGGCCTGCAATGGTCACAAGTCACTTTTATAATTGTTTTTAAGCTGAACGCAAATTAAATTTCACACCCTCTCAAATTCCAGTTAGTAAAGCGGACATTATTTACTGGTCAACTGATTGCATCTAATAACACCGCCAACCCTAGAAAACATGTTGGCTGCTTTCATTGTCTGATGTTTATTAAACTGCGAGAAGCTTTTATCAACCACCGCATTGTTTGCTGCTTGGTTGTGTGTGCAGTTATGAAGAAACACACGTCAGCTATTGCTTGAGCAACGATTGTATTAAGAATTAACTGAAGACACCCACAAAGACCACATCACGTTAATTTTGGCATAACACTTAAAGAACCTGATGAAATTGTTAAATTTAAGAAACTATGCCACGATCGTATTATATTAAAATTCATTTGCAAATGTACTTCCCCAAAAATCATTACGCAATATTTCTCGTATTTAAAATTTAAAAAATCACCCGGTACGAGAAAAATCCATGTACATATATTTAAAATTTCAGGAACCACGACACTATCGTATTTGTTTTCAAATTCATATATGATCTCTTCTCCATACGTGATCTCTTCCCCAAAATGATAATAAATTCTCAATACATTATTTCACATACTTTGAAGAAGAAAAAAAATCATGTGCGAATAAACAAACAAAATTTTGGGAGCTACACTGTGATCGCGTTATATCCGAATTCGCGTTAATGTGGGGCACAGTATAATAGGATTCCACTCTATATATAAACTAAGGCATAATAACAAAAACGGGATCATTGTCAACAATGTCAGGTCATTTAGCAGCTAACCAATCAGAAATTAGATCTACCGTTTTTCCTAAGAGAGAATTAAATGTTTATGCAAATAAAAATACAGCATTAAGACTCTGAGAAGTAATAGAATGCAAAACATAAAAATGAATATTAGTTCCTAAAAAGTAAAAACTTGCAGAACGATTTAATTTTAAATTTTGATACAAACTGAAAAACAGCATATCATTACGCTCTAGATTCTTAAGTGTTGTTTAAATATAAAACATTATGACTATGATATAACAACAAAGTCGGGCTAAAAAATATGAATGCATATAACATGTACCTGTAATCAATACAGACACCGTGTCTTACATGACACAACTACAACATTTCTTGAGGTCTGCCAGGCTTCAAAATATGAATACTTGTAACATGTACCTGTAATCCATACAGACAACATGTCTAACATCATATAACAACGTCTCATGAGGCCCGTCAGGCTTCAAGATATGAATGCATGTAATACTCACCTGTAATCCAAACAGACACCATGTCTTCAATGACTAATTGCCCTGTGCTGTAGTGTGTGATTCCATTACTGGCTTTAAATACATAAAATCCAGTATCCTGGTAAGTCGCATTTTCTATAGTAAATGATTTATCGCTATTTGAAACTCTTGTTAGCTCCAGTTCTCTGACAATAGTTCTGCTTACATCAGGTGCCATATGAGTTAATTTGTAAAATGTGTAGTTATCAGGTACACCATTAGCCGTACATTTAATAATCACTCTGCCTCCTTTTGAAGTATTTGTTGCCTTCATTGTCAAAACGGGAGGGTCTGTAAGATAAATAAAAATTTTCTACAAAAAATTTAAAATCCAAACTAGATCTACACTTTGTAAACTAATACATAGTGAACTGCTCAGCGCATGCAAAATGAATCTCTCCAAGTCAACACCTTTGGCCACACAATTCTTCGATTCCATAAACTTTGGGTAACCCATGTGGTCTCAAAATAAAATTATTATGCAAAATCATTTCTTAATTGTTTCCATTCCAGTGACCTTTATCTTTTGATAGGAGGCTAAAAATGCACCTAGATGGCTGGCATGGACAAGGGCAGGGAGGAGAAATGCAAACAATGAAATATTTTTTGCAGTTGAGGTGTCTGTTATTTTCCAGTGCATGCATCTTTAATTGTTCTTCTCTTTCATTTACCGGTCTGTGCTTCTCTTTACGGTTACACAAGGTTCATACTGAACTATGAATGATAAATTCAAAGACTTTTCCCAAACATTCAAAGACCACAAACAGAGATTTCCAAGACCTATTTTTGCTAATATTGTGTATACAGGTTATATGAGAAAAATGAATGCCAAATACTACAATACTGATTACTGATATAAGTCAAACTATAATTAATTTCCTAACATTGTATTATAATTATCTGGAAGATAGGTTAGCATTCGTTGTTCTTTCAGAAATATGTAACATACGTGTCAGATTTAATACAAAATAAATTGTTCTCTTAACAGACATCAGCATTGCTTTAAATGCATTATTATATTTGCTTTCTTTTCTCTTCAATCATTTTGGAAAGAGACGCTACGACTGTCATCTCTTCCTCTGCTTTTCTCCTAAGAGCATTTGACTCTGTGACAAGCACAATGGGTCCTTTTAACTCTGCCTCTTCTGCTTTCTGTACAGAGGAATCATGTAGGCTGGCAATGTTAGCTTCATGAGGCAGTTTTCTGGCTTTAAGTTCTTCCACTTCATCCAAGGCTAACTCCCGTTTCTTTCCTTTTTGGTTTTTCTCATCCTTCTCTGCTTTCTTCTTATCCAGATAAGCATGGTACTTATGTCTAGCAAAGGAGCCATGTGTCATCATTTCATTACTAATGATGATTTCCAAAGGTCCAACTGCTTTTCTCATTGTGTCAATGATTAGCCCTTGAGCTCTGAGGCTTTCTCTGCTGAGGTTCTCAACAGATACCTGTTTGTTGACAGAAAATCCTCTCTCCACTGTTGCCTGCCCATGTGACAACAACATTTTCTGGAGACCACACCAAAGTTCGACATATTCCTTTCTTTTGGAAAGGACAGAATAAAACACTTCATCAAGGTTGGGCATGTTTTTTTCTCCATTTTTAAAAAAAAAAATAAACATTATCTATAAATCTAGTAATATTTCAAGCACTTCAAAGTACTGGGCAAAACGGGCTCAATTATAGTCTAAATATACCAACCCGTTTGTTTCTTTGGAAAGTCCGTTAATCATGAAATGTGCAGGAGATGGCAGTATTAGTGCCATTCTGGGCACATTCAGGTTAGAAATTATAAATCAATGATTCAGTTGCCTTAGTTCTGTGCACTTTTTATCGTTTAATTATTTTCGTTATTGAAATCGATAGGGGTACAAACAAACGGGGATGTATAGTCAGACTATAGATACACAAATCAATTTTGGCAATGTGATTTTAATTTTTTTTTAAATACCATTGGGGAAAAAGTCGAGGGTTGGCAATGAGAAACGGGGATATTCCGTCAACTGGAAATACGTTTTTTTTTAATTCTTTTATTTATTTACCTAACCAAATGATTTGACTTCTTACAGTTAAAGCTTCACAGCACACGTTTTTTTTTTATATACTCACAATTCAAGAACAACAACTCTTGCTTAACTCTACTATAGTGTACGCATGCGCACTTTGAAACTGTATATCCGTGAATTGAATTTATTACAATGTATGTTTTTATATTAAACCAAGGAACATTATTATGTAGAACAAAAGTTCGAAAATGATTTTTGTCCCTCAAACGTGTTAAATAAACCGACGGTATAAGTAAATTTAAACGGTCCCTCTTTTGCCATATCTCCCAAATCATCACATTAAACAATATCTTATTTTATACCCGAAGAGTAATGAGTTAACATTATTTTGCCCAAAATTACCAATAGCTTATACTTCTGCATCTTCGTTCCACTAAATGAACAGTATGTAGTTACTAATTTGCATGGACTCCTTCTCCTATTGAAGCCAAGTTGCTCGTCTTTTTACACAATGTACAAAACGTCTTTCGTTTGCATAATTTATCCTTTTGCAGCCATTCCTTGTATTTCTCTTGTTCAAGCCAGATATCGTTGAAAGACCAAAGACCTGGCATTTTTAAACACTGAACTTGCAGAAGATGTAAATCGAATGAAGAAATTTTGAATTCTCGAGCGTGTAACTTTCGCGAACTTTCTACGTAGAATTAGTGTAATTAACATTTTGATTGGCTAAAACCGATGGACTCGTCCAATCAAATTGAACTATTCGTTAAACAAAAGAAGCCATGTAAACCAGCTATATCCGAAGCTAACGACCTTGGGCAATTTTATTGGTGACTTCCTTTGATGAAGTGTGTAGCGGCACCGTCTTGCTTTGATGAAGAGTGCATGAGTGATTGAGTATTTTGAAGCTATTAGTTTATGTTCTTTCATGAATCTTGGCAATTTGTTCTCTTTGGAGTCAGAAGTTTAATAATATAATGTTTTTACATGATTTGTCAAAGCAATAAACTATCTTCAAACCATTGTCAGTATCTAGTATTCTGAGGCATATAACAATAAATAGAGCATGCAGTTCTGATTTGGTTTGGTGGTATCGATATAATCTGACTACTTCAACTTTGACTGAGTCTAATAATAATAATAATAAAAATAATAATAATAACAATAATAATAATGGAACAGTGCTTAAGTTAATTACTTTCAAATCTAAGAAGTACTATGGAACAAAAGTTGCAAATGGAGCTGATGTATTAAGAATGACATGTAGGTTTCCTACTGATTGTGTGAATTTAATGTTAGCGTTGTTGATACTTATTGTTACTGGTAAAGGACAGGAATGAGAAAGTCTGTATGGTGACCAAGATGGCTTTTGTTTTATCGTCATTTATCTGTAGCCGTTACATGTCATCCATGACTCCATATTGGAAATGCCATTCTCTTTTCACTCATTGGTAGCTTCAGCTTCATTTAAGTGACTCATCAGCATACAAACAGTGAGACACCTGATTATAATGTATGAAACATGGGAAGTGATGAATGCAGTGAATGATGAGAACTGGTTCAAGAAGAGAACCCTGTGGAATGCACAAACATAACTGAAAGTACCTTATAATAATTATGTTAAGGTGCAATACCTCCACTAAACATTAACATGAAAAAATGAAGATCTAACTAATTAACAGCCTCAATAATTTACAGTAGTCACATGACAAATGTTCTTGTAGTCTAAAAAACTGTTTGTAATTCTTCTGAAACCAAAGTTAAAAGGATTGGTAATCAAATTACTCTAATTAATGAAACAGCATCCTGAAGATCATTTTCTGAGGGCTCATCAATGCAAAGCTGCATAATAATTTTGATTAACGTTTCCCTTAAAGTTATCTGACTGAAACCAAAATGGTGATGTACTGAGCTATGCAATGAAAATCAGACAGACAGTACGATTACTATTGAGCTTTTCCATTAAGTGATATCCTAATTACGTGTAACATTATACCCATGATGCAATTAAACTAATTGATATAAGGAGCGAAAATTAATACCAACACTGCACAATGAGTTTGATGGAGATATTTCCTGTGGCTCTACTTTCAGTGTTATTAAACCAGCAAGTGTAGTCACCAGCCTTTTCCCTTGTCACCTGTCGGAGTGACAAGATTTTTCCATTGCTCTCTTCTACTGCTGAGCTCCCTTTCATCCATACTTGTGTACAGCCAGGAAAACAATCTGCTGAACAATTTATATCTGGTACAGATTCCCCCTCCATTTTTGTGTATAAAGTTGTGCTTGGAGACAGATATGGAATATCAGGGCCATCTGAAATAATAAGTGTGCCAGTTACGACAAATGCATGGTATTAGAGACCAAAAGAAAAACATGTTGTATGAAAACCATTGGGTATTAGAGTATGAACAGATCAAATTTATTATATGATGATCTGATTTTTTCCTACATTTTTTACATTAAGTCTTTAAGAAATTTCAAAGCAGCATTACACAACTGTTTCTGACACTCTAAAGTTATTGAGTCTGCTCAACAATGATAATAATTATAATAATAAAACTAATAAACAACAAGAATTAAAGAGTTCACTGACAATCTACTAGGCAAAATAATTTCCATGAATTCAAGATAAGACCATGTCTTCTTTTTAACTGTCAATTTGTTGAAACCATCTCAGCAATAACAACATCATGAAATTAGCTGGTGTCACACATATATTGTATGTCATTAGGGCAAAGTAAACATCATAAGAAGTGTTTTGTCGAAATTCCCAGGTCATCGCAATCATTAATTAAAGGGGAGCAGTTACAAGAGTTTTTGACATTCATTATGGCTAACCATTGTGGATGCATGACTGGCACCATTTTCGTTTTGGATTTAGTCAATAGGAATTTAATGATCAACCATTTGTACGGGACAACAAGACTATGGCAGAAATAGTGGATGTCAGATAAACATCGTTTTCATGCAAGATCATCTGGACATCATAAGAAGACATCAAAATAAGTTTTCTGCATAGTAGACTGTCAATAACAAAATAGTTTTCAAATGACCATCATGGTAAAATCTGTACAGTAACAGATGCAACTTTACAGCCACATGAAGTGATTCTCTTTCAGCATTGAACAAAACCATATTTCTTTCACAGAATGGAATGTCACATAACCAAAGAAGCACAATGAAATGTTAATATTAAAAGTGATACACTACTCAAATGAAAATTGTAGATACCAAACAAAGATAATGTTCAGCCTTGTTGTTGTTATTGTTGTAGGGTTTAACACCATTTTTAAGCACACTATAGGCTATACATGGCAGCCATTATTATTGGTGCAGAAAGAACCCAGGAAAACCCCTGGAAAGAACCACAGACAAACAAGAAGCTAGTGGCAAGCTTTCTCACATAACTACTTTAGCCGAATCTTAGACTCGAACCCACGCAAACAGAGATGAGATGACAGTGATCCGTAACGGAGAGTGCTTTAGACCGCTCGGCCAGTCGGGGCCTCTTGTTCAGCCTTGTGATTGTTTCAGTAGTGCTTTTGTAAAGGTGGGCAAATATCAAAAGGATATCTTGGAACTGTGTACTAGGTTTTATTAAATTCTGAGCACAGGATAAAAAAAAACGCTCGTCAGAATGGACAAAAGTGCACAGTTGATGTGAAAATATTGTTGTTGAATAATAACATGCTATCAACGAGCAATCTGGCTATCTCTCTCTGATACCAATAGATATAACAACTGATCACCAGCTGTCCATTTTTAAGACTTCTTTTTTATATTATTAGCTTGTTTACTTTACCTTCCCTTTGTATTTAAATCTTTGGATATATTCAGATTTTCTTTATTTAATTTGAATGATATTTGCATTATGGGTTGAGAACCACATCTACTAATTCTCTCAATTATACAGGATTATATTGTCAGTATATGATGGCCATAAAATGATTAGCTCATCATTCCACATTATAAAAATAATAATAGTAATAATGAAGACTTTATTTTCAGAGGGTGGCTCAATTAGTACAAAAAAGAACACAATTGTCAGATATTCCATAACTGTTTCAAAACTGTGCAAGGTTAAGAGAAAGACTTTTCAAGGTGCTTGAAATTTATGATTTCAATCCAAAACATTTCCAGGAATTGAGGACTAATTAACAGAACCCTGTGTAATGGAAAGAAGGCCTTGATTTTCTTTAGTAGCCAAATATAATAGTTTAGTTTCTTTGAAATATAATTTTTACGATTAAAAGCCTTTTTAAGTTGCTGTCACAATTCCATGAATTCTAGGTACAGGTAAACACATTACTTTCAAATCAGTGTTATCAAAGAAAGCATGTATTTCAGATTGCAGTCTGGCGCATTTCTGCCAACAAAAAAACAGACAACTCATACCATTTTCCTTGTATCATACTTGAAGTTTCTTGAGAACAGTATGTTTGTTTTTCAACTTCAACTTGGTTGCTTTGAGTATCCAAGTAAATGTCAAAACATAAATGTCAGTTCATGAGACTGCATCTTCTAGTTTTAGGGGCAAGTCATTCATGAACAAAGCAAATAACAAGGCCCCCAAGTTAGAACCTTGTGGCACTCCATAACTTATCATTGTAGTTTTAGATAGGTGTTCATTTAATGTTACCTGTTGAGACATATTGCCCTAGCATGATGTGAACCACTTAAGAGTATCTTCACTACATTGATAGACTTTTAATTTCTCAAGAACAACTTCATGTTCTACTACATCTAAAACCTTTCAAAAATCAATCACTACTGTACTAATTTTCCTTCATCAAAGACTTTCAGCCACCTGCCTGTCACTGAGAAAAGTGCAGTTTTACAAGAAGGATCTATCCAAAAATCAGATTCATTCTGATGGAGTCGACTGTGATCACTGACACTGTCACTGTCATAATTAACAAACAAACTGTGTGCATGCTTTTCTGGTAATTTAGAAAGGGTGGAAGCATTGATATTGGTCTATAGTTGTTGACAACCTTATTTGATCCAGATTATGCAGTGGTGTTACCTAGACAGTTTCCAAATTTGACTTTTTCTTGAAAGGTAATACAATCACTGCAGAAGCAGTTCAGCCTGACGAAGTCATGGACCAATTATGTCAAGTATTGTAGATTTAGAAACATCAATGATTTATTAGGTAATAAAAAAAAAACTTACAGACCTCATTGCAGGATTTCAAATTTAGTCTTATTTAAGTTATGTAATTTTGGGGCCAATATTTACAAAGAATTCATTGAAAAATATTTTAAGTGTATAAAACATATAATCATAAATATGGTTACCATCATTTCATAGGGATGATATATGTCACATCTTTGTACTCTCCTGCTCCAAATTCTTTTAAAATAACCCAATATTTTTGGGTATGTTTTCTTTCTTCGTCATCAATTTATTGGTAGTGGTTTCTCGTTGCTTATTTAATCACTTTACTTACTTTAATTCTCCAGATTTTGTAATCAACTTCATTTCCTACTGATTTCAAGTGGTCTCATCTTTCTATAATATATACAATTTCATTGGTGATCCACCCAGGCTGATGATCATATTTAACTCTTGTCTATGTGTCTTGAAAGGTGTATGTTTATGAGCAACTTCCAAAAACAGGTCAAACCAACTGCTTAAATTATCTACAGTATCATCAACAATTGTTATAGTATTTTCTCTAAAAATCAAGATAGTTTTACTATTAAAAGTAATAGATTCATGTACATGTACAGGGAATTTAGAGACTGCCTTGACATTAGCATCTATAGGACTGGTATAACTTGTCCATGTCCCACATTGTCTTAGAAATGTTACATATGCATGGCTGCAGTGAGAACTCAACATTCATTAGACATTCAAAAGTACATAGCAAACATTTCATCCCAAATGGCATCACCTTATATTGATCAAGTCCATCTGATGTCGAAAATATCGAAATTTCCATTCCTCTTTCTGTAGGTGGAATTTGCAAACAAAATTTTCAGAAGGTCAACTTTGGTGACATAGTTGGCATTTCCAATTTTGTCAATGCAGTTATGAATCCCAGGGGTATTTATGATGTAATTTAAATCATATGCTTTCTTTTCAATTGTGTAGGGCCATACAACTTGGCCTGAAGTGGATTTTGTTGTATGGGCAAGAGACTCGGAACTTTCATCACCTTAAGAGTTTATACCATACCATAATTTCATGTGTATATATTTTCTTGCAATCTCACAAGCCTTTGACAACTTGTACTTAAATTTGGAAACATAATCGAGAAGATTAATTTCAGTATCTTCATTAGAGAGAAGTTTCTTTTTCAACAAATTTGGAATTCACGTGGCGGCGACAATCATCTCACCCACCGTGGGAAATGTTCAAGTCAACACGGCATAACATGCAATAAATGTAACGGACACCTTTTTCACTTTTTTCTAAGCATGAACAGGTATCAGAGTAATCTGTTTTATACTTTTGCAGCCACTGTTTCAGCTTTTTACGAGAGTTGTTGTGCTCTCCACCTTTGGCGCATTTTCGTTTGGAAAACAATTTCAGAAAACCAGATGACAAAAGGAAAAATGAAATCTAGATCAGATGCGCGCTTCTCACGAACAAAATAGGCTGGTTTAATACATCTGAGGTACTATTGGGCTCCAACTTGGAATACGCCATTTCTCGAGAAATTGCGCGCAACAACTTGGAATTTCTAATTGTTGCGCTATTTCTCGAGAAATTGCATGGCCGTTGGCTCCAACTTGGAATAGCAATTTCTCGAGATATTGCACGCAACAACTTGGAATTACACATAAATCGGCGTCCTTTAACTTTTGTAAATTCTAAGCATTATTTTATATTAGTTTTCAGATATATATATATATATATATATATATATATATATATATATATATATTGATTTGACCTGATTTTTGTTTTCTGTATTTTTTAAATAACTTTAATTGAAATATGTTTCACAAAATATTTGTATTTGAAATATGTTTCGAAAAAATATTTGTGCTTGAAATATATGTTTGTAAAAATCTTTAATAAAAATAATACTATATTTAAATATAGATGTATTTTGTATACATTGTTTCTTCCTGTCTTCTGCCATTTTTTAAAAATTAATAACTTTGAATAGTATTGTAAATCTAGGAAAGGTCTTGGAACATATTAAACATTTCAAGGGACTATTTATATTGTCCCACTGAACTTAATTGGGGTTATTCCAAGTTGTTGCATGATGCTTGTCCCAGAAAGATGGATTTAAAGGTAGGAAAGGTCTTGAGTGGAGATGTAGCACAAAATTAATATTTGGAACATATTAAACATCTCAAAGGACTATTATTGCTGTCCAATAGGGTAATATTTCACAGCCTAGGGTGTTTAATGTTACTTCAGTGAATGTTGTATGATGCATACATGCCATGTTTTAGAAATTAATCCTTTGAAATACTATTGTAAATCTAGGAAAGGTCTTCAAAGGAGTTGTTGCAGAAATAGACTATTTGAAACATATTGAAGGTCTAAGGATCTTGTTATTGTTGTCCCACTGAACTTAGTTGGGGTTATTCCAAGTTGTTGTATGATGCTTGCATTCAACATTTTGGAATTTTGTCCCAGAAAGATGGATTTAAAGGTAGGAAAGGTCTTGAGTGGAGATGTAGCACAAAATTAATATTTGGAACATATTAAACATCTCAAGGGACTATTACTGTTGCCCAATAGGGTAATATTTCACAGCCTAGGGTGTTTAATCCATTTCACAGTTATGAGAGTTACTTCAGTGAATGTTGTATGATGCATACATGCCATGTTTAAGAAATTAATCCTTTGAAATACTATTGTAAATCTAGGAAAGGTCTTCAAGGGAGTTGTTGCAGAAATAGACTATTTGGAACATATTGAAGGTCTGAGGATCTTGTTATTGTTGTCCCACTGAACTTAATCGAGGTTATTCCAAATTGTTGCATGATGGTTGCATGCAACATTTTGGAATTTTGTCCCAGGTAACAGGGAATTTTCTGTATTGTTGTAACAACAATTCCATCCAAAATGTGAAATAAATGCACAAGGAAGGATATCAAGCCATGACCAAAATGATACTCTATTCATACAAATATTTTGTAGGTTTGTTCAAGTAATTGTTCTGTACACAGGTCAGTGTATAAAACTGTGAAACTGCTGAGGTGACTTGTAGGATGGACAAATCTCATAACAACTTGAATTAGCATAATTTAGTCATATACTGTTTTACTCCATGTTCATTTACAGGTTCCAGTTGCTAAGTGATTATGTTGAATATTTCATACACTGTAAAACTCTTTAAAACATGGTTCCATTGGTGTTAAATGAACTTGAAATGTTGTGATTAATTTATTCATGAGAGCAGATGGTATATTAGGAAACATGTTAAAATGATTTGAATAAAACGAATAAAGAAATAAATGGTATTAATATAGATAAAAATGAATTTTTAATTTATCAGTATGAAGATGTTAAAACATTAATTTTGGATGGATCTGAAAATGCTCTTACAAATACAATGCACACAAAGACATCAGGCCTTAATGTAAACATATAGACAACAAGAATATTATAGGAAGTATAAAAACAAAACATCCATGTGTGTATGGAGTATAATTTATGCTGGGTAGTTGATACATTTACAATATGAAGCATTATCATCTCTACAGATTTAAGTCACTTAATAAATATTAATTATGATCATAAATTAGATGACATTAATACACTAATGACTCCGTGGTTGTAGATAGTTCTTATCCACTATGGGAAAAATATTGTGATAAAAGCGCTTGCTTTTTTTCTCCAAATAAATCAGATATTAATAAATTTTCTAAATCCTCCAGATTGGTTCATAATAAAAATTAAATAGTTTAATCTTCAAGAACTTGTGGAAAGAATCAGCTGACAAGATAAAGTGAAAAATAATAAATAAAAATTATGAAGAAGGGGGAATCGCAATGATTGATTTTAAAAAATGTAATTTGTTCACTCGAAATTACAGAAGACAAGACTTGTGTTGAAAAATAATTGTAAGGAAGTCCTTGGGATGGTTACCAATGTACAGGGAATATGAAATTAAAATATTTAAAAATGATTTTCCTTATGACCGTGACTTCGGTGGATGCTACATCTACCATCAGTAGTCAATACACTATTACAATTCAACTGTTTTCATAATTTCGCTGGGTCATTCATATTCTCTTCAATCTTAAATTAATAGATGTTATGTAAACATATTTTTTTTATTATTTGCGTACATCAAAATTAATTTGATAGGTTTATAAATGTTGATTCCAAATATAAACAAAACAAGTTTCAAAGATTTAATCACTGCTCTGCAATTGCTGTTGAGTTTAGAAAATATAGAAACTTCATTTTAGATGTCATTAATACAGTTTATACTATATTTGTACTTTGATGACAATGTTCACAAGTGAATGTTACAACCTGTCTTAAATTCCACTTTAAACCGATGAAAGCGAGGGGAAAATATACTTAATTTATGCTTTAACTTCGCCAATTTCGCTGACGAATTGTTGCAGAAACCTACAACATCTTGAACTTTCCCATCCAGAAGATTGAATACATTATTGACAAACACCTTTGTCACAGATTTATTTGTGGTCTCGTTGCTTTACGTATTTTTCCGTGCAAAACGATTCATAAATATCTATGTCAACATCCTCCATTCTTAACACTCTAAGGAAACTCATGTTAAGCCAGCAGCTCGGTCTATTTATATCGGTTCGCATGGTCACGCAATTTCTCGAGAAAAAGCGCAACAACTCGGGATTCCGAATTGTTGCGTTATTCCAAGTTGGAGCCCAACATAACCACTGTATAATTAGTCTGGTTCCAACCAAAATCTACTCAGTCTAAGATACAACTCTGAATCCGAACACGGAGTCGAATACAAAAATCCGAATCCGGAGCGAACCAGTACAAAAAATATCCGGAACAGAAAAAACGTTCTTATTTCCGTACTTTTTGCTATCGCTCCGTAATTTTGTAATTTTAGTGTTTTGTTTCGTAAGACTTACGGAAAAATCGTAAGAGTTGGCAGGTCCATAGATATCCATAGCCAAACGGTCACACATGTCAACAATATAAGATCAGTAGAATGAGGTCTATGATGGATCAATGCTAACCTTGAACTGTACTCATTATTTTTTGTTTTGCTCACTCCTGACATTGCCAGATATGATCTCTGAGCTGAACTTACAAAAATGTTCTTCTTTTTTGTTTTTTTACTGAAGTAAATTGGTACCCTGTAGCCAGTTGTATTACGTGGGTAATTATCAACAGGAAGGTACCCAGATACCCATTGACACCTTTATTTGATGCATGATATAACATCAGAAAGCATTGGAGGATTCAATTATATCACAATGCAAACATGGTCCTAATTTTCACTGTGCAACCTCTGTCCTGATTGTATTTACGTGACAAAATGAAAGAAGATAAAACATAATAGAAAATACATGGGACACAGGGAAGGCACTTTTAAAGTGGGGTACCCACCAATAGATGCAATTTAAAATTTCTTATAATTTTAATATGAACACTGTGAAATCAATGTACCATGGCATATATTTCTTTAAAACATGTCTTCCCTGGCTACCATGTACATTGAAATAGAACAGCCCTTACAAATCTTATGTAAAAGTATAAGACTTGCCACTCACACTGAAATTTTACAATGAAAGACCAGAAAATATGTTATTTAATTAACCAAAAAGGTTTGCTTGTGAAGTAGCATTCACTGAAACAGACAATGTGTACATTAGATCAAACAGTATACAACAGAAAAGCACAAACAGTTTTCTTTAAATTGTGTAAAACTAAAACGTGCTTTTTAATGCAAATACTTACAAATTACAACCATGTCTATAGTACTTCCATTAAAAGAACTAGATGTTCTAGGGTTTGTAGCCATACAAAAATAGGATCCCCGCTTTATCCTGTCATAAGTTCCAAGGGACAGAACTCCAGATGATGTAGCACCAAGCGGTCCAATCCATTGGTAATTACATGGTGGATTGCAATCTGCTGAGCATGTGATATTGGTGATAAATGTTCCTTCTATATCTCTGTAGGATGTTGTGACTGGATATAGTTTAAGAGGTGCATCAGGTCCATCTGAAAAGCAAGGAAACAAAATGGAATCAAGAACTTTGAATCAATATGATATTTAAATTCCATGATACCAACTAATTATAATGTAATGAAAACATTGTATAATTTTACTGTCAGTCAGTAATGTACCCAGGACAGGAGGATAATAACTGAAGTTAAAAAGGAAATTTTTGATGGGCAATGACCTAAGCTATCATCCGACATTTCAATTTCATAACTATAATATAGTAAAACCATTTTGTGAATTATAGTCTCAGTTTATTAGTAATGTACCCATAGCTGCCAACTACAAAATACAAAAATACTGACTGCTTATGACATAAATACTGATTTTCAGAAACATCAGATTTTTAAACTTTAATGCATATGTAATTATTTACAACATCCACAACCATTAGTAAAGTAGGACAGAACCTTTGATATCAACATGCACATGTAACAATATCAAATGAATTTAGTAAACATCAATCATATTATATCAAGGTTCTTTCTGTCATACATTTAGGCTGAATTGTTGATGATGAAGCAGCAAGCTGAAGTTTATTAGTTGTATCATGCTGTTTTATGTCAGGGTCACCTCCATGATGTTTATCATAATTACACAATTTGCAAAATGCAAAGTCTTCTCCTTTACTTGATGATTTCACAAATCTAAACCTAAGTTTGGTTAGGTACATATATGATTGCACTTCAGCATAATTTAATAAAACTGAAAAGGTCATGTTCATGACAAGATGCATATTTTGCTCACAGTGGTTGCAACTGGCTTTTATGTTTTGTATTCTTTTTTATTAATCATAAATAAATAGCAATGAATTACATGTGATATGGTCTACATATAACAGATTTAAGGTCATATCATAAACTCACTTGACATTACAACAATCAGAGCATTATAAGGTCATTAACTCACAATAAACTGTTACAGAAAAGTTGGCAGTCACAGACTTCCCTGGGATCATGGGGTTGTTCACTATACAGGCAAACATTCCAGTTTGATTCCTTGATATCTGTGAGATAGACAACAATCCCCTGCTATCATTCTGGGTGATGCTTGGACCCATCCATTGGCAGTTACACTGAGGCACACAGGAGGCTAAGCAGTTGACAATAAGGGGAGACAACTCTGTCAGCTGATTTGATGTGTTGCTTGGAGATAAGGTCAATCCATTGGTGTTTGGTCCATCTAACAATAATTAGTTAATTCAGTCAGCAAAAATGACCTTACACATGAAGATAACAATAAAATTGTATTTTTCATAATATAGCAGCAGTGTTGCAAGTAACTTACCAGTTTTACCATCTATGACATCATTATACCTTTCATCCGTCTGCATATCCATAAGTCTGTTGGATTATCTCCTCTCTCTTCATTTTAAGACATGAAGGGACAATTTTGTAGTACGTCAGACACTAATTCACTTATTGTGAGTTGAAGGTTTACACATTTAAACAAAAAAATTATGAAGAAAAAATGCAATGCAATGCAAACTTAACAAAAACAATGCCACACTTGCATTCCACAATACACCAGAAAATCTATATTGGATGGTTTGGAGTAGTGACTGTTGTCTGAAGTGCACATAGTTAAGACAAAATAGTTTTGGTTACAGATTCAAGAACTTGATCTGTTTGTTTGAGAAGCATGTTTCTAAAATTACCTTTCATGCATGTACTTGTAAACCAGCAATAATCATGGCTCACATTAGCTTTGAGTCAGACGTATACTCAAAGGGATTGCTTTATATGCCATGGTACATTGATTTCACAGTGTTAAGGATGAAACTAGTTGCTCCAGGTTGAAATAACTCCTCCTCGACAAACTCAGAAGAGGGATCACTTTCATAATAGTGTATGAGTTTTTTGGGGCAAATATGGTCACCAGAAATGGATTGGCACAGATAATTAATACAGTAGATTCACCTGGTCAGAAACTAAATATATTTTTTGTACATTTAAAAAAGAAATTGGTGTGAATTGGAAGCAGGATGTGCTTAAGAAATAATGGGATCTGGTGCAAATGAAAAACAGCTACTGAAACATTTTACTAACATTATGACATGTCTACCATTACTTTAGTTACATCTGGAGGATGGAGCGAACAGCAGCTCGTTAAGCACACTTCCTTCTTCTCCATAGTATCAAGTCTAGAACAAACTATTTCACAGAAGCATAATGTCTGCAAACGTTTTTCATATTTTAAACTGTTATGACTAAAAGTATACAAAGTTGTAATGTAGGTGCCTTTACTGATTGTAAATCAACTATTAATTGTTCTCTAAAATATATAATTGAAATAAGTTTTACCAAAATCTATTCATCCTGTATTATTAAGTAATGTATACATCAGTTGCTATCACAAATCATCCAGAAATATTACTCATTGCTCTGGACTTTTGCAACTTCAAATTCACACCATAAACTTGGTAAGGAAACTTATATGTCAGGTCATTTGTTGTAGTTGTTGTAGGGTTTAATGCTATTTTGCAGCACACAATAGGCTATACATGGCAGCCAGTATTGCTGGTGGATGAAGAACCCGGGAAAACCTCGGAAAAGAGCCACTGACCCACAAGAAGCTACTGGCAACCTTTCTCACATACCCACATTGGCTAATTCTGTATCTCAAACCACACAGACAAAGGTGAGATGGCAGTGATCCGTAACTGAGAGTGCTTTAGACTCCCTCAGCCACTCAGGGCCCTTAATCTCAAAGTAAAATGGTAGATATTTGCATATGTCAGGTCAGAGGATCAGTCTTTCATGTTATCTGCAAGGTATTAATATAGATGTAACACAGCATGAGGAATAAACTTAGATCCTTACCAAAGTCCGAGAAAGAACATGTAGGTCACAGTGACCTAGGTTTGGGATGAGGGTGCAGTAATAATAATGTAATAATAATGATACTAATACTAATAATAATACTAATAATAATAATGGAACAGTGAATCCAATAAGATTGTAAATTATAATGTATTCAGTTTAAGATGAAGTAATGAGAAAGCTTGGAAAGAAATATGGAATAATGAGAAAAAAAACATATGGACTACTACATATTAATACCTAATTGTGGAAGGACAATAGATGATGCATACTCACAGTAAACTATTACAGAGAAGTTGGCTGTAGCAGGTTTTCCAGAAATCATGAGGTTGGTCACTGTACAGGAGAAGGTCCTGGTTTGATTCTTTGAGATCTGGGATATGGACAACAAACCAGTGGTATCATTCTGGCTGACAAGTGGTCCAGACCATTGGTAGTTACACTGAGGAAAACAGGTGGCAGAGCATTTGACGTCAAGGTGTGACATTTCTATCAGCTGATATGATGTATTGCTGGGAGATAGAGACACATTTATGTCATCTGGTCCATCTAAAATTCATTAATTGGATGGTTAAAGTATGACACTTCTAAAAAGGTTTCTTTGATCTTATGATCTCAACTATTATACAAAATGTTTCACCCAAAATCTATAATAATGTCCATCCAACAAATATAATTGGAAACTCTACCAGTTTTGCTAAAGATTTCTCCCCTACCCTAAGAAATAACTGTGAACAATCTAAAATTATTTTGTCATAATGACACAAAAATGACTATGTAATCAGATCATATGCATTTTGAAAACAATTGCTAACTTTATACCTGCTTTTAGAAAAAGATATGGATGTTAATACACTCTAATAAACTTGCTGAAGTGGAAGGACATGCTGAACAATGGCTCCAAACTAGGTGCAATATTAATGCTTAAGGCCTTAAAAACTCTTCCACACAGCCTTATCATTAATACAATCAAAGCCTGGAACAGTCACCAAGTCTAATCTCAATCATACTAATTGAAAACTATTTTTAAAATTGAACACAATGTGTTTAACTGGTATCTTCATATAGAAAATGTGACAGTCTCTACAGCATCACCACATGGCTCAACATTAAGGCCCTTGATATTGAAATGTTTTATAAACTACTTTCTTTACTTTGCAAACAATAACTATTCTGAGGACAGCACCATCACTTATATCCATATAGCTCCAAAAATATATGTTCTATAAACAAAATCTTCTTATTCTACCTATTAGCAGCTTATCATATATGGCAACTGAAGTATACAACAAAGTAAGTCTATATGAGGTATGAACTGCTGTTGTTATGTCATGCTGGCAATTGTTTTTAGCATTTACCTAACATATATCATATATCTTGCACATTGTCATCATCATTTTCATCATTAGTCTCTTGACCTGGTGTGGTCGTTGAGGCACTGTGCTGCTGAACATCTGACCAGTTCCCTCCACTTGACTCAATCATGTGCCAATGCCTGTATCTCCGCACAACTTTCCATGGTCCAGTCTGCGATGTTGTCAGTCCACTATTTTCTGTCTACCTCTCCTTCTGCCACCCTGGATGCTGCCCTGCAGTACTGTTTTGGATAGACTGTGGCTCTAGTGATATGGCCATACCATTTCAGCATTCTGTTTTTGACAGTGGTGAGGAGGTCTTCATATTGGCCTACTTTATACATAATGGTGTTATGCATTTCTTCATTTGTGATGTGGTCAATGTAAGAGATGCCAAGGATGGTTCTGTAGGATCTCCTTTCAAGTGCCTGGATTCTTCATTGTAATTCTGCTGTCAGGGTCCAGGCCTCACATGAATATAGAAAGACTGAGATGACTAGTGCTGATTTTAGTTTTCAGACAGATATTCTTGTCTCTCCAGATGGGTCTTGGCTTTGTTTGTGCTGCTTGTGAAAAAATGTATGCTCTGCAGGAGAAGTGTCATGAGCAGCAGATGCCCCTCTACATTGCCTTCATAGACCTGATGAAGGCATTTGACCTGGTCAGTCAGAGTGGACTCTTCAGAATCCTGCAGAAGATTGGCTGCCACCCACATCTGCTTGCTGTCCTCATGTCGTTCCAAGAGAACATGTACAGCACAGTGTGCTTCAATGGCGCAACATCAGAAGCTTTCCCAGTAATCAGCGGAGTCAAACAAGGCTGTATACTTGCACCGACACTCTTCACCACATTCTTCTTCATGCTTCATCAGTACGCCTTCAAGGGCTGCAGCAATGGAGTGTACATCCATACCAGGGCTGACGGAAAGCTGTTCAACATTGTCCATCTCCGTGCTAAGACTAAAATCACAAAGGTACTCATCCATGAATTGCTTTTTGCCGATGATGCAGCCTTGATATCCCACACAGAAGATGGACTGCAGAGGCTGGTATGCCGCCACTCCAACACTAGCAAGTAATTCAGACAGACCATCTGCTTGAAGAAAACAAACATCATGGCGCAAGATGCAAACTCAACTAGCTGGAGATAACCACAAGCTTGTACAAGCTTGCGCAAGCTTGTACAAGGTTTCTTATTTGTTCCCGAAACTAAAACTAGCTTGTGCAAGCTTATTTCTTTTCTTCAGAAAGTAAAACTAACTTGCACAAGTTTTCTTATATGTGTCAGAAAATAAATTTAAAATAGCTTGCAATAAGTTTCTTCAGATATTACCATTCTTGTAATAGATTGAGACCATGCATGTATCAAACTCTCATGCACAATGCTTGCAGCTAGGGTGCACATTCTGCAACCATCAGTAAGCTTGCAGTGTATGAATCAATCTTGATATCTTGTACTGCTTTTGTTTGAAATTGTTGTTACTTTTATAATGCTCAATGTTATTTTAAGTGTGATTTTTCCACATAGATGAAGTTCATTAGCTTTATATTTGCAAAACATGGCATCTTTACTCGAGAGGTACCGACAGACCAGGACACAAAAAGTTTGAATAAACTTTAAAAAGGTTTTAAAAATGTGTGGAAATAGGAATGGCTTGAGTGCATGGAAAGTTGATGTAAATGTAGTTGTTCAGTTCATAAGAAAACTGAACGCTAGAGGACTTGCATTTTGTGATCTTTGCAATAAAGAATTGAACTATGCCATTTGCAGTTGGAAGAGTTGGGAGCATAAAACGATGAAACCGGCAACACAGTATAGGACATGCCCACCCCTTAATATGTTTAGGTTTTTTGGGGGGCAGGGGACAACAATCATGTCTGATGTTTGAAAGCCCACATGCTTGTAGTAAGAAATCTATACAAGCTTGCAAAAATAAGCTTGCAATTTTGGTTTGGGTTGCGCAAGCTTGCCGCAAGGTTCCAAATACTAGCTTGCAAGATATGAGTTTGCGCAAGCTGCAAAAATAAGCTTGCAATTTTGGTTTGGGTTGCACAAGCTTGCCGCAAGGTTCCAAATACTAGCTTGCGAGATATCAGTTTGCACAAGGTTGCATTAAGAGCTTGCGATTTCGGTTTGGGAAGGAGTAAACTTAAATCCTTACCAAAGTCCATGAAAGAACATGTAGGTCACAGTGACCTAGGTTTGTGATGAGGGTGTAGTAATAATAATGTAATAATAATGATACTAATACTAACAATAATGCTAATAATATTAATGGAACAGTGAATCCAATAAGATTGTAAATTAGAATGTATTCAGTTTAAGATGAAGTAATGAGAAAGCTTGGAAAGAAATATGGAATAATGAGAAAAAAACATATGGACTACTACATTTATCACAAATCAAGTTTTTTGTTCTTTTGTTCTTTTTCCAAGTGTGTGTGTGTGTGTGTGTGTGTGGTATTACATGTAGAGCTGGCATAAGCCTATACCAAGTGTGTATTTGTGTGTGTGTGTGTGTGTGTGGTATTACATCAGCAATGATGTCCAATGTCATTAATGATGCCATTTGTTATTTATGATATCATGGTGTGTAAGTGTTTCTCAAAAAGAGGATTACATAAAATGATGTCACAAGGAATGGTTAAGGTCATATGTTTAAAATTACCTGTACCTGGCATAGTACTTACAGAGTATGGAATGATACAATAACAGTTGGAAATTAACTTTACTGGCATAGTACTTACAGAGTATGGAATGATACAATAATAGTTTGAAATTACCTGTACCTGGCAAAGAACTTACATAATATGGATTGATACAATAACAGTTGGAAATTAACTTTACTGGTACTTACAGAGTATGAAATGATACAATAACAGTTGGAAAAGCAGCAGAATGGGTGAACAGACCAACTTTTCCAGGTGTCAATTTAGCCAACTGAGGCTTTCTCGAAATTGCTTAATAGGCCTCAATTAAACAAACTGAGGCTTCCTTGAAAATACTTAATTAAATTTTTCAGTAAATTTAGCAAAATTTAGCAAACTGAAAATACTTTATTAAATTTTTCAATAAAAAAAACGACGCCGACATCTTCGATGTTGTAGTTGGCGTTCACCCCCATTGCCGCGTTACGCTAACCGAATTAGCTATAGATACGATGATGAATTAGCGATATATTTTTTATATAAATGTCAAACATCGGAGAGGCACAAATAACTAGATTAACACGAGAACGGTTGGCTGCAATTAGGAAATTTCTCCCGGTGAGAGATTCTTTTAGAGATAATCTTCAAGCGCATCAACAAGCAAAAGAAGATTTTACCACCGACACTGAACAATTATTTAAGCCGATAACTACAACTAAGGAAGTTGTAACCGCGATAAAAGAATCTAAACCTATGGTTGCACCTGAGGTAAAACCTAAAAAAACAGATAATAGAGTTCAGGAGCTACGAGATAAATTTACTGAGGAAACTTTAGCGAGGATTGATAAGGATGATATAACTGATTTAGTAAAGTTTGCTGCGCTGGGATATTACACTAAAGAAAATTATTTAAAACCTACACATAAAGGTTATATAAAAAACGTAGGTGATTTGGCTAAAGCAGTTTACAAAATTAAAAATCAACTACCACAAATTGATAATGATAATCCCATATATCAGGCATATTTGACTGCTGTTGAACGAGAATATCTCGAAAATCAGGAAAAAAGAGGTCTATTAGTAACTGAACAACAACGACTAAAAACCGAACAAAAGCAACGAGAGAAAGAGGAACGAGAACGATTAAGACAAGAACGAGCAGAAGAACAAAAACGTACAAAATCAACTCCACAAAAACGAGGACGACCACGAAAACAAGAAGAACCTGTTATGGAAGATCCTCAACGAGAAGAACCTGAAGAAGAAAAATCCGGCGAGGGATATCACGGTGGTAATATACCCTGTTCAAGAAGTGTCCTCGATGATATATCACGATTAGAAGTTCTTATTGGAGGAGCGCGGGCTGGAAATAATTCTCCGGAAATAATTAACGAAGCGACTGAAATCTGTCAGCGGTTATTTCAAGGACGTGTAATGGATATCGAACTATATCGAAGTTTCATCGATGAACTTGCCGATGATTATTACAGCGACTGAAAATCTTTTGGATTTTTCGATCACTGATTAGATATATAGCATTTAAATAAAATGATAGTACATCGTAGTATGAACAGAGCAAGACCTGTTTATGTTGTAAACTCAAGATTGCCGGTTTATAAACTTACATATGGCAATGGACTTGGTGATATTGTCACTGGATTATTTACTAGAATTGCTCCAAAGATTTTACCTGTTGGTAAGGAAATAGCGTCAAAAGCTATTGGGGTTTTTGGTGATAGAGCTGGTACAGTTATTGGTAATAGCGCATTTGATATGTTAGGTGATGCAAAAGAAAAACTTCTGTCGTTGGCGAGAGGTAAAAGGAAAAATGGAATTTCACAAAGAAAGTTTCAATTACAGTCTATGGAACAAATGCCAATTAAAATAGGTAACGCGATTAATAAAATGGCAACGGCGAGATTGAGATTAATTGCTGGTTCTGGGTTGGCACGGTTAAACATTTAGATCAACTACGTTAATATAAAATGTTCCGATATGAGATTGATGATGCTTTTAAAGTAAATGATCCCGTATCAAAGAATAATTCTATACGCGATTATCAATATTTTTCATATCAAGCACAGGATCCAAATGTAAGGTAACGAATTGATCTTAGAGATTCAATGACACATCTAAATACTTTTTACCATGTGAAGCATTCATTGAAGTAGAAGGACAACTGCGGAAACATGATAATACACAGTATGCAGCCGGTGATAATCTTAAAAATACCCCGATTGGATTTGTCAACAACGGAATAATGGCGCTATTTAACAATGCTCAGTATTGGATTGGTTCTAGTAAAATGGAATCTATTGATAATGATGTTGATATTACAACAACAGTTATAGGTTTAGCTAGATATTCTGATGATTTTATTAAATCAGCTGGTCATTCAATGATGTTTGCGAAGCATACTACCAATCACGCTGATCATAATCCATTTACGTTAAGACGACCAAAGAAGGTTTCAGCGGCTAATGATGATGCTGATGTTGAAGCTGTTGTTGTAAGTGATAATCCTAATTACAACGCGGGATTCGCATCACGAAAAAAGAATATTGACGCCAGTGGAAGATTTTCATGTACAATTTTGTTGTCGCATATATTTGGGTTTTGCCGAGATGTCCGGCGAGTGATATTTGGTGCTAGTCATACTGTAACGCTTACACGAAGATCAACTGATGAATATGCTCTTTGGCGTGGTCCTAATCCTGTAGAAGATGGTTCTGTAACATTAACAAAATTAGCATTGTGGATGCCAGTTATGACTCCATCGTTGGCTGTTGAGACTCAGTTGCTGTCGTTTATGGACCAAGGAGGAAAGTCAATGATGAGTTGGTGTGATGTTACAACAGCTACTACGTCTAGTCCAAATCCTGGAGTTTTTACTTGGCAACTTGCGTTGACGAAAAACATTTCCGCGCCAAGACATGTTTTTGTTGTATTACAGCACTCAAATAGAACTCAAAAAATACCCACTGATGCAAATGATAGTGTACAATTGCGATCTCATATGATATTTGATAAATTTAAGGTCAGTGAAGTATCATTGCGAATAAGTAATCAACAAGAACCCGCAGAAAATCTTATCATCGACTACGAAAATAATCAAATAGGACGAGTTTATCATCGATTGTGGTCATTTATGGGTCGTGATCAAAATGTCGATACTGGACTTCAAATATCACAGGTTGATTTTAGAGAATTGTATCCTATTTATTACTTTTCGTTGCAACATCTTGATCTATCTAAACACTCGACTGTTGATGTAAAATTTCAAGCTCGTATCGCTGAGGCTCCCAGAGGAGGAATTAGAGCAGTTGCTGTTCTTCTCAGTGATAAAAATATGATACTTGAAGGTGGTGGTGGAAAAATGAGAGTCATTGATGCACCAGTGGAAAATCTATAAGTGAAAATTCTTTCAGAATTTTATTCAAAGACATGTAATTGAATCAATTGATGTTATATAAAAATGTCGTATAACACTATTAATGTTACAATGACACCTGGTCAGATAAAAAAACTTCAATCGAGTTCAGCTAAAAAATGTGGAACTACGATTACGCTAAAACATAATCAAATGACCGGCGGATCAAATAAACTATCGTTGACGAAAACACAGGTTAATCATTTTAATAACGCTTTTAAAACAAAGAAAGGAGTTCAGATTACGCTATCTTCAGCTGCTATAGCAAATATGATAAAAACCGACGGAATATTCCCGTTGTTGGCTGCAATTCCAGGGTTGATTGCATCAGCGGCTCCGGCAATTCTTGGAGCGTTAGGAACTGGTGCAGCCGGAGCACTTGCTTCTAATGTTGTCAACAAAGTTCTTGGTAAAGGTCTAAACGGAAAATCCACAAAAAAAAAAGGGGAAGGGATTCAGACTACCAGGAAGTCGATTCACAAGATATTACAAAACCAGTTAGTGGAAAAATCTAGATTCAACGAAATTTCACCAATGTCAAATTTTGATTTACTCGACGCAGTAAAAAAACTCCCAATAAAGCATTTCAGAGGTGTATTCATGAAAGATCAATTACCAGGAAAACCACAAATACCAGAAACTGGAATAATTAATCTAGATGATAACACTGGACCTGGAACTCATTGGGTTTGTTACGCGATATATCCAACGTCAATTATTTATTTTGACTCATATGGATTACCACCTTCGATTGAATTTGTCAAATATATTTCTATGATTTCAAAGAAATATCAAAGTAATTCAATTCCAGTTTGGTATTCAACGTTGCCCAAGCAGACATTAACAGATCCTCCAATATGTGGACAAGAAACTCTTAACGCGTTAATGGTTATCTCGGCAAATCCTAAATTACCTCATAAAGCCATCCACGAATACACAATGATGAAATCATCAATGATGAATCATCAATGATTTTAACAAAGAAAAACGTGTATATATAACATGGCAGATATTTTTGGAAGATAAGTACCACGTGTTTCTGAATCGGTTACTATCGGACAAGTAAAAAAAATAATCAACAAAGCTATCTCATCGATAGCAAACTTAGATGAATTTAAAAAAATATATGATCAAATAGATGATATAATACAATTACAAAAAACCATCGATGATGTTAAAGTCGCCTCTGATGACTCCGTCAATGATATAAAAAAACTACGTGACGATTATAACGATCATATAACCAGGTTTAATCAGCTCCAACAGAATATCATTGACACCATTGAAACTCCCATAAATAATTTCTTTGGTGTTCCGCGTGCATACCCTGATTTACATATCGCACACGTAAAAGCAACCGTTGATAATTTACCAAAATTACGAACTGATTTTGATTCTCATGTTGATCAATTTACTACTTTACGAAATTTTTTTCGAAAGGCTGATGACGCCGTTGACAAGTTTTTCGGAAAGAATGCAAAACCAGAGAATATTAAAACAACTCTTGAAAATATTATTACAAAACTCGATGAAATAACCACGATTAATACCCGGTTAGGTGTTATTCGCGAAACGAGATCAATTTCAGATTTAATCGCGATTAACAAAGAATGCATCAATGATCTTAAAACGACCACAACTGCCATCGTAGCAGATGCAACAAGGATGATATCAGTGCATGAAAAAGTAAAAATTCCTCATGATAAGAAAGAAAGCATCATCAACGTCGTATACACGATTCAACATGGATCATATACGTGGACACCTACAAATAATATATTAAATATCGCTGCAACCGTAAAGGGAATTTATCGATTAACGTTAGTGACACCAACGCTATTTACGATATCCTCATCGAGTTCAACCGGGGTAAATAATACCATATCAACAATTATCGACAAGGATACGATTGAACAATTCACGATTACATCCACTGATAATAATCTAGCTAGGGTTTCAATGACATGGTATGTTGAATTTGTAGCTGATTTAAGTAAACAGTCAAACTAAAATCTATCGTTGAAAATCCAAGGATTTCAGAGAATTGTTGACTACGTTAATAGATAAAATGTCAACAACGTCATTGTTATCATTGTCAGCGACAGCATTTGAATATCGTTATAACACTGTCAAAGAATTTCAAAACAAACTTGAAGCGTTAATTACCGAGTATAAAAATTAAAAGAAAAAATACCAGCGTAGAATCACCGCGTTAGATGTAACTGTTTACTCGGTATCAGGTGTAATTGCCGGCGCTGGAATAATACTATCTTCGGTGGTTATGATATCCCCCGTTGTTGTACCAATTTGTATTTCCGCAGCTGCAACAATCGCAGGAGTATTCAACGGAATAACAAAAAAAATATCGTCGTGTTCTCAACAAAAATTACACGATTACGCTGTTAAACTTATTACTGCGTCAAACGCTTACCGTATTTTCCGGGGTATAAGTCGCTACTTTTTTTCGTTTTTTTTTTCTTTCAAATGACGTGTGCGACTTATACGCAAGAGCGACTTATACGATAAATAATTTTTTTTAACGACCGATATGACTGATGCGCAGTGCATAGCGAATGCATCTACGGTATACCGGCAAGCCAATTGCTCGAAACTTACATACACGTAAGTATTAGACTACAAGAATATCAAATTAAATAATCAAATATTATTTAGTTATAATATATATGTGTTAAAATTTGTTGTTATTAATTTTAAAAAAATATTGAAATTACGATTGCCATTGTTTTTCTTTTATTATTCACCACGTGCTTCAAGCAAAGTGTTGGTCAGATGTCGCTACAATATATGTATTTAAATGTACCGGTAGCGCTTCATAATTTACTTCAATAGTTTATAAAAAAAAATCTGGATTAACCCGAGACTGGCTTCATTGAGAGAACTCCAAAGTAATTAATAAAAATAACTGGAAGGCTGGCAAACAATTTCAGTTGTCGTATAAAATGCCTTTGAAGTTCGCTCTGGGTGTGGAATTGATCGGAATACCGAGACTGGCTTCATTGAGAGAACTTCAAAGTAATTAATATAAAAAAAACTGGAAGACTGGCGGACAACTTCAATTGTTTTATAAAGTGCCTTTGAAGTTTGCTCGGGTTGTGGAAATTGACCGGAATACCGAGACTGGCTTCATTGAGAGAACTTCAAAGTAATTAATAAAAAAAAACTGGAAGGCTGGCGGACAACTTCAATTGTTTTATAAAGTGCCTTTGAAGTTTGCTCGGGTTGTGGAAATTGACCGGAATACCGAGACTGGCTTCATTGAGAGAACTTCAAAGTAATTAATAAAAAAAAACTGGAAGACTGGCGAACAACTTCAATTGTTTTATAAAGTGCCTTTGAAGTTCGCTCGGGTTGTGGAATTGACCGGTATATAAATACGGACCGTTCATACCATGGAGCATTAAAAAAAGATAGTTTCACAATAACGTTGTATGATTTAAAATTGTTATGTTAGCGTAAGTCTATACAGTTTAATCATGGCACCAACAACTACCACGCGAAAAAGTTATGATGCAGAATTTAAGTTAAACGTCGTAGCATTTGCGAAAGAAAACGGAAATCGTGCAGTGGCGCTATTATTTACTTAATAAACATTATTTATAAATCTTATTTGCTTATATTTCTATTTTTAAAATTTCAAACAAGAATATACTTACACGTTGTTGGAATTACTAAGTCGTATGCAATGGCCGGCAGTATCAAAACCGTGATTACGGTAAGTGCGCAGGAGCGACTTATACGTAGGAGCGACTTATCTGTTGAATTTTCCAAAATTATCTGGATTTCCCCCTCCCGCGACTTATACCCCGGAGCGACTTATAGGGCGGAAAATACGGTATTCGGAATTGTCAATGCTGATCTCGTCCTGTTGAGATTCATAACAGCGAAACCAACCAATCAGAAATTAATGACAGTGTTTAAAATCCGTAACTGTGTTAGACCGTAATATACCTAAGGGAGTTATTCCCCTTGAACAATGCAAGATTACATAGTTATACATAAGTAAACTGAATGCTGTTTTTAAAACGCTTTGAAAAAGCCGTCTTGGTTATATTCTCTGCAACAAGTCTTACTGACGATATACAAATATCAAAATACCTACTGGCGCTATTCAAAGATTGAAATACTATTTTTTCGTTAGTTGCTATATTAATTGACTTTACAGGTCTAGCATTTTTCGAGTGTTTCCCAGTCCCATCTCGTTTGGTGTTTTCACTCTGAGAGATAGCTTGTAGATTCGATAAAGAATTGTTCCTAGAATTAGAGTCAATGTGATCAATAACAAAACCATCCTTGATCAATCCGTTATATACTTCGAAGATGAAACGATGATTGAGATATTTTTTTTCCCCAGCATCAAACATCAAATACCCTTGATTATTCACAACACCAATTGGCTTCTTGAGTCTACAGTGTCTAACAACACCATCACGAGAGGCTTCGTAGTTGGTGATCACTGGATGTCGTTGAAATTCTTGGTTCATTTATATACAAATATTTTATTTGTCTAAATCATTATTTGATTGAGATATATTATTTGCAAATCTTTCTATGTAGTCCTGAGCAGTTTTTATAATCCTGTCATTGACGTCATTGACAGAGTCAGGATTTTTGATTTTTTTTTGGTCATAATAACGCTTCAACTCTCTATAACGCTTACCACCACAACTGATACATAACTGTGATTTGCCTCTAACACCTACCCCACAATACAGGCACGGAAGAGGACCTTTCGAACCATTTCTCACACTTTGCATATGATACCCACAGAACTCATTTCTGCATGATTTATTACACACTGTTACTGATCCAATCATGAGCCATTTGCAATGATTCATTATATAAAAAACTTTTTATTTAAATACTTGTTTTAATTATAATATGAAGGAATTCAAGAGATTAACGAAAATTAAACCTAAATTCAATCTCGATAGAGTCTCTGATACACCAAAACGTCTAATAGACGATAGCATGAAGGAGTTCAAGAGATTATCAAAAATTAATCCTGGATTTAATCGGGATAGAGTATCTGCTAAACCAAAACGTATAATAGATTATAGCATGAAGGAGTTCAAGAGATTATCGAAAATTAAACCTGGATTTAATCGGGATAGAGTATCTGTTAAACCAAAACGTCTAATAGACGGTAGCATGAAGGAGTTCAAGAGATTATCAAAAATTAATCCTTCGAATACTAGATTCGATCTCGATAGAATCTCTGATATGAAGGAGTTCGAGAGATTATCGAAAATTAATCCTTGGAAAAATGATAGATTTAATCTAGATAGAATCTCTGATATACCAAAAAGTCTAATAGACGATAGAACCATGTTGAGTAAAATCAGCGACTGTTTTAATGAATTTAAGCGTGATGGAGCATCTAATACGTGGTCGACATTTCGAATTATACATGATGATGTCAATGTACCCGTAATCGATGCTACCATGAACGATACAAGAGCAGCTGAGATAATCTCACACCTTGGCTCGCCTACGGGGAAATCCAAGGGTGTAAAATCCAAAGGATTTTCATTGCAAAGTAATTCACAGAGGTACTTTTTCAGAATAAAATTCATTATCGAAGTCGAAGGTGAATGGATTATCAGAGATAAATTTGAACCAATTCTCAAAGATAAAAAAATTGTCATTGTGAGTCGAGATTCCAAACCAGGAATTCTAACTGGAATTGACAAACTATACTACGAGAGATCTTATCCTGTAACAGCAGTTATTTACGGAATATATCCGCTAAATGATAAACCAAGTATTGCAAAACTAGCTCCTATGAAATATTCAAGTTCACTGAATTGTGTAGCAACACGGGTAATGGAACACTTCACGAATGCATCCCGGGGAAATAAACTAACTGATCTGCGACGTAGGAAAATAACCGAATGGGAACTGACAGTGAAACAGCTTGGGGCAACAATTCAAGATATAACCAAATTAGAAACATCATTAAAATTTCCAATATTGGTAGCAACGATAACCGAGAAGTATTATACGAACCGAAATATCAAACGCGAGGAGCTCCAATTGAAATTATTGATCATAACAAACACGCATGGACACCTGCAGTAAATGTATTTCCACGAGAACGAATCGTGAAATATATCCCCGGGGAGTTTTGTAAGGATGTGTTCCACGAAGAGAAATTATTTGATGCTATTCATGCGTTGTGCAAAGATGATCCTGTGTCAGTGTGGCTACTTCGCAGCGCTGAAGATTCAGAATTGAGATTTGATCAGTTTGTAAGACCGAATGGAGAATTATATCGCACTGAAGAGTTACACTCAAGGATGAAAAAAGCCGCTGTAAAATACTCAGGTGAAAATTCTAAAGAATTTTCCAACTCAAAGAGTTTCAGCAATGAAAAACTACTCACGGATAGTTTTACGATTCCATCAGTGGTAGCTCATTTTGCACAAGAAAAGAACTCATGGCGTCCAACACTAAGTGATTTTCTCGAAGATCTTAAATCAAGCTGTCTTGAATTCAGTCATGGAGGACTGTGGAATACAAAATACCACAGCGAGAGTATGATTTCAATTGATATATCTGCGTGTTATCCAGGGAGTTTTCTAGGATATGGAGAATGTGCTAAATATTTTAAACGATTTGGACACCCCACACATGAAATGACTCGTGTTTCGGTTAATGGTCCATTGCCTGATTTTGACTTAACTGGATTTGCTCGTGTGGTATCATTTGAATTAGCGTCAGGATTACATCCGTGTAGTTATGTTTGGATTGGTAGACATATGTCTATGAAACACTGGATGCCAATTGTGCTATTGAGATACATGATTGATTGTGGTATGCTGATATCGCTGATTATTTCCGAAGCAATTATATGCTATCGAGCTCAGAAAGAAGTTTGGCTACCACAACCCGATCTAGATAGTATAATACGCGAACAACGAAAACAATTTCCTGATTTCAGTGAGCAACAAATCATGGATTGGTCTAGGCAGTTATTTCAAATTGAAAATGGACTAGCAAAAGATTTTGGACGAAAAATAATCGGTAAATTTACTCAAGGTGGAAGATATGACAATGCAAAATATTCTTCACGGTTGATCATAGACAGCGCTGAATACGATTTTATCACAGCAGATTTAACGAAACAAGAAAAACTTGTAACTCGTAAAGATGCGTTTCTATCCAATGGGACTAAGTTGGGTACAATTATTACCTACTGTGATGGATACAGTTGTCAGTATACACACTTAAGATCATCTATGCTCGGTTATTCTACTATTAATCTATTTTCGATGATAAATAGATTTCCTAATACCGCGGTTAGAGTAGCTACTGATTCGATGTATATACACCACAAATACAAATCAGCAGTGGCTGAATTCACATCCCGGGAGGAAGCGTGGGGATGTTGGAGATTTAAAAAGGAGACGCTACATGAGTACTGTAAATCTGCTGATGTTACCATGGACGATAAATACTTGAAAAGCAATCAGTGTTCAGAATTTTCTAATGCACCACCGATATCAGATCCGATTACGCGATATAAATCGTTTATTTGAATGGTTGTGGAGGATCAGGAAAGACAACACGAATAATTAATTTATTCAAGGATAAAATCAACATGAATGCGTTAACGCCAACTCATAAACTTGCCAGAGACATAAAACAACGAAATGTAAAATCTGGTACTTATCACAGCTTCTTTCGATGGAAAGGCGATAAGTGGACCCCTGAGCGAATGGGTAAGAAATATATTCCACCAGTGATAATTTGGGATGAAATTTGTACAGTACCGTTGAAAGTATTAAAAATATTTCTTGAATGGTTGTCAACGAAAAATACAAAAATTATTATGTGTGGTGATCAAGGCCAACCACCACCATTTGTCGGTGAACCTCCTCATGACTGGCTCAAGAAGTATGTTGATTATTACGAAGCGTCGTCGAAGATGCATTGCGTGCTGATAAATCCCCATGGACGTTAGGTTACGCAGCGACAATACACTCTTCACAGGGATTAACTATCACAGACACAATTGTTTGGATAGTAGATAATCGCATTGAGTGGTCAAATTTAGTTTATCTTGCAGTGGCTCGAGTACGGAAAATAAATCAACTTCGAAGAATCGTTTTAGATGATTATGACACTTCAATAAGTGATATTGTCAGCGCCGATGATATCATCAAGGATATAATCAGAAAAAAACTCTCTGGTTATAAACAACAGGATAAAAAAAATAATAGAAAATTTGACATTCATGCTGAATTAATAATTTCGCTGAAGCAACAACAGAATAATCACTGCGCGAGTTGCAATTGTATAATGCGTTGGAGTTGGTCGGATAAAGATCCTCACCAATTTACCATAGACAGAAAGAATAGCAGCATTGGTCATACCAACGATAACGTTATGCTGACTTGTCTTGAGTGCAACAGACGCCGGGGTGCCAGCACAATACCTCTGGGGGGTGCTAGTTAAAACCACGCGGTGGTAATTGAGTATCCTCGGGAATTACCTGTAGTTGTTGTCGAGTAAATCCACGCTGAGGAGCAGTTGAATCTAGTTTATAGATTGCTGGTCTACCAGTTGATCGTGTTATACCGGATATCTTACGTACGGTGAAGCTCCAAATAGGATCAGTAGCTCTTTTTTTACCACCCTCAAGCTCTCCTGGTTCGTATAAATACCTTACAGTGACATTACTACCAAGAATTTGTTCTCGGAAATCTTTTTGTGGTTGTACGGGTATATACTTTTCTTTAATCGCGTTGTTAGGTTTCATGTTGATTGTTCTAGTAATCTCATTATTGATTGCGGTAACTACATCTGGTAATCTCTTAACCCATTCACGGGATCGTTCACGTTGGATGAATTCTTTCGCGTATTGATATCCAAATAACCGCTCAGCAAGTGTCCGATTAAATCGTTCAACAATTGCCTGATCGCGATGTAACGCAGTGTGTCCTCGTCGTAACGTGGTATTATGATGTTTCATCGTTGTTAAAACAGGGCCTTGAAATTCTTTACCAGGATCAACTTGTAATAGATTTGGCCAACGCAGAGGACCCCTTTGATAAATCCTTTCAAATGCAGAAGCAACTTCAGTTGATGATTTCATCCTTAGCGGTTCTGCTTCTTTGTATCGACTCGCAATATCGACTACGGTTAACGCGTATTTGTAACCGCGTTCATGTGGCAGAAATAATATATCAGCTTGATGAACTTCATTAGGAACTGTCACATCAAAATGCGAGTAGTTAATTTGTTTAGGCGGTGGTAGATAAATTTGCCATATTGCCTGTTTGGATAACCAATCTGCCGCTGTAGTTCATTTTACTTTTGCAGCGCTAGCGAGTTTACTAATTGCTGACTTACCTCTCCAGTATCCTCTCGGAGAATAGTAAATAGATTCCATGTTGTTATTGAAAATCATTCGGATTTAAATACTTGCACCAAAAAATAATTTACTTTTCATAGCAGATTTTATTAACCACGAGGTTAATTTTTCTTTTAACGATTTATCTGGAATAGCATTCAACGCTTGAATCAACGCTACATCTGCGAGATGACGCTGTTGTAGATCATCACTACGGTAAGCTATATCATGTACACTACACGCTTCATCGATAGCGTTTATAGGATTTTCCCCCGGATTAGGATTATCATGACTATCAAGTCTTATATCTAATCGCGTTCCCTGGAAGGTGTTTTTCACCTGGATATTTTGACCATGGTAACCCTGGGAGTTTAGCTAACTTGGCGGCAATATCACCTCCGTTTTTTTTTTAAAAGGATTTTTCACAAATCGATATTTTTTTGTACCGCATATTTCACACTTGCCGGTGACCGCGCTTCTGTTATTTTTTGTAGTAACAGTCGTTGGGTCAATAGTCGGTGTTCGCGCTCTACATTTCACACAATATAGATTCATAATATATTTATGTTATATCAACAAATGGAAGTGACTGACTTCACAGCGCTAAAGAAAAAACAACCTGTAAAACATCATCCGATGTTACCAAACTCAAATCAGAATGATTATCATCAGATCTTCCGGGAGTGGTAAAACCCAGCTGCTGTTAACGATGATAATGAAGTATTTAACCTGGGATAAATTGTATTTGGTTGCTCCTAGCATAGACGATCAGCATTGCTATCAATTATTAAAAGATTACAACGAAAATGCTTCAGAAGCTTACGGTGAAAACGTAATTGAATTTATCACCGATATTGAAGAGGCCCCATCCGTGGATGACCTAGATGGATTCGTTAATAATCTTGTCGTGTACAATGATGTGATGTTGGACAAACAAAAGAATCCAGCTAGAATATTTTCCCGAGGACGTCACAAAAACACCGACGTGATATATGTAACTCAACGGTATGCACAAATACCAAAAGTAATCAGGGACAACTGCAATTTATTATGTGTGTTTAACGGTGTTGACACGTACACGTTAAAACATATTTGGCAGACCTGGTGTTCTAATATGGATTACCATAAATTTCAAAATTTCTTTAGCAACGCTGAAGCTACCCCTCACGGATTTGTAACGATAAATATACACGATCCTAAAACACGATATCGCGTCGGATTAGACCGTATCTGTAGCTAATTCGGTTAGCGTATAGCAGCAGAGAGGGTGAACGCCAACTATATGGCGTCTTTTTTTTTACTGAAAAATTTAATTAAGTATTTTCAGTTTGCTAAATTTTGCTAAATTTACTGAAAAATTTAATTAAGTATTTTCAAGGAAGCCTCAGTTTGCTAAATTGAGGCCTATTAAGCAATTTCGAGAAAGCCTCAGTTGGCTAAATTGACACCTGGAAAAGTTGGTCTGTTCACCCACTCTGCTGCTGGAAATTAACTTTACTGGTACTTACAGAGTATGAAATGACACAATAACAGTTGGAAATTAACTTTACTGGTACTTACAGAGTATGAAATGACACAATAACAGTTGGAAATTAACTTTACTGGTACTTACAGAGTATGGAATGACACAATAAAAGTTGGAAATTAACTTTACTGGCATAGTACTTACAGAGTATGGAATGACACAATAACAGATGGAAATTAACTTTACTGGCATAGTACTTACAGAATATGGAATGACACAATAACAGTTGGAAATTAACTTTACTGGCATAGTACTTACAGAGTATGGATTGATACAATAATAGTTTGAAATTAACTTTACTGGCATAGTACTTACAAAGTATGGAATGATACAATAACAGTTGGAAATTAACTTTACTGGCATAGTACTTACAGAGTATGGATTGATACAATAGTAGTTTGAAATTAACTTTACTGGCTTAGTACTTACAGAGTATGGAATGACACAATAACAGGTGGAAAGTACATGAACCCGAAATGGTGCTAAATGGTTACTAATAAAATTCCAAGATATTTACAAAATAATCTGTGTAGTTTATACAGTTTCATTTCGCAGAGTCTGCAGTATTATTGGTGATGGTTGCATGGGGAACCATTTTGTCAAGCACAAAACCATGTCCCTGTATGTATGTTTGTATGTATGTATGTATGTATGTATGTATGTATGTATGTATGTATGTATGTATGTATGTATGTATGTATGTATGTATGTATGTATGTATGTATGTATGTATGTATGTATGTACAAGACATTTGGTATGAATTGCAAGTTAAGACAAAAAAGCCAAAATATATCATACATTTTATTGAAATATAGAAATAAACACATACATATAAATAAAAGACTACAATATTGACAAATAAAATACAATTACGATGGCTACAATGGTAGAAAACTCACAAATATACAAAGTCAGATCTCATCTCATTGTCAAGTCGTACTTATCCAGAAATATATCACAAGTAAATTTGAGACAAATTCAACACAGCTGACTTCACTTATTCATTGTTTGAATATCTCTGTCCCTTGGAATGTGCATTTGATTGTATAACCAATATAACCAATAAAAATTGAGCACTGACACATTAGTAAACTTGGTAGAAATGGTCATTCAAAGATAACATTCATTCAAGGGTAATGATACCGTGGTAAACTTGATAATAATGGTCATTCAAGGATACCGATACAATGGAAAACATGGTAATAACGATCATTCAAAGGGTACCGATACTATGGTAAACATGGTAATAATGGTCATTCAAGGGTACTGATACCATGGTAAACACAGTACTATTTGTCATTCAAATCTCACATATAACCACCATTAAGGGCATTGATATGGGGCAAACATGGTAGTAATGGTCATTCAAATCTCACATATAACCACCATTAAGGGCATTGATATGGGGCAAACATGGTAGTAATTGTCATTCAAATCCCTTATATAACCAACACTAAGGATGCTGATAAAGGGATAAATGGAGGGTATCACTGGTGCTTAACGCAAGGTTGATGTGGAAAAACCCCAATAATTTAAAGGAACAAAATCATACAGAGTAACGAAAATACCTTAGATTACCCCCATGACCCATTCTGACATAGGACCCTCTCTATCATACTAACAAAATCATACAGAATAACAAAAATACCTTAGATTACCCCATGACCCATTCTAACATAGGACCCAATATATCATACTAACAAATCATACAGAATAACAAAAATACCTTAGATTACCCCATGACCCATTCTGACATAGGACCCTATCTATCATACTATATACTGCAATTTGAAATACTTGAATGAATCTTGCATGGACCTAGAATATTTTGGATTATTTGTTTTTTTGAGGAACAGTAACTCATACATGGATTTTTTGTGCCAAGGCAATTGCAGTAAAGTGCTTTGTCTAGTGATACAACATGACAGACACCAAAGTGTTAAACAATGGCGGGATTTTAAAACAATGGCGGGATTTAAACCCACATCATTTTGGTCACATGTCCAGCATGCTTACCACTAAACTGTGGTCCCTGCTAGTGTGGATGAAACTTGTGACATGACATGATTCTAATTGAGTTACAATTGTGTGTTTGTGAGTGATTTGGATTTTTGCTGTAGCTATAACAATTTTTCAGTTACATTCCGATCATGTCTAGCAGTGTAGCAGTTTATAGTGATGTCAAGCAGTGTAGCAGTTTATAGTGATGTCAAGCAGTGTAGCAGTTTATAGTGATGTCAAGCAGTGTAGCAGTTTATAGTGATGCCAAGCAGTGTAGCAGTTTATAGTGATGTCAAGCAGTGTAGCAGTTTATAGTGATGTCAAGCAGTGTAGCAGTTTATAGTGATGTCAAGCAGTGTAGCAGTTTATAGTGATGTCAAGCAGTGTAGCAGTTTATAGTGATGTCAAGCAGTGTAGCAGTTTATAGTGATGTCAAGCAGTGTAGCAGTTTATAGTGATGTCAAGAAGTGTAGCAGTTTATAGTGATGTCAAGCAGTGTAGCAGTTTATAGTGATGTCAAGCAGTGTAGCAGTTTATAGTGATGTCAAGCAGTGGGGCATCATACTTTAATATAAATACATTTATTTGACTTTATAAAACAATTTATTTTCTTATTTTATTTTATGGAAGACAACCAGATATATATATATGTGTGTGTGTGTGTGTGTGATTTGGATTTCTAATATAGCTTTAACAGTTATTAAGTCATATCGCTACTGTTTCTGCAGTGTGGCAGTTAAAAGAGATATATAGCACTGGAGCATCATGCCGAAGTCATACAGCATAATGTCCCACATAGTCACATTATCCTGACACCAGGCCAACCAGTCCTAATACTAACCACTTAATGTTGAGTGCCAAGTGAGGCAGCTGTTAGTACCTATTTTGCAAGTCTTTGGTACGATTTGGCCAGAGATCGAACCCATGACCTCCCGCTCCCGCTAAGGATGCTCAAACCCCTAACATCAGGTCGACCAGTCCTAACTCTAACCTCTTAATGTTGAGTGCCAAGTGATGCAGCTGTTAGTACCATTTTTGTAAGTCTTTGGTATGACTTGCCAGGGGATCTAACCCAGGACATCCCACAATCAAGGTGGATGCTCTAAAATCTAAGTCTTCAGAGTGGTAAGACAACTACAGAATTAGACCAATGATGTCTTCTGACAAGTTGATACATTGATAGATTATATTACTTACAAGTGTATACAAAATATTGTGACAGGTGAACTAATTATTTCATAACAATTTTAAAACTTGGAATTCTTGAAAATATATAAATTTATAAAAGATCACAGACTTCTCATATAGTAAACAAAAAGGTAATCTACACTGCCAATCAATATTTTATCACATGAGAATGAAAACAAATATCTCTACAATGCAATTTAATTTATGTTATCACAAACACATCATATCAAAACTATTAAAATTCATAATTTACTATACATGACAGTGCTTTTATGGCATCTAGATCAAAACTCAAGACTACATCACACAAAATATATACATATAATATACATTTTCAAGGGTACCAGTGCAATATAAAAATGTGCTCATTAAAAATACTACAATAAATGTACATAATTAAAAAAGTAATTTTTTTTGCGAAGATCTTGATGGCATGTCAGTGATTATTACTGTACCAATATCTCAGTTCTTGCAAGGAACCAGTCTTATGTCAGTGATTATTACTGTACCAATATCTCAGTTCTTGTCAGGAACCAGTCTTATGTCAGTGATTATTACTGTACCAATATCTCAGTTCTTGTCAGGAACCAGTCTTATGTCAGTGATTATTACTGTACCAATATCTCAGTTCTTGTCAGGAACCAGTCTTCATCAGGGTTCTTACAAAGCATACATTTTAGCATTTATTTACTTCCACAATTTGAAGCCAAAAGTATCTGATCTAAATTTATATACTGCAAAATTGAACATAAACTAAAGTGCATTGGTCTTGTGTACATTGCCTTGCTGATGGAGAAAGTGTACACTATATTCATGCAAGAACAGTAAAACCTGTTTGAGAGACCACTGTTATGACTGACCACTTGTTTTGAGAGACCATTATCTCCATGCACAGATTTATTGATTATAAAGTGCCATAACCTGTTTTATTGACAGAAAATTAATTTTTGATGGATGGGATGGTCTGTCAAGTCAGGCTTTACTGTACTAGTAAGAGTATATCTAAATCACAATGGGCAATTATTACATTATTTCATTTTTACAATTATTACATTATTTCATTTATACAATTATTACATTATTTCATTTTTGGAATTATTACATTATTTCATTTCTACAAATATTACATTATTTCATTTTTGCAATTATTACATTATTTCATTTTTACAATTATTACTATATTTAAGTTTTTCTTTGTTTCCTTTGCTTGTAGTGTATGTCTTAAACACTATTAAAGAATTACAAATGGTCATGATCATGTTGAAAGCAGATCATTTTCTTGTCCATTATTTGGAAAGACTGGATGGCAGTATGTTCTAATTTTGATGTTGTTCTTATTGTAATGGACTTAACGCCATTTTTCAGCACATGATACATGGTGGACTGTATGAATGGTGGAGGAAAAACTCTACAAATCCCAGGGATGAACCACTCACCCACAGGGAGCTACTGGCAAGCTATCTCCAATACCAACTTTGGCTAAGCCTGTGACTGAAACCCTCACAGACAGAGGTGAGATGACATATAAAGTGACACAAACCCACACAGACTGAGTTGAGATGACATATAAAGTGACTCAAACCCCCACAGACAGACATGAGATGACATATAAAGGCAATCACCTTAGGCCACTTGGCCACCGAAGGCACAAGTTGTAAAATGCAGTTTCTTTCTCAATGATATCCTGAAATGATCCATCATTACTATTATATAAGACACAGTGTATATAGTTATAAATAACTAGTTATTTCATGACTTTTGAAACATGCCTATATACAGTGGCACATTAAATATTATACTTAAGAAAAGAAATTCAATGACTGGTTGAAAATAATTACTGAAAAATGCCACCTTGGCAAATGCCTCTTAGAACATGTGGGAGGGAGTATCAAACCAATTCCATCCCTTATCCTACAGTATTATTAATACAAGACTCAACATTCACTGAAAGTAATAGCACTGTACACATGACTCAGCAGTTATTGAAAGTAATAGCACTGTACACATGGCCCAACAGTTATTGAAAGTAATAGCACTGTACACATGACTCAACAGTTATTGAAAGTAATAGCACTGTACACATGGCCCAACAGTTATTGAAAGTAATAGCACTGTACACATGACTCAACAGTTATTGAGAGTGCTTTTAAGAGTGCTCTTAAGACTCACTTGTTTCAACTGCAGGGACAAACTTTGCGACCTAATCATGTTTTGTATCTTATATGTTTTCAGCATGTTTTTATGTTTTCCTATTTCATTGTTTTTGTCATTTCTTGTTCTGTAATGTAGTCCTATCATTATTGATGGTGTAAAGTGCTTAGAGCTTCGACAGATTAGGCGCTATACAAGGTCCTCATTATTATTATTATTATTATTATTATTATTATTATTATTATTATTATTATAACCTGAGGTAATTTGGAAAAATCATTTTTGAGTAATGTATCAAATTGTACACAAGAATACAGATGCAAATAGTGACCCTATAAAACCAGAAGCAATATGTAGCATGTAGAGTTAAAGTAGATGCATTAGTGAAGGACAATGAACATATTATTGGAAGAAAAATAACTTTGTTTAATATTGCTAATTATTGAGACATTAATTGAAAAGTTTAATGCAAGAAAAGATTACTGGATGAGATGAGAATTTCATGGTAGCATTTAGATGAGATAGTGTCATTCATTTTTTTTGTTGTTGTTGTGAAGATTTCCATAAGAATATGTCACAGTGATACAATTGTACACCGAAGCACGCATGACACCAGGAAATGCAAATAACAAACAAATCCTAATCTGGCATATAAAAAAAATCTAAGCAAATTAGAGTACCACATTGCTTCATAAACTTTGATAAAATCACCATTTAGCCACAGATATGCATTATTTGATTTCATAGATATAATGAAGTTTCAATTAGGGTCTAACCGGAAATCGCCTCGGACATTCGCTTCTGCCAAATATCCGGGTTTTTTTGGTACTATTCGGAAGTATTCGCCTTGGCAAATAATACGCGCACCAATGCTTACAAGTAAAATAATTCGATAAATATTTTGTAATACATAATAATTTTAGTTAATAATAAAAATTTTCATCTTGTAGGCGATATATACGGTATATGGTACACGAAAAGTTTAAGCTTCGCATCCGATAATGAAACATACAGTACTCTCCGGAGTCGCACCTACTACTCAATTCGTGCCCGGATCCGGCAAATAGTACATCCAAATATTCAGATTCGGTACTCGGCAAAATTTATCTACTCGGTTAGGCCCTAGTTTCAATACATGGATAAATATTGGGCATCTACTGAACAAATATCAAAGGCCTAGATGCAAGCTGCACCATAATGATCAACTTATTAAGATTTTTCTAAAAAGATAAGCAGTAAAATAACAATACTGTGTATGACCGATGCATAATATAACGAGATATCATGGATGACAATACCAGGACCATGTCAAACATTTTATAAAAAGTAATGTTACATTTGCAACCTATTAATGGCCAAGTCACAGCGGACATTTATCATTGCAATACACATATATTTTGCATCATATTATTACAGGATCTAAAAATATAAGGAGAGAAGGCTTCTCAGATGGGATAAATTAAGAGAAAATGGTATGCTGATGGTTTCAACTGTCAATCTATTCACCAGGTGGCACTTTCACATCTGAGGAGCAATTTCATTCCTATCAATTGAAGAACTATTCATGTTGCATATCATCCAGAAAACAAGTCCATGTAAGTCTGATAGGTGGCTATTTCATTCCTATCAATTGAAGAACTATTCATGTTGCATATATATATATATATATATATATATATATATATATATATATATATATATATATATATATATATATATATATATATATATATATATATATATATATATGTATATAGATATATATGTCTCATCCAGAAAAGAAGTCCATGTAAGTCTGACAGGTGGCAACTTTAATGCAGTGTTTATCCTTACTCTCATTTGTGCATCAGAAACCTGCAGTTTTTTAATCTGACCCCAATTATGACACCAAGGACACTGCATTTTACTCAATCTGACCACCATTTCTGATATTAAGGGGATGTTTTACTCAACCCAATGAGAAAAAACACTGCATTAACGGTATGAACTGTTTGAATTTATTAGCTAGGCAAGAATTCCAAAAAATTACTCAAAGCTGCATTTTTTTATCTTTTCCAGACAAATTACAGCAAAGTAGTGCCTGGGATTCTTCAGCAAGGATAAAGCCGATGAACATATATTTTTTAAAAGAATCATTCAGTTAGATTTGGATATCAATTTAGGCAACTTGACAGAGAAAATGAATGCTAAGGGTTTGTATGAAAGGTTGTAATAAACTTGTAGCACAGTCTTGATCATATAAACTGATAAATAAAAAACCTATTGGAAAGCTTACCGGAACCTGGACACTCAATATCTGTGCACAAGCCTCCACTGTTGCAGTAAGTTACTGGATCTCCTTTAGCACAGCATTTGTATTTAGTATTCTTAGTTGTTGAAGGGCATGTAAACACACCAACCTGCAAGGTGAGAAGACCCAAACATATTAAATATCTAGGATACCATAACAAAAATCTGCAGAATTCAACTCCTATTGTAAATCTATGGAAGAAATATGATATTCATTTTTTAAAACTCTAAATATTGGAATACTTATGATAAAACCTATATTTCTCAGTTTAGACCCATCATTAATGCACGTGTCTGTTCTATCCTCATTTGCTATCAATTCCACAAATATACAATTGGGTGCTAATTTTAGTAACTAGTTTTTCAAGCTTGTCTGTATGGTTTGAAATTCTACTAATAAAACAACTGTCTGTTTCAGTAACAAATAAGATAAGCTCCAAAAAGATTGTGGTTTAAACAAAACTCATGGCAGCTAAACTCATAAATACCATACCATTTCTAGCTTGGTCCCCATTCTTCCATAGAACTAGTACCATGAGTACGGCGGTACCCAACACTTTCGGTATGTATATGTTTGCATGTGTGTATGCATGCATGCATAAAGGCAGGCATGTATTATGTTGATATCTACATTTAATTTATGTTGCTTGTTGGTTTTCTTTGTCAATTGTTTGTATTTACATCTGTATTTTGTAATAGACCTTAGTCTAAAGAAAAGTTAGTGGTCTACCTTACCAATGGCATTTATTTTGTGAACATTTTACATAGCTAATATTTCTTGGATTATATATAGATATTAATGTTCTTTGGACTAAAACATTAATCTGGAATTATAGTGAATTTAGACAATGACATTTTGGATTATATTATTGTGATTATCGAAAGACTTAACATGTCACAACATTCCAGGCCATTGTCACGTTAACATATTCAAGACTACAGGCACATTCAATATTGGAATTTAGTTGGAATGCAACTCAAATTCAATTATAATTATATACACGTGGGCTTGTGATATAATGTGTATGACTGATTTAGGGATGAGAGAATCTGGCGAAAGCAACTAGTAAGTGTAGTAGGGACTTTAAGATCATTTAATTGTTTTCCAGTTTCCTTCCAAAACAATACAGTACACTCACCCCATAATAATAATAATAATAATAATAATAATAATAATAATAATAATAATAATAATAATAATAATAATAATAATAATAATAATGCTTTATTTATAGAGGGTGACTCATTAGTCAAGGACTATTCTCCCTTGAGGCCCTCTTAATGAAAGTATAACAAATGCACATTGTGTGAAGAAGCAATAATTAGTGCTTATATTAGCATGTTTCGTATTAAAATACTAAATTCCATTATCTGTTAGAAACACATGCATGCTCCTGATATCTCTTCTTAAATACTCTAATATTTTCAGCTGATTTTACATGTAGTGGAAGCTTATTCCACAGAACTGTACCAGAGTATTGAAAACTCTTTTTGAATTGCTGTGTTCTTGGTTTTGGTACTAGAAGGTTTCCATGTGAGATTAATCTCAACTGGTATTGTGTTGAAAAAGGCCTGAATAAGTCCTGAAGATACTCTGGTGCAGTTCCATGTAGACATTTAAGGACAGAAAGGACATTAAGGACATTAATCATTTTGGTTTAAGTCTAGTGAGAAGCAGTTGTGTTTTTGCAAATTAATTAAATGATCATTTACAGAACTTACAATTTGTTTTACATTTTGAAAATGATTATGATATTAGAGAAAAGATATTAGATTATGTTTCTCTAATCAGCAAGAATATCTCAGATATAGATTGTAAAGAAATATATATTTTATAATTGAACTCTGACAATCTTTGTCAACATTTACACTTAAACCCCATTTATTTAACATTTGTATTTTAAGGAAGAGGTTGAAAGTGAATGTGAGTCTGATCAGATATATTGTAATCATTTATAGGTTTTTAAATCAACTTCTAGACAACTCATCAAAGTGAGATATTAAATGTTTAGTTTAATGTAGGAAACACAGATTTATGTACCAGAAACAATTCAAGCCAGTTAAAGAAATATGATATCAGTTGTCTCCAGTGAAGTCCGCTCTAGGCTTATATATTTACCAGAGGAGAACTGGCTAGGGAGAGTTTGAATTTGAATTAAAGAAAATGGTAACCTAGCTGTTTGTTTGTTGGTTCTACCAGCTAATTCCACAATGTTGCTGCCACCCACCCAATTCAGCTACAACGTAAGTATTACACTAATAAAATTAGTTTTATCGTCCATAAAACTACATTTTAATATCAGTAATATCTTACCTGCTGCTATTGCATAGCTGAATTTGATGTTTCAGCTTGGTGGGAAGGATGATGTTTTAAAAGATGATTGCTCAGTGAGAAAATGCTTCCACTCTGATAGGCAAATTAATGAAGACAAAAAGAGGGAAAAGTTGTGTGAGTGCAAAAATATGGATTGCATCATATCCCCCAAAGATAAATGAGTTAGATAGACCCATCAGGCAGCAATTGCAAAAATTTCATGGGCTTTAATTTACATAACGGACAGGTTCCTATATGTTAGGGATTAGTATGCTGTTTTGATACTTAATGAAAATCAACCTAGAAATGGTGGAATCAAAAATAGCTGCTGAACTATTAATGGGTAGGGAAAGATATTTCCTACAATTCTTTCTCCTGTTACTGTCTGCCAAATAAAATCTGAGCACTAACTATGAATACACATCTATCTCGGTCATTACTTGCATAGTCATGGCTGTGATTGATGATCTAAGTTGAGAGTAGAGTAACCAAACAAAGCTTTGTTTTGCAAAAAAAAAATCTTTTTTGGCAAAGAGGAGAAACTGACTCATAATTCATACTTATATAAATAGGGCATGGAGTTTGCTCCTTCATCTTGCAGATGCTAAGGCAAGCAAAGAAAAACTCTTGTGGGTAAGATACTTAAAGGAAGCTTTATCCCAAGTTTCAGAAGGGGTTCTATTTTGAGACAACAAGATGAAAGAAAGATTTAATTTAGGCTTTATAAATTGAGACACTTATCTCTGCAATTAAACATAAAATATATTTGCTAATTTGAATTCCATCTTGATAGGGACTTTTGAAAAAAAGTTTAAGGTGTTGGAAAAGGGTTTTTCAATTGCCCTAAAACAAACTGAGCATTGTTCCTCTTCAAAAAGGAAGAGAACAAAATCAACCTCGGTGCCCAGATAAGTATTGCTAGGATTGACCCAATTTCTACTATATTAATCCAAACGATTCTCCATTTGGCATCATATACCTTAGACGTATCTCTGGACTGAATGATGCACTTAGCGACTTGGCTTGAAAACCTTTCTTTGCTGAGAGATTGTTTGACATGGACTAAGCAAGATGGTGGAGAATCTGTGGGTTGTTGTGTAGGATGCAGCATCTGTGCTGTGACATAATGCCCCCTCCTCTGAGATAAGGTCCTGTGATGGTCAACCAACAGTTGAACAGTTTGAGAAAATCTTTGAAATCACTAGGGCTAAAGGTACAATCAAAACGAGTTGAGTCGTGAAGTACCAGCCATCGTGGGATCATCTTGAAGGGTGGGATTCAGGCATCCACTACCTGGGGAAACATAAAAAGAGAGCTTGCTGTTCAGCTTAGTTGCAAACAAGTCCACCAAGGGTGTTCTCCAAAGATGGAACATGGAGTCTGCTATGGATCAGCAGAGAGACCTTTTCTTAAGAATTATATTCCCTTTTTTTAGCAGACTGTCCACAAAAATGTTTCATCTGCTGGGAATGTGGCATACTCAAACCTCCATGCATAGAGATGGTACATGTCTCTTTGAGGTATGGTACCATCATTGTGTTGTCATGAAAGGTCATCACAGTAACCTCTTATTTGCTGCCCTAATTTCCAAACTGTTAATGTGGGGAGCAGATTAATCCTGAGACCATAAGTTCTGAAGAATCAGACTCCTGACTGCATATGAATCTGATGCATCTGCAAACAGGTAGGTAAAGGGAATCAAGCCAGATGCTGATTCCAACTTAAACACCAATTTTGATGGAATCCGTTTGTATTCATGTGAGACATGAACCTTGACAGCAGAATTACAATGAAAAATCCCGGCACTTAAAATGAGATCCTACAGAACCATCCTTGGCATCTCTTACATGGACCACATCACAAATGAAGAAGTGTTTTACACCATCAGGCACAAAGTAGGCCAATTATCAGGACCTATCACCATTGTCAAAAAGAGAAAGCTGAAATGGTATGGCCATGTCACTAGAACCAACGGTCTATCCACAACAGTACTTGGGCAGCGTCCCGAGTGGCAGAAGGAGAGGTAGACAGAGGAAAAGTTGACAAACAACAACATAGAATGGACCAGGAAAAGATTTGTGGAGATACAGGCATTGGCACATGATCAAGACAAGTGGAGGGAACTGGTCAGATGTTTAGAATCACAGTGCCTAGGTCAAGAGACTGATCCAAACCCAAAGAACTCAGAAAATTCAAGGCTGTTTCCAGGCCAGTAAAAGTTAAAAGTTGAAATTGGTATGAACACAATTAAGTGATGCCTATCCAGGGAAAACAGAACTGCTGCGATGTCTCCAACAGAGAGAAAAAGATGATCAAACAACTCAGTCTTTTCTCTCAATGTCTTCAACAATGACAGAATATTGTCTGTTCTATCCAGACTAACCCGTGTCTATTAAAAAATCTATCTCCACATAGATGAATTTTCTATGTTTGGTAGAAGACCAAACCTGGTCACTATGGAATAACATCAAAATAGGTCTAGTCTGAGAGACTTTATATCAACCGATAATTAAAACAATGGAGGATCAGGAAATCCCAATGACCTTAAATCAGCTGCAACTATTCCCATGACCCTGGTTTTGGAAGCTACACTGAACTGCAGAGCTTAGTATTGGAAGACCTGAACATTGAAACTAAATTGTATGCACAGAACTTCCTGTGTGGAGGAAAGAAAGGGATGTGAAAGTATGTATCTTTATGATGGATGAGGCTTTCCAGATCTCTAACTTGAATGATTCATTTAAAGAAATGTATTTAAGAAGCAAAGGGTAATAATTAGACATGATTTACCCCTTTCAGGGCGAACCAGGAAAATCTGGGAATATTAGGCAAAATACTGGTCATTGAACATCTCTCTACTGCACCCATCTGAATAAGGGAATGGACCTCTTCCTTTAACTAGGACTGATTTAACTCGAGAAACAAATAGGTCTTTACTATAGGGTCCAACAACAATCTCTAAAAATATAAAGGGCGGTCTGGACACAACCATTGACTCTTGTCTGAACAAGCCTGAAAATTATATTAGGTCTGATGCCAATGGGAATGAAAGGAATATGTATGGTCTACAGGACTGCCCATTCTTGTCCATATGAAAAGGCAAAGGCCCTACAAACTTTTACCCTGGGTCTTGGCAGTGTACTTTTCTTAACTCATTCAGCCCCAAGACACTGCTGCTGTGCCCTAGCAACACCAAGCTGTGTCTACCTGCTTGTGCTCCAGAGTGTTTAACCTGTTTGGAAAATTTTGTAAACATCATGCACATGCATTCATACTTACCTTAATTTCTTTACCTACATCCAATAGTAATCCATGAAATTTTCACCAATTAATCCAAATGAATTTGTCTACACAGTGATGTATGTTTTTCTCCATTTGTCCAAGGTCTTCCACAATTTATTTATACACTATTTACAAAACTATGTGCAACATTGCTAGGAATATCACAACATCAGCCCTTAATTCCATTAAAATAAACCAGGAAATTTTAAAATGTGATATGGTTTGAAACAATCAATACATAAATTAACTTGACATTTTTCACATCCATGTATTGGTTCAGATCGAACTTTGTTCAATGGACACATTTTGTAGGTGTTTTCCTTTGGCATGACCACTGGCCAATGTTGACTATTCTGAATTTGGGGTATGAACTCCTACTTCCCTTTTCCTTTCACCTACAAATCCTCCAAGTAGTTGATGTGCAAGATTCATTCTAAACTCCATCTGGGTTCGAGCTGCTTCCTTGTTGTTTCTGGTGACAATACCACGGTTTTTTTATTCTTTCATCAGCAAATATAAATTCACTACTGAAATGTCAAACAGGAAAAAAAAAGACAACAAATACTTCCACCATTTCAGGGACTTTCTGCCAGCACTATATGTAGCTCACATTTGATCTGCATGATCCACTCCATTCATGTACATGTTGTACAGTTTGACTGGGAGTGGACATGGAATGTCCTTGAGCGATCCATCTTTTTGCTTACGGTTAACAGATGTTGCCTCACCGTCACAGTTCGTACAAAGCAAAGTAATATTTTTCTTGTCACGCCAACTTGTGACCCTCATGTCGCCTTTTTGTTTAGTTATGTTTTGGCCCTGCCCTTTCTGCTTCACTTTTTGCAATCCAGATGGTAGACCTTTTCTATTTGAACGAACTGTTTCCGCAGCCATATGTACCTTTCTCCTGAAGGTGAAGATATAGTTCTGGAGATGTAAAATAGCTGTCGGTGTAGATATGGTGTCCACGATGAAACAAATTTTCCATCAAATCGACAACAACCCGTTTCCCAAGATTCATTTCTGGATTGTTGTCAGTCATTCCAATATACACTTGAAAATCCCCAACATATCCATTGTGAGGATCCGCTCGAACCCAAACTTTGATGCCTCTTTTGGTTGGCTTGAAAGGAACGTATTGCTTAAACCCCAGTCGCCTTGAAAATCAAATCATGGCTTCATCAATGGATACTTCACAATGTGGATTGTATTCTTTGATGCATGTTTGATGAATGCGCTCTAATATTGGTATAACATGGGCCAGTTTATCATGACCAGGTGTCCCTCGAGGTGCATTGTTGCTGGTGTCAGCAACATGGACATATTCTTGTAGATTTTCAAATCTTGTACGGTTAAATTTTATTTCAAGGCAGGAAGGATGGAAAAGTTTGTCCTTGTATCAATACATATCTTGGGCTGGTGCTGGAAGGATTAGTACCATAACAATATGAGCCCTAATCAGAGCTTTCATTTTCGGCTGGTGTTGTTGAATACCATGTTTTGTTTGGTGATACAAAAATACATTTTTGTGCATATGCATTAGTTTCATTTGCAATGTCTGTATACAGTTCTTCCGGAAATAATCAAAGAAAAAAAATATATTTCTCTTTCTTCCTTGTCAATGTTAGTTGTAGGTCCGGGATTTGGTCAACTAAAATGATTTATTTTAACAGGTCGAAGATGATCACTCCAATCTGCTAGATCGGCGGAAACTCTTATTATTATCGCTATCAGCATCCTCTTCTTCAGACGATTCGATCTCGGAAACTTCAATGTCCGATTCTAATTCTCGCAATGTATCCAATTGTCGTACATATATTTCATCCGCTTCCTCAATATTAACTTGATCAAACCCTAGGAACTCCTCATTTTCGCTCTCATCGCCATCAAAAATCACTCGTGCTTCCATCATCATTTACAAATTTTCAGGAACAGAACATGTGTATTGAAACTTCTTTCAATTAGTAACCTTTGGTTTCTGAACAATTCAAATTTAAACAAAGGAAAGTAAATTCATTTCTGATTGGTTACAAGTGGGTCTGATTCTTAGAAAAGCCCCATTTGTAAGGAATCAGAGACGTTCTCTCGACCACACATTCAGACCATGGATCAACGATATCGGCCATTGAATGCAGTCGAAATGGGATAGACTGTTGAATGCAAAAACTGGATTACGCGCAATGACAGTGTCGGGGCTGAATGAGTTAAGTCAGGCTGCTAATGGGGAGCTGTGAAATGGGGGAAAATGGCTTTAAAACACTAGCTGGTTGACCCTAACAGCACTCAGGATGATTCTATTTCTGTTCAGGTTTCAAAAAGCAAGGCAATATGTTATTGGTGGCAGTGTATCCCCTAAGGATGCAAGACTGAGAGTCAAAGGTCTCCTTGGTGTCAAAACTGGGGGTCACAACACAAATTTTGGTATTAAAACCGGGGGTCAAATTAAAAATGTAGGGGTCTCTGAAGCACAAATGAGGGTAAAGAAATACACTATGATGGTCTCTCAAATCCTGAGCATCCAATGAAGGGACAAGCCCGCTGATGAAAGCATCATCTTCTAGGGTGCAGCCTGAATTGCGGTCAAAATATGAGTGAGATTAGTCCCTAATAGCCTTTAGTTCAAATGATTCCAACATTTTTACTAGAATGCAAGTTCAGGTCTCTGTTCAATTATCCACACGAGCTGGACCAGGAAGGAGTAGCAACATAAACCAAGGGTCATACCATAGAAGAAGGGACAGACCACCCCTTTCTTTGCATAGTGAATGACTTACCCAAGCTAACACTTTGAGAAAGTTACTTCATCGTAGCTCAGTCATGAGAGAGCAAGAGATCTGGTCAAGAGTTTGACCCAGTGATATTCTTTAAAGCAGGATGTATTTTGGGGTCAACAGAACCTTAAGGTCTGGGACACAGATTGTTCGACAAGAGGGTGTAACCTTCATTCACCAAAATACAATTATGACTCCTTAATACGCAGTTGGGATAGCGAAAGTGATCTGAAGGGAGTTGGTACCACACTGGCCTGCTATGAGTCAAAGAAACTGTCTTCAATGAGAACAGAATGGACATCTTCATCCAACACTCTCTATTGGGAAAGACTATGTATCCCAGGTCTCTATGCTTATCAGGAGGCATAGTGGAAGGATAAACTTTATATGGAAATTCCTGCCACATATAATAAACACTTTAAGGCAATTTAGGTAAGGTCTATGGCCCTCCCTATTTTCCCAACTTCATAAGATCAAGTACGTATATGGCATTCAAGCACAATCTCACATGGATGTGACCTTTACATCCACATCCCCGTCATTTTATTATGTCCCAGATTTTATATAAGGTTGTAGTATATAATATTATTAATTCCTCTTTTAAGTTCAGTCTGTGTAATCATTTATGTTGTGTTTTGATGTACTTTGATAGGAATATAAACTTAGACCTCTTTTTAAATGGTAAAGTTTATCAATTTCAAAGTGAACAATGGGCCCAAAAGGCAATACTGTTAATTATGTCAGGGGGGTGCCTGGGGGCAAAGCCCAAGTAAGGGGTCCTAAGGATCAAAACCATGTCAAAACTGACTTTGGTATTAACATATTCTCCAGTATAAATATCTTCCCTATTTACCTCTAGTCCCTTTCATACCTTTTCACAACCTCTCACATGCATGCATAGTACCATATATAGTATTTCTCAATCTTGTGCCTAAATCTTCAAAACTATTTGTATCAGTATAAAACCTACATATAATTTCTTAAAAACATATGAAACTAAAGATGTGTGTGTGTAATTTGGAATTTAAACATAGCTTTAAAAAATATTCAGACTGTATGTATGTATGTATGTATGTATGTATGTATGTATGTATGTATGTATATATATATATATATATATATATATATATATATATATATATATATATATATATATATGATGTATGCAATGTGGCAGTTTATAGTGATGTCTAGCACTAGGGCATTATCCTAACACCAGGCTGACAGGCTGATCAGTCCTAATACTAACCTCTTAATGCTGGGCTTCTAACTTTGCATATGTTAATACCAATTTTATGTTTTTGGTATGACTTTGCCAAGATTCGAACCTATGACCTCTTGCATCTAAGACAGATGTTCTAACTGCTAGGCCACCACAGCAGTCAAAAGAAAAGGTATCTGAAGCCTTAAAATAATTGATAAAGAACAGTAGCAAATAATCCTTAACACCAAATTAACCAAATCATATGTATACCTGTCCAGCAGAGCTAGACTTTCAGACTGGTATATGGTTAATTTTGCCAGCACAGACAAAAGTGTATACTAAATGGTATACTAGTGCAACCAAAATATGCAGAGGAATCAGTTAGAATCTGAAACATGGAATAAAGACACACACAGAAATTGAAAAATTAGATTGTGATTTTCTATGAAAACACAGCAATGAAGGAGCCCAGGTTCACTCGCAAAGGTGATATATAACTAAAAGACAAGCAGTTGGCAATGTTTTAGTATGTTTCTTTCTTTCAGATTTTAAAAATAACATTCTTTTCATTGGTTATATGAACAATTTGTTTATCGATTGCTCTACTTGTCTGTAATTATCTTTCACCTGACAGAAAATATGACAAAAACGAAAAGCTGTCGTTATCTTTTGGCTACATGTAGGTAACGTCAATACTCATTCTGCCATTTGTAAAGATATTGTTATTCATTCTACCATTTTTAAAGATATGGTTACTCATTCTGCCATTTTTAAAGATATTGTTATACATTCTGCCATTTTTAAAGATACTGTTACACATTCTGCCATTTTTAAAGATATTGTTACACATTCTGCCATTTTTAAAGATATTGTAGGAAAATAAGAGACCACTATGCATAGTCAATGTTACATTTATTTTTAAATGCATTGTGTTCCATCAGATAATTCAATTCTTATATATATATATGAATGATGTTACTCAAATAAGTCCTCCAAGCTAAATTTAAAAAACTTACTGAGCCATCATCCCATATGGCTTGAATGCTATCTTTTCCAGGGCATGCATCAGAGATTTTGCAAGTAAAATTGTCTGTACTGTTTTTTTCTATTTCTGGCATGCAAGAAGCATTTGGATTTACTGGAAAGATAAAGTTAAACACAGATTAAATAAAATTAGAGGAACACATTTTGGAGGTAGTTTTGGTAAAAATAGTCTTGTCTGAAAGGAGATTTTTTTCAAAAACATTTTCACCTATGATAAGAGATTTTTTAAATATATTTTCGTATTATCATATTATAATGAGAATTCATGCCCACCAAAGGGTGACTCCCAGATGTTTCTTTAAATTAACCTTGTATCACTGACCCATTCTCAGTCATCCTCTAAGGACAAAACATATTCCTCCTTTTTAATAAACCAGTCAGCTAAGGATCAGGTCATGTCTGATTGCCAAAATACAGGTTTCATCATATCCTCTAGAGACAAATAAATTAGTTAGGCCCAAGAGGTTGCAATGAGCTTTAACCTTTACAAATGCAAGATTCTTCTTGGTATGGGACTAATAAACTCTTTTTATAGTTTTGTTATTCACCTTGAAATGATGGAAGAAAAAATATCAGCCAAGTCCTTAAGCGAGGAGAGAAAAATGCTTTTAACCCTTTCTTTATCTTTAGAAACTGCGAAACAAAACTAAAAGCTCATTGACCTAACCCTAACCCTAACTCAGTGACCTAAAAGTCTTTGTTGGCCATCCCTGCACAGAAGTGTCTAAGATGGGGGATCTCAATCAGGAATGGAGGAACCAATGGAAGTTGGTTTTTTTTTTTTTGGGGGGGGGGGGCAAAAATACCTGGTTGGTAAAAGAGAGAGACTAACGTATATTTTCCACATAAATTAAGATAGCTGTGCTCTAACGATAGTGCATGAAACTTGCTCCTTTGTATTGTGGATTCTCCATTTTGCATCAGAACCCTAAGATCATGATTCTCACCTGGAAACTGTATTTAAAAAATTTGTTCTGGTTGGTTGGTTGGCTGTTGTAGGGTTTAACGCTATTTTTCAACACAAGATATGCTATACATGGCAGCCAGTTTTAATGGTGGAGGAAGAACCCGATAAAACCCCTGGAAAGAATGACACACGAGAAGCTACTGACAAGCTTTCTCATATACCCACGTTGGCCAAATCTGAGACTCGAACCCATGCTGACAGGTGAGATGGCAGTGATCCATAATGGAAAGCGCATTAGACCACTCAGGGCTACAGTTTGTTCTGGTAAAGAGATCTTATAATAATAATAATAATAATGAGGACTTTGTACAGTACCTAATTTTTCAAAGCTCTAAGCGCTTTACACCATCAATAATGATATGACTACACTACAGAAAAACAAATGACAAAAACAATGAAATTGGAAAACATAAAACATGCAGAACAGATATAAGATACAAAACACAATTAGGTCTCAAAGTTTGTCCCTGCAGTCGAATCAGGTGAGTTTAAAGAGCAACCTTAAAAGGGACCACTGTGTCTTTGTGTCTAATTTCAATGGGCAATTCTTTCCACGTCACCGGGCAATGGTATGCAAACGAATGTTGTCCATATAACATTGTTTTCACCGTGGGAACAATGAGTATACGATTATCAGAAGAAGAGCATAAGTATCTAGCTGGTTTATACACATGGGTGAGGCCAGATAGGTAAGTTGGACTGGAGTCTGTCATTGAAACATAGCACAGAGAACAAATTTTGTGTTTGATTCTGTATCAAATCAATAGCCAGTGTAGGGTACAGAGCAGCGGTGACGTGTGTATGTTTTGAACCTTTTGAAGTTTCTGAAGTAAATATTGTGACGAACCAGATGCTGGTGCAATGTGAGAGTACTGTCTAGAGTAACGCCTAGGTTCTATACTGACTGTGAGAATTTAATGTTGGTGTTGCTGATATTTATTGTCTGAAGTAAAGGATGTGAATGAGAAAGTCTTTGTGTTGTGATCAGAATAGCCTTAGTTTTATCATCATTCATCTGCAGCTTGTTACATGTCATCCATAATTTCACATCAGAAATGCACCTCTCCACTCCATGAATGGTAGCATCAACTTCAATTGGGTGGCTAGACTTGTATATTTCGGTGTCATCAGCATACAATTGGTGCAATACTGGGTGATGATCTATGACACTTGACAGCGGCTGAGTGCACACAATGAAGATAACAGGTCCAAGAACAGATCCCTGTGAAACACAACATATGTCAACTGGGCTGGAGTGTATTCCATTTGCAGATATAATTTGTGTCCTGTTGACTAAGTAGGACTTCAACCACTGTAAGGCTATATTCTGAATCCCAAATACATGCTGGAGGCAGTGAAGTAATATATCATGGTTTATAGTGTCAAATGCTGCAGACAAATCCAGGAGAGTGATGACTGTAATCTTTTCACTATCCAAAGCAGAGAGAATGTCATTAAATACTTTCAAAAGAGTAGTTTCAGTACTGTGGCAAGGGTGATATGCAAACTGTACATTGCTAAAAAGACTGTTTGAATTCAAATGAGATATAAGTTGGGTTAGAACAACCTTTTTTAAGATTTTTTATATATAATAATAATAATAATAATAATAATAATGCTTTATTTATAGAAGGCGACTCATTAGTCAAGGACTATTCTCCCTTGAGGCCCTCTTAATGAATGTATAACAAATGCACATTGTGTGAAGAAGCAATAATTAGTGCTTATATTAGCATGTTTCGTATTAAAATACTAAATTCCATTATCTGTTAGAAACACATGCATGCTCCTGATATCTCTTCTTAAATACTCTAATATTTTCAGCCGATTTTACATGTAATGGAAGCTTATTCCACAGAACTGTACCAGAGTATTGAAAACTCTTTTTGAATTGCTCTGTTCTTGGTTTTGGTACTAGAAGGTTTCCATGTGAGATTGATCTCAACTGGTACTGTGTTGAAAAAGGCCTGAATAAGTCCTGAAGACACTCTGGTGCAGTTCCATGTAGACATTTATATAAAAGAACTGCCTTGTGAAAATCTATCCTGTCATATATTGTGAACCATTTGAGTTCTGTAAATAATGCTTTTGAGGGATGGTCAACAGATGTATCTAAAATTACACGTGCTGCTCGTTTCTGGAGTTTATAAATCCTGTCAAGCTCAGATTTAGCACAGTTTCCCCATACATTAGAACAGTAATCCATTGTTGGAAGAATATACGTCTTGTAGTATAGATTGCGAGTTTCCATAGGTAAATATTTCTTGATTCTGCTGAGAAAGGCAATTTTGGATGACAGTGTTTTACAAAGCTTATCAATATGGTCATTCCATAATAAATTATTATCTATGGACACACCTTCAAGCGTTTCATGATTGACATTTTCTAATGGATGATTATTTATTGCAAGCGATAGTTTTGGGTTCCCTGACTTGTGTAGCTTTTGTGTTGTCCCCAGAATCATACATTTTGTTTTACCTTCATTAATTACCATCCTATTTTGTTGTGCCCAGTTTTGGACTCTAATAAGATCTGAATTTAATCTTGTTTGGATAACTTCAGTATCAGAACTAGATGTATACAAGGTTGCATCATCTGCAAACAATTCTGTATTGGTGGATTCATTATTTAATGGTAGATCATTGATATAGATAAGGAAGAGGAGAGGGCCTAAAACTGAGCCTTGAGGGACTCCTGAATCAGAATGCATAGTGCGAGTTTGAGAGCTAATATTGCCAATGCTTACTTGTTGAGACCTTTGGTTTAGGTATGATCTAAACCAGTTTAAAGAAGGATTGTCAAACCTGTAACAGTTCAGCTTTTGCAGCAGAATGTCATGATCAACAAGATCAAAAGCTTTCTTGAAGTCAAGGAAAACAATCCCAGTCATATGCCCATTATCCATTTCCTTCAGCCAAAGATCAATTAATTTGGTAAGTTCTGTTTGGCATGGGAGATTAGAAACTGGGTGGTAGTTCTTTAAATCATTATGGTCTAGTGTTGGCTTCTTTAGCATCAGCTTCACAAGTGGCAGTTTTGAAAAATGATGGAAATTCACCCGATGAAAGAGATATTAATAACATCAGTTAGTAAATGCAATATTGGGTCTAAGCACTCAAGCAGCAGTGATGTCGGAATGGGATCAAATTCACATGACTTTAGTGCACTTTCATCACGATTGTCCGTACTAAATCAATAGAGACAGGTTCAAATGCTCCTAATGGTAGTCGCTGAAATTCTGCATCATAACTGTATGGTGACGAGTCAGTTGAAATTGTGCTGTCAAGCGAATCTCTAATGGTTTGTACTTTGTCACGGAAGAAATTTGCAAATTGGTCTGGAAGGTCTAGTGGAGAGAAGGTTGTTGGAAGTGTTGTACATTTGTTTCTTGACATTAGTTTGTTAGTTATCTTGAAGAGCGCTTTACAGCTGTAACTCTCCATGATCTTAGTACTGTAGTGGGATAATTTGGCTAAATGGACTAATGTTTGTGACGTTCTTCTAAGCGGCTTCGTAGATTTGTTTATGAATAGTGAGTCTTGTGGAAAGCCAAAGCCTCTCTGCTTTTCGGCGATGTCTTTTAGCAGTGTGAAGCTGGTCCCTAACACTGCTATACCATGGAGAACACTTTTTATTGATACTCTGCATTTGGTGGCTGGGGCATGTTTTTCAAGCAATGAACACAGCCAGTTATCAAGTTGTTCCGCTGATGGAGGTAAGAAAGTTGTTTGGCTTTCTTGGATGTCATGCATGAATTTGGTTCTATTTATGATACGGAGGATTCTCTTAGTAGCAAATAGAGGTGGAGGGTTAGGGACTGATTTGTCGAGATGGCATACAATGCAGAGGTGATCCGATGCAAGTTCGTGGGATACAAGATACAGGATATGAGCCAAGCATGAAAGCAGAGAATCTGCATGCTGTTGTGTAGGAGAGAGCCCCTGTGGTGCAAAATGTGCCTCCTCTAAGTTAAATCCTAGGTTGTTCATGAGCTGATCTACCAATAAGATCCTTAATCCATGATCATTGTGGCCACAGAGCTGAGCAGTGGAAGTCCTTATCTTTATTTTGTGATCATTCTGAAGAATCGTAAGACATAAAAGAACAAACAATATTACTAAAAGTTGCCAGGTTCCTTGGTCGAGGTTTTGGGATTCGTAAAAAGGAGCTTCTTGTTTAGCTTTGTCACTTAGGATTTCCTACAGAGCGAAGTAGAGTTCTTTTTTTAATATCCCTCCTAGACAGACATTTTGCCCATATATTCTTCTTGCCATGAATGTAGCAAACACTGACAGTAATTTCTTATGAGGTTGCCGAGAGAAGGAGGTTTAAAGACTCTACACACAGAAATCTGGCATGTCTTCCTCCTTATTGGTTGTGGTTTGCTATAACCAACATGTTGATGTGGACGACCATTATATAGTGACATCATTATTTTCTTCTGAACTCCCCTCTAGTGCTAGGAACTGATGTTAATGACATATTCTTCTCAGGACCACAAACCCTAAAACATTAACCATTGCAGCTCAGAATGCACACCCCACCTGGAAAATGACATGTCTAACGAGATACAGGATAGTTTAGCTAAGAGTATCTTGCACATTCTATAAAAGCATGCATTTGTGGGAATGGTTTCAATGTATAATCATTGTATAATGATTGGGAAAGTAATAATAAAGAAACATATTTTACTAAGGAAAAAACATTTCTTCTTCAAATGTGTTATGTGATGATAATACCTTAATTATTAGGTACAAGGCAGAAGATTACCATCATTGCTAACCGTGGATATATGACATATGTTCTAGATATATAACCCAGCTGGCTCCATATGAAAGGAAAACATTTTCGCTCCCACAAGCATATCCGAAGTTAGCCAGCACAAGCAGTGTCCTCAGGAATCTGCCAAAAGACATGTAAAGACAACTTGTTATCCTGTGATAAGCCCTGCAAGGTCTAGCTAAGCCTTTTAGAGCTAAAAGATTTCTGATGTCAAAACTGGAGAAGTTGACAGTGACCCCCATCCCATGTCTGTATAAAGTCAGCTGGGAAACAGTTTCACTTAAATGCAATGGTATGGTTGTAGCAACTGCTCTACCTTCATGTATATCAAGTTTTTTCGATCCTGGATTAATTCTCAGTGTATGGAACTGATAACTATCCTGGATGGGATCTGTTCTGATATGTCATCCCTTCCCTCTTTTATAGATAACAGATGGTGTCTCTCTCAAAGTACTAGCTCTATTTTTTTCAGCACCATGTCCTAAATGTGATCTTGAAATGAGGGATTCAGGGTAGTAAGAGATTTCACCACAAAATACTGACTTCCCATGAGCAGGAGTCTGTTCTCTGCAATGAAAGGTAAGGCTGTTGTAATGAACCCTGTTTATGGCAGAATTTTAATTCATACATACTCAAAACAAAGATGTTCTATCTGGTTGGAATCTGGAAACACCAAGATTACTTCAAATGAATTGAGGTCAGTTAAATGGTCAGTGGACAGTGAGGATGCAAGTTGTGAACTCTGAGTAAAACATCAGTCGTAATGCTGTCTTATTGTTCAACTTAACATGCCAGAGTTTAATGTGGGAGAGGAGTTGCTCATTGATTTTCCCACTCAAGTCTGAGAAACTTGAATCATGCACTAGATTCACCAAAACACATTGGACAATAAAAGTCTCTCTATTTCTACAAAGTGCTGCCAGGGTTGTCTTACAGAACCTAGCATATATCAAGCAGATAATAAGGCACAATGAAAAAGACACATCTATGACATTACCAGCTGACTGAAATTAAATCGCAGTTTCACATGCACATCCATGTTTTGTTGAAACGTGAATGACTATGTCCAAGATTGATTGAACCTGAGTGGCATAGTGACAGCTTGTATGAAACAATTCTCAAGGAAGATGTCTTGAGTATGTACTCATGGGAGTTAGTAGTGTTTATGGTAGAGAGGGAGCACAAGACTACAGAAATGGGAATTATGGCCGAGAGGTATGAAAAAATGCAATCACAAACCAGGACTATGCACTGTTGAGGTAGCATGCAGAAGAGAAAACGGAGAAGAGAACTCCAGATGGCAATGTGAAATTCTTGATCTAAAAGAAAGGAATCTTGCACCAACACACCAAGAAGGACCAATGTAGCAAAAAGCTGGAAGAAGCTTGTATGTTAACAAGTAAAAATCTCAAGTGAAGACTCATCAAGCGAAGTACTATGACAAGAAACAAGTACAGGAGACAAGGTGTTGTTGCTTTTGTCACAATAAACTTTTAGTCTTGTGGAGAGGATCATATGTCACCAAGAAGGTTGGGGTCAAACCTACCATATATGACTTCAGAACAAGTAGAAGCTATACCATGCCAATCTGCAAGAGAAACACCAGGAACGGAAGTCGACCACTAATTTCATTAATGCCATGATTGTCACCGAGGAAACTGAATACAACACTGGAGGCATAAACAATGTTCTGAGCTATCCGCTAACAAAGGAAGAGACACCATGAGATGTGAAGTGTGACTCATCGCTGACTATGGAATAACAGGATGTGGTAGAGACACTGCTAGCAGGATATGCCAATATTTTAACAGAACTTCCATAAAGAACAACCCCCGTACGAAATAATTAGGCGGATTCTGCCTGGAACTTAGGGAGACTCCAGGCGGAATCTGCCTAAAATGTAAAAAATCTGGTTAATACTAAGGCGGACATGGAAAATTGGAGAAGTCAAAGATGAATCCATCTAGAGTCCGTCTAACTCTAAGGCGGACTTTTGTCAAAATTCCTGTTAATAATACATCTTTGGGCAGAATTTTGGACTTTGTTAATTTTCCAACCACCATCTAGGTGAAATTAGGAACTTAGTCAGTGACATCTATTATATGAAAGGAGGAATCTGGACTTAGTTTATTTTCTAACCAACATCTTGGCGGAATGAAGAACTTAGTCATTTACATCAGTTTAATAAATCAGAATTTGGACTTGGCTTTTGTGTGTCTGTAAGGTTAAATGTAAATTTAGACTTTTTTCTTTCGTTTAACAGTGATGAACTGAATGTGTCATATTCATTTTACAAAGACAATGCTACTAAATTACATAAATGACTGAATTTTTTTTAAAAATAATACATGTAGAAAAAAATAACTTTGCAAGTTTTATTTTGTTTGATATTTTCAAGCTTGGATGATGTGACCTAACAAATGTGAAAACAACATAAAGGTTCAGAATTTCTGAGGTGATGTATTCATTCCATAATGAATCTGTTGGTATAGATTAGTAAACTGTGCAACATCTCTGAGTCAATAACTGTAATTGGCTCCCAAATATAAATAAAATCCATAGTTAATGATAAAACGATCCCTTCCTTTTTACTAAAGGTTAAGTAACTTGGACTTACACAATGCCTCATAATTTCCATTTTAAGTTTAAAAAAAATGATGTCTTGAAACTATTTAAAATCTTTCAAAATATAGTGGGGTATATCACTAAATGTATTTTAACTAGGATGCACACTTTTGATTCTTCAAGATCACACTGCAAACTCACATTTCCAGCATGAATATGCACCATTGTACTGCATGTGATCGCACAGCAAACTTCTGGCAGGAAGATCTGCAGTACCGCAAAGTAAAATACCCTTACATATGAAAAATCCTTTTTCTGGAGATTGACATTCAATGCCCTGGTACAATTCCTTCAAAGTTTTTTGAAGAGGTTTCAAAAATGTTCCCATAGATGGTTTCTGACTCCCAAACCACAAGCTTGCTAGGATCATATTCTATTTTTTCCTACGTTGTTTGTATTAGGTAGCTCATTTATAACAAGAAAAATTGGCCAAACCGACACTTTACTGCTTTTGAAAACTGGTGCTCCATCTGTGTTAAATGTAAATGAAATGTTATTTGGGTCACTTAGCAATCCATGACTGTCAAACTTAGACTAAACCATACCATCATAAATGTCTTCATAATGACAACCTGGTGTTTCGTTTGAATCGATGTTGAAGATGTTCATAAAAAATCTTCCTGGACAAACAAGTTTTGAATTTGCTTTTTCAATGGTATTTCCAGAAAATAGTTTTCCTTACTTCTATCAAAGGGCTTTGCACAAAACTCAAATGAACATGTCTTATGTGAGCTATCTTCAATCGGTCCTAAACAGTATGAACAGTAGTAGTGATACACTAAAGGATTACGCAGGTTTGTAAAAAACTTTTTAAACTGATAAAGTTTGGTACACAGATTGTGTCCACTTGGAAGAGTAAATGCAATTATATTTAGCAACTGTTGTGTTGCATCACCAACTAGATTGTACTTTGTTGTGAAGACCGCCAACAGTAGCATGAGAGCTCCAACTGTGACACAAGATCCAGGATATAAAAAAATTGAATCTGCATCATGCATCTGTTCCGCTTCTGAATCTGCATGGAAACCAAGTGTATCTTCTTCATCAGAATCTACAAAAAGTATGTCGTCATCATGTTCCATATTCTCGTTAGCCTCAAGGATTTCATTCAGAATTTGGTCTTAAATTCTGAGTATGTGGTTTTGAGATCATTCTCTATAACTTTGTAAATATCAAAACCTGAAGGACCACCATCTCTATCCTCCTGGAACAAATAAAAAATAAATCACTAGAATTATAAATTTTTATATCTAATACCATTAGTTATCATAACAAAATTGCTAGAAACCAATTTTTTTTTTTTTGGGGGGGGGAGCAAGATAATGAGCATGAGGGATTGATATTGTACCTGCTTTAGTATATTCTGGACATGTACTAATTTAATATAATGCATATGACATACTCCATGAAAGTTTCTGAGTGAATGTGACAAAAGAAAAGGTCTATTTTATACAATAATTGAAATTTTGGAATTTTAATCAACCCACCTCAAACTCTCCAGTTCGTGTTTGTTTGAAAGATTAGATAATGAATATGTCACATATGCCAAAAGTTTCACAGCACTTTCCTGAAGATTGCAATCTACTTAAAACTATCAACAGCTATTATCTTTATTACTAAGAAACCGTCCATAAATGACGTCACGAACCGGGTGGGGGTCACACATTTGTGACGATGTGTGACGAGGGGTGGAAGGTGTTTAATTAAAATGTGACGTCACATCAAAATGCGCAACTTTAAATAAAAGTACCACTTAATTTTTTGATTGCATGTTAATTTTAAAATAGGAAAGGCGGCTTTTTTTTGGGGGGGAGAGGGTGAGCAGAGCTTCGTTTTGTCATATTTGAGGGGTCTGGGAAGTCGCGTATGCTTGTTTAAACTGTACAACGCTATAACATATTTGTTTACAATTGAATACATTTTTACTTGGAAAAATTAATTTACATGAAAGCAATACCCCTTCTAGAATCCGCACCCCACCCCCCACCAAATAAAAAAGCTGTTTCCTAACGCCTGAAAGGGGGGGGGGGGCTGTCATTGAATCACAGGAATTAAAAAAAGCTAATATTTACCGTTTTCGCTGCTGATAACTCCATATATCCATTACATTCATCTTCAGACGCAACATCTTTCTTGGTTTATGCGGCACAGTTTCTTCTTGCTGTACAAGTCGGTTGTGATTCGACATTAGAAAGTGTTGTCCCCACAAACGTATTGTCCATTTCACTTTGTGAAATATACAGTCTCGGAAGTTTCATTTCCGCATCATAATTACTACTCCCATAAGGTCATCTGCGATTTTTGTTCGACTGAGATTCGGCCATTTGATAAAACAAAAGGATCTACCGAGAAAGGCTGTATGAGATAATATGCTCTGAAAGGAGAAACCTGTGCGAGCAATCCTTGATTGGGGAACTATTAAGGAAGTTCCCCTATTTGTCAATGTACAAAAACCATACTCTACCAACAGGTTTCGATTTTGGAAATATGCTTAGCTAACATAGAAATAAAATAATAACTTTAATGTCTTGATCGGAAAAATGTGTTCACACCTTTATAATGGCATCTTTTTTTTTGGTCGATAGCCGATGCTTGTATTTGATATTAAAATCCCTAACTGCGCCCCACACCTCTGCTTCTGGTAGCATCCTTTTGCTTCATCTTCGCGCCAAGTCTTTAACAAACGGCCATAGCAAGCGGTCACTTTCTTTGAAGATTGTTAACACGTGGGAATTTTTTTTTTCGATCAGCATTCGAAATTGTACTTCAACTTTAATAATGTTTGCCTGCATTTATTTCGTGGAAGACAATTCTTTAACTGTTGTTGGACAGAAGAGCAAGCGCCTGCAACATCTTGGACAATTTAAAGAAAGAGAGAATGTGAAAATGACCTGGGGAAAAGATCTGTTTTTAGGAACCATTGTGAAGATCCATGGTGAGTGTTTTTTTATTTATTGTAATACCTAAAAAAGATAACGAGATCCTAAGATGTTCTACCCACGTTCAAACTAGTCTGGTATTGGATTCATTTGGGTTTTTTTAAAAAAAAAAAAAAAATTCCGTATCAGTGTGTAGTAAACTAAAAAATAATTCTTGTAGTCCTCTTCTTTCATTTAATTACTTGTAGTATTTCATACAAAGATATCTATAATTTTTTTTAAATACCACGGTTGAACTTGTATGAAATATTTTAAAAAAGCTGTGGATTGCTTTAATCCGGCTGGTTGCATAGGCAAAATCGTTATCAACCGGGTGTGTGTGTGTGTGTGTGTGTTGTATTGTTGGGTAAATATTAGAAGTATTGTAGTAATAATTAACCTCTGTCCACCATGATTTGTAAAGATATTGGATTAGGTTATGTCTATGCATTTGTTACAGTCATTTTTAGATTATAATTTAACCGCTGTTCAAGATGTGTTATAGCAGACAAGTAGAGTCAACCACAGATGCTCGACGCGAGCTTGATGTGAAGAAAAAAATAATAATCTAAAAAAAAAAAAACACACAGAGTGAGAAAAATACCTTATAATACCCCCATGACCCATTCAGACATTTGACCCCCTCTATATTACTATATATAGTAAGTCAGTTATGCAAGAAAGAAACTGAAGTCACAGTGAAAACATTGGAACTGCTGTGTAACAGATGACAATCGCTGGAACAGTTTAAAAATACTTTGTTTGCAGTGAATAATTTGATGTTTGTTCCCTTGTTATCGTTTCCGTAGCAAGAGTTGTTTTTACGGGGTGGGGTTGCTAGCGCTACGCCCAAGTCCTGTTTATCATTCCACTGTCCCATGTATTTACGTTTAGAGGTTTGGTCCAGTTCATAATTGTTCAACCCTTTTTCATTATTTTTTCCAGTTAAATGATGTACATGTATTCTGTTGTTGGCCAAAATGTAAATAAAAATGGGATGAACAAAATGTTGAAATCAATTTTTTATTTGCTCTAAATTATCCACAAGTCTGTCATCCAATGCATTTAATAACTATCTATGGATTCTAAGGTTATGGTCTTAATTTCACTAGATGGAATTTTTTTCCACACTGACGGCATTTTGTTTACAACTTTAGGTGGAGTTTATTTCTACTGGTGAAATTTCAGCAAGGTGGACAAACATTTATACATTTTCATTATTGGATGGGGTTTCTGCAGGTATTTCCATCTAATTAAGCAGAAGCAAAGATTCCACCTAGTAAGAGACAGAGTAATTTGCATATTTATGGATAATATTCCAGTCTGAATATACCTAAATATGAATATAAGGGGAATCTAGGCTAAATAAACGGACTAAACAGGTTCCACATAGTAGGCGGAATAAACAGATTCCTCCTAATAATAAAGGGAGTAATTTGCATATTTCGGGCCTATATTCCGCCCTGAATCTGCTCTGAATCCGCCTAAATGTGAATATAAGCGGAATCTGTGCTAAATAAGCGGACTAAACAGATTCTGTAGAGTAGACGGAATAAACAAATTCCGCTTAGGAGGCAGAATAAACAAATTCCGCCTAGTAGACGGAATAAACAGATTCCGCCTAGTAATAGACGGAGTATTTTGCATATTTCGGCCTATATTCCACCCTGAATCCGCTCTGAATCCGTCTGTAGGCTTTAGGTGAAATCCGCTTTAAAATTCCACCTGGAATCTGGTTAAAGTCAGGGCGGAAGATTTCGTACAGGCCAGGACATGAAAATATCTGTGAGGGAGCAAGATCTGACATGGGTATAAATAGGTCTGATTTGCTGAGCTGTTGAAGAACATGAAATTCAAAACAAAAGCATTATTACATGTATGAGCTTTAATAAATCAATACAATACTTTTTTTTAAACAATACAGTTTCCTTTCTTTTCTGATCTGAATAAAATATCCAGTAGTCTTAAATGGTCTAGTTTTCAGTTACAGTACTCTAAATAAACCCATTCAGAATCCAGATCCCACCAATCTGTTCTTATCATGGATCTCATTCAGCTTCAGTCTATAACACAAATGTATTAAGTGCATCACAATCTGTGAAGAAAACAACCACTTTGCTACTGACATATATGCGCTGAAGTCTCAAATATCTGGGCCCTCTGACATAATCAGTAGTTGGTGACCGGTTTTAACACAGTAGTGAAAAATCCTCTCTCACTTGCATTGGTAGAGGATGAAATGGTAAATTTTGCTATAGCATACTCTCTAAACATGTCTCCTTTAAGGACACTGCCAAGAGTTGACTGAATCTCAGTAGTATCACATACAGTGCCAGTCAACATGGATTACACCTCCTCATTCACAAAACAGAACTGAAGTTTTTGTTGTTTTTGCATGAAATGAGAGTGAGAAACACATTTTGGGGGTTATTTCTGACAACACCCTAATACATAGACTTCCAAGCAATTTTCCATTAGGATGATGAGTAGCTGTGTTAGAAACTTTGTTTTCATTGGTAATTTTCCTCAAGCATGGGCAGAAGGAAAAAAGTTGAAATTCTTTTTTCTTTGTCTTTTTTTTTTTTTTTTGCTTAACGGACCCATCATTTTTGTATCAAGACCACTCTTTATTCCAAATGCCCACCTTATCCTACTGTTCACCTGCCTGTGTGCAGTTCAGACTGGTCTGCATTAGATCCGAGTCCAAAAAGTCTAAAATCTGAACACAAAATCGGATTCCGACCATGCATAAATTTTGGGTTAAACAAAAACAGGTACAAAGATTGGGGTTTTCCTGCTGCAACTAAATTATTATTATTTGGCATCACTGTAGAGCTAAACCTTTCCATAATACCATCCATTTTAGTGTATCATGCATGACCTTGACGCTACAAAGCTTGGAAGTAGGCTACTACCTCCTGCCCCATAAATGTGGGCCAGGGGTTAATGTTAATTGTGTATGTGTATTGTTCCAGTCTATTATGTAGACAGCAAACATAGGCTTTGAGTAACATTACTTGTACGTAATTTTGCAAACAAATTTGAGACTGCAGAGGAATACTTTTAATTTCCATTTTTTGGGGAAAGTGGGAGGTTTGATAGACCTACTGGGAAACTGCAGGTCCTGTAAATTGGATCACCATTATTTTCTAGCCTCGACATCACTTGTTGAATTGAACTTAAAGCAGGTGGACAACAAGCCAATCCAATGCAAATGTTACCTTTACCCCAAGCAAACTTAGAAGTGAAATTAAATGAAGTTGAAGAAATAGTTACTTTGGGATTGAATTGAGCCCATATTTTCTCGTCATCATTCACCAGTTGTACTCTGCATTGTTTCTGAATGGACTATCATAAGTTAAACCAGGTGACTGAGTTCCAAACTAAAATGCTACTGGACCATGAGCATATTTTGGCTACTGACACTGTCTCAGATGAAATATTTCTCCAAGATGGATTTGACTAAGGGATATTTGCAGATCCTTGTGAGGTAAGAGGACAGACCAAAACACACGTTTGCAACAGGTCTAGAGATCAGAATGCAATGAGCATCTTTGCACGAATGATTCGGAAATTATTGGAACCCCTGCACAATAAGGTTGTGTCCAACTTTATAGATGCTCTTCTACTGGTTATGGAAATGTGGGATAGAATGACAGATAACGCTGTCCTCTATTTACTGGACTTGAATAAGTCTTTCTGAGCAATGAGTTGTGCGATACTGGTCTTGTAACAGTGTTATGCTGTGAATATTATTCAAATTGTATTCTTAAGCATGTAATGAATTATGTTAATGGCATAATTTTAATTCACACATACCCGAGAACAATAATCTTCTATCTAGGTGGTGTACTATCTAGAAGCACCAAAAGATTGCTTCAAAGGAACATCGGCTTTTGATCAGCTTTGATTATTGCCATGGGCACAGTCAGCTATTATACCACCCACATGGAAGCCGCAAAGAGCAGGACATTTGATGTAGAGTTCAATTCAAATAGACCAATCAAATATAGTGAACCAGAGTGCTGAAACAAAATGGGGGAATGGTCTAAAATTTATGCAGAATCAAGCATTATTTATATAGGAAAATTTCACTAAGATTTCAGTGCACTTGAAGTTTGGAAGAGTATTGTAACGGATGCCATTTTATCCTAGAAAACGAAACTCTATCGTTAAGCAAATTTTAATGAAGAGCCACTCCAAGATTTGTGGTGACTAATATCTTGTAATAGGAAAATTGGAATTGAATTTGAAAACTTCAAAAGAAGCTTCCAGGGTTCATGCACAAGGCAGCACAATAGTGGAAGGGAAGGAGGTGAAGAAGAAGTCAAGAGTGGAACAAAAGAGAAAAGAGGGAAGAAGCATGAAGTATAAGGAAGAAGAAGAAAAGAGAAAGGAGGTGGAACAAAAGAAAGAATGAATGAAGGATGGATGGGAACAATTGAAACAGATGAATAGAAGGGACAACAAAATGAGTAGTGCAGACTTGAAACTTCTGATAAATTAACTTATATATGATTGGACTAATCTGGCTAATTACTATGTCTACTGTATTGAGCAGAAATTGAAGTCTTGATGTTATATTTATTAATTTGATTTCTTACATTTTTATTTTAAAAATTATCTATTGAATCTTGAGTTGCTATATGTATTTAGGGTGTCAGCTTTGTTGACTGGGGGATTGAAATCTGTTAATCTGTTTCATATTCCAGTAGCTGCATCACAATTAGCTCATCCCATCAAAAATGTAAGTAGCTCAGTTAAAACATTAATTTGTTTGTCTCCGATGAATCAAGCGAGTAGGAAGCAATTCTTATATGGGACAGGTGAACCAACAAAGATCTCAAGAATTGTGTAATTTTCATATGTTGGATTTTTCTAGCAACAAGTCAATGCCTTGAACACATGAACATGAAAATTGACAGAAGACTTTGTTTGCTCAATATCCTCTCTTCTATGATGATGCAGTGTATCAGAGAGTGTAGAATGGCAGACTTTCATAATGACTGGGGGTGAGCATTTCTTGTCAAAGAGCTAAATTAAGTCATTTGAGTAATCAATACCTTCTGTAGTGAAATGTGTTGACATCATTATTACAAAATTCCTTATATAAAACTGTCATTTCCTGATGCTCTACATACAAAGAAAACCAAGTTCAGATCCAGGTAAAAGGATACTGCAAAACATGGAGATGGTCCTGAAATAGGTCATTACTCGATCCATCAAATGAATCAAGATTCAGTAGCCACTTCAGAGTCTGAACAGGAGTGCACTGATCTAATAAACTGTCTCTATATAGGTGAACTGCAGCAATGTTCTAGAAGCTTTGCAAATTTGGACAAGCAGATATGCATCCTCCAGGTCTATATTGATAGCAGACTCCCTCCTGAATCGCATTTAAAACATGCCTGCATGTTTCCAGTGTGAACCATTGGGTCAAATGAAGTGATTAAGGGTGCAAAGTTCTATGACTGGTAATAGATTGCCAATGGTATTTGTGACCAGGAACAGTCATGAATAAAAATCCATTGATTGTACAAGATGAATGATATCCAGAAGGTTGTTGATTTCTTGTTACAGAGCAGTTGCCTTGAAACAGTCTGTAGCTGATGGAACCATGGACAACATAAGAGGTATATTGAACAGATACTGACACCCTCTGAAAACACTTGCCAGGTTCAAGAAAACTACTTACTTTCTATTTTGGCAACAAACACCAGTAATCCAACTCCCAACAGGAATATGACAATGGCAGTGTGAAAATTGTGTCACTTTTATGTTCTAAGAAGGACGGTATGTAAACAAGAGCAAAATTATCCCTTTCTCTGTCTCTTGTCTACTTTCATTCATGGTCTTATAAAGGTATGACATCTGTAGGACTGCTTCTTTGGCTGTTCTATCATACAGTTTTCTATTCCATCCTTTCCTTTATTTTCCTAAAAATCCCTCCTCTAACATTGTTTGTAAAGGAGATTATCTCACTGGTTGCTTGCTTATGTACTTCCATTAAAGATGAGATCAGAAGAGAAATATTGTGATCTAGCATGGCTGTATGGTGATGTTTGAAAAATAGGCATACGTCTCTTGCTGCAAGTTGTTTATTGCTGTTGTTAAGGCACTGGTCAGGGTGAGATGATCAGCTTTGTTTAAGATGCATGATATCTGAAATCAAACTCCAAAGCATGTCCTGAGAGATTAAAGGTAGAAGATGATTAACTGTTTTCCGCTTGTAGTTAGATTCCTACATGCAAAGTACCAAAACCGAACACAACATAGAACGAACTGCTATGACATTTCTATCAACTGTTGCATTTAATTAGAAGACTTCCAGTCCATGTGCACTTAATAGGTTTAGCAATGACTGTCCAAATACTTGAGTGTTTAAATAAAAAGCTAAACATACGAGTCTTACAGAACCTTGTTCCACATGCTACTGGTTCTACTGGAAATAGTTTCTCATGTTCCACAAGGTATTTACAGAATGGGAACTAGAGCAATCTAGAAATTTAGAATGGTTGTCCATGTTTCCAATGTTTTATAGTTCATACATCATCCTGCTATGATCTAAATATGTAAGATGTAAGGTACAGAGCAGATAATACATGTAGCTCAGTATGCATAGTTCTTTTTTTAACTCTGAGCCATCAGTTATGTCACAATTTATTTGTAAGAAGGGCTTATGTGGCAGTACATATGGGTACAGTAATGACGTATTGCTTTAAATAATTAAATTTACACCAAAATAATCCAACATAGTAACACAGATGTCTAAGCAGAACAGAAGTTTTAAAACTTTAAAACTAAAAAACTTTCTTCTGTAGCAGCAGAGAGGGTGAACCCTACAACGTTTTTAGACAAAATTTGATTGAAATCCTAAAACGAGCCATCCTATAATCTCATTTTAACCAAAAAAAGGACGAACCCTACAACGTTTTTAGACAAAAAATTGATTGAATCCTTCCTACGATCTCATTTTAACTAAAAAAAATGAACCCTACAACGTTTTTAAACAAAAAATTGATTGAAATCTTAATGAAATCTCATTTTAACTAAAAAAATGAAAACGGAGATTTTTACGATTTTTTAATTAATTTTGGTCGCAACTTGTTGTCATCCACCCTCTCTGCTGCTACAGGTTAATAATTCTTTTACGATTTTAACCGAATATTTGATCCAGTCCGATACGATATCGTGTCCGAGGATCATGTAGATTTATTGTTGCGAATCCGTGTGGTTTTGACTGAGCATGACTAAAGAAATTTCTAAATTGATTGAAGTCCATATCAGAACACCATGTCTGCCATATATTTCTAAGAGTATGAGTATCAACTCCGTTGAATACAGCAAGAATATTGCAATTATCTCTGATCACTTTTGGAATCTGAGTGTAGCGTTGAGTGACATATATCACATCAGTGTTTTTATGCCTGCCTCTGGAAAAGATCCTAGCAGGATTTTTTTGTTTATCTAACATTATATCGTCGTATACGACTAAATTGTTAATATCTCCATCAATATCATCAATACTCGGTGCTTCATCGATATCGGTTATAAATTCAATAATACCCTCTCCGGATTTTTCTACCGCGCTGTCGTTAAAATCTTTTAGCACTTCATAACATCGTTGGTCGTCTACGCTAGGGGCAATTAAATACAACTTATCCCACTTCATCCATCTCATTATTAAATTGAGCAACAATTGCGTTTTACCGGATCCAGATGGCCCGATTATAATCATCCGGATAGAGTTTGGTAGCGCTGCATGATGCTTAATTGGTTCTCTTGTTTTAGTCGCCGAAAAATCAATTATATCCATATTTATATACATAAATTATGGATCTATATTGTGTGAAGTGTAAAACGCGTACTGGCACAGATGATGTGACGACGGTTACAACTAAAAATAACCGATCAGCGCTTTCTGGTAAATGCGTGCAATGTGGTACAAAGAAATTTAGATTTGTGTCTATGAAATCTGATTTAAAAAAAAACGAGGAGGTGATATCGCAGCCAAATTGGCAAAGCTCCCTGGAACCCCATGGGCAAAGTACCCCGGAGAAAAGCACCTCCCAGGATATAGCTACTGTGGACCGGGAACCAGACTTGATATCAGACTCAATAATCAAAATCAACCCAACCCCGGTGAAGAACCAATAAACGCCATTGATAAGGCCTGTCACCTTCATGATGTTGCTTATAAAAGCAGCAATCTGCAACACAGACATCTAGCAGATGTGAAATTAATTCATGCGTTAAATGCTATTCCTGATAAATCCTTCAAAGAAAAATTGGCTTCCTTTTTGATAAAATCGGCTATGAAAAGTAAATTGATGTTAGGTGCTGGTAATTGAAAATGCTAGCATTTTAATATGGAATCAATTTATTATTCCCCAAGAGGATACTGGAGGGGTAAATCAGCAGTCCATAAACTCGCTAGTGCTGCAAAAGTGAAAAAAACCACTGCGGCTAATTGGTTATCCAAACAGGCACTATGGCAAATTTATCTACCACCGCCTAAACAAATTCAATTCTCGCATTTTGATGTGACCGCTCCTAATGAAGTTCATCAAGCTGATATATTATTTCTGCCACATGATCGTGGTTACAAATACGCTTTAACCGTAGTTGATATTGCAAGTCGATACAAAGAAGCAGAACCGTTAAAAACAAAATCAGCCACTGAAGTCGCTTCTGCATTTGAGAGGATTTATCGACGAGGTCCTCTGCACTGGCCAAATCTATTGCAGGTTGATCCTGGCAAGGAATTTCAGGGTGCAGTATTATCTACAATGAAACATCATAATGTCACCATACGACGAGGGCATACTGCGCTACATCGCGATCAGGCCATTGTAGAACGATTTAATCGGACGATTGCTGAGCGGTTATTTGGATATCAATACGCAAAAGAATTCATTCAAGAAAAGCGATCCCGTGAATGGGTTAAAAGATTACCATCTGTGATTACTGCACTGAATAACGAGATTACTAGAACAATCAACATGAAACCTATCAACGCGATTAAAAAGAAGTCAATACCTGAAAAACCACAAAAAGATTTCAAAGAACCAATTCTTGGTAGTAATGTCATTGTGAGGTACTTATACGAACCAGGAGAGCTTGAAGGTGGCAGAAAAAGGGCTACTGATCCTATTTGGAGCGTCACTACGCATAAGATATCTAGTATAACACGATCTACGGGTAGACCAGCAATCTATAAACTGGATTCAACTGCCCCTCAGCGGGGTTTTACTCGACAACAACTACAGGTAATTCCCGAGGATACTCAATTACCACCGCATGGTCTTAACTAGCACCGTTGCGTCTATTGCACTCAAGACAAGTCAACATCACATTATTTCTGACATGACCGAGACTGTTATTTTTTCTGTCTACGGTGAATTGGCGAGGATCCTTATCCGAATACTGCCAACGCATTATACAATTGCAACTCGCGCAGTGATTATTCTGTTGTTTCTTCAAAGTGATTATTAATTCAGCATCAATATCAAATTCTCGTTGTTTTTTTTTGTCCTGTTGTTTGTAACCGGAGAGTTTTTTATTAATGATGCTAACATCAATATCATTTATTGTGGTGTCATTATCATCGAGGACAATTCTTCGAAGTTGATTTATGTTTCGTACTCTGGATACTGCGAGATAGACTAAATTCGACCATTCGATGTGATTATCCACCATCCAAACAATTGTATCCGATATAGTCAATCCCTGTGAAGAGTGTATTGTTGCTGCGTATCCTAGAGTCCACGGGGATTTATTAGCACGCAATGCATCTTCAACGACATTGATATCAACCAGCACAATATCATTTAATACGAGAATTTGTTTTTCACTCTGTCCTGGAATATCAACTTCAGTGTTCTGTTTTCGTGTATCCGATGGCCTATAACAAAGGGGTACTGGAAGCGTTGCAAATTTTTCTTTATGTAATTCAAATAACTTCATCTGAAGTGTATCCCTGACTATTTTTCTACTTGCAATTATCAAATCATTTGGTCTCCATGTTTCCCAGAAATCGTTTATTTGAGTTTCTGAAATCACTTCACGCGCTATTTCGCACTGGATTCTATCCGGTTGTAATCTAATTAGTTTCTTAAATTCTCGTAATCGTTCATCAAGTGATCTATAATCAGTGGTGATTTCTTCATAGTAGTCTACAAAACCCCTTAGCCATTCATGTGGAGATGCACCGACAAATGGTGGTGGTTGGCCGTGATCACCGCACATGACGACTTTTGTGTTTTTGTTTAACAACCACTCGAGAAATATTTGTAATACATCTAATGACACTGTGCATATTTCATCCCAAATTATGATTTCAGGAATGAATTTATCACCCATACGCTCAGGAGTCCATTTGTCACCCTTCCATCGAAAGAAACTATGGTAAGTACAAGCATTTACCCCTCGCTGTATCATCTCTCTGGCGAGTCTGTGAGTCGGTGTTAACACAATCATGTTTGTGAAATCCGTAGGATTTTTACTACGATATAATTCAATTGCACGAGTTGTCTTTCCTGACCCACCACAACCGTTTAAATAAACTGTCTTGTATCTACATATTGGATCAGATACCGGTGGTGCATTAGAAAATTCTGATTGAATCTCATCACATTTTAAGTACTTTTCATCCATGGCAACGTCTGCGGATTCACAATACTCATGTAGCATCTCCTTTTTAAATCGCCAACGCCCCCAATTTTCTTCGGGATCTGTGAATTTAGCTACAGCTGATTTGTACTTATTGTGTATATACATCGAATCAGTGGCCACTCTAACCGCGGTATTAGGAAATCTATTTATCATCGAAAATAGATTAATAGAAGCATAGGCTAGCATTGAACTTCTCAAATGTGTGTACTGGGAATTATATCCATCACAGTAGGTAACAACCGTACCCATTTTCTCACCATTGGATAGAAAAGCATCCTTACGGGATACAAGTTTTCCCTGCTTCATTAAATCCGCTACAATAAAATCGTATTCAGCGACATCTGTGATCAACCGCGAAGAGTATTTTGCGTTGTCGTATCGTCCACCCTGGGTAAATTTACCGATTATTCTTCGTCCGAGATCCTTTGCTTGTTCTTTTTTAATTTCAAATAACTTCTTAGACCAATTCATGATTTGTTCTTCATTAAAATTCTTCGAATTTCGATCAGGGAATTGTTTTCGCAATTCGCTAATTATACGATCTAGATCGGGTTGTGGTAGCCAAACTTCTTTCTGAGCTCGATAGCATATAATAGCCTCGGAAACAATCAACGATATTAGCATACCACAATCAATCATATATCTCAATAGCACTATTGGCATCCAGGCCTTTTCAGATAGGTGTTTACCGAGCCAAACATAACTACACGGATGTAACCCTGTAGCTAATTCGAATGATATCACACGAGCGAATCCGGTTAAATCAAAATCAGGCAATGGTCCATTAATCGCAACACGAGTCATTTCATGTGTTGGGTGTCCAAATCGTTTGAAGTACTCAGCGCATTCCCCATATCCGAGAAAACTTCCGGGATAACACGCGGCTATATCAATTGAAATCATACCATCACGTGAGTATTTCGTATTCCACAGTCCTCCATGGGAATATTCGACGCAACTCAATTTAACATCCTCGAGAAAATCACTTCGTGTTGGACGCCATGAGTTTTTTTCTCTTGCGAAGTGAGCTACCACTGATGGAATAGTAAAACTATCCGTGAGTAGTTTTTCATGGAAACTCTCCGGTGAAAAATCACTAGCGATTTTTCTCATTCTGTTATCTAATTCTTCAACGCGATATAATTCACCATTTGGTTTTACAAATTGATCAAATCCTATTTCGGGATCTTCATCACTTCTAAGTAACCACACTGACACAGGATCATCTTTACACAACGCATGAATAGCATCAAATAATCTCTCTTCATAGAAAACATCCCGGACGAACTCCTTAGGGATATATTTCACGGTTCGTTCTCGTGGAAATACTGTTATCGCAGGTGTCCACGCGTGTTTGTTATGATCAATAATTTGTATTGGTGCTCCATTTTTGTTATATTTCGGTTCGTATAAAACCTCTCCGGTTATCGTCATAACTGTTATTGGAAATCTTAATGATGTTTCTAACTTAGCTATATCAGAAATCTTTGCACCGTTCTGTTTCACTGTCAGTTCCCACTCGGTTATTTTCCTACGTCGCAGATCAGTTAGTTTATTTCCTCGGGATGCATTTGTGAAGTGCTCCATTACCCGTGTTGCTACACAATTAAGCCCTGACGAATATTTCATAGGAGCTAGTTTTGCGATATCGGGTTTATCATTTAACGGATATATCCCATAAACCATTGCTGTTACGGGATAAGATCTTTCGTAGTATGGTTTGTCAATGCCGGTTAGAATCCCTGGTTTGGAATCTCTACTCACAATGACAGCTTTTTTATTCTTGAGGATTGGTTCAAATTTATCCCTAATAATCCATTTGCCATCGACTTCAATAATGAATTTGATTCGGAAAAAATACCGTTTTTCCCCAACACGTGAAATTATCACTGCTGCTTTTTCATCATTCATGGTAGCGTCAACAACACCATCAATTCGAAATGTTGACCAACAATAAGATGCTCCATCACTTTTGAATTCAGTAAAACAATCTCTGATTTTACTAATCATGGCTTTATCAAGAATTGTATTCTTTGGTGTATTAGAAACTATATCGAGATTGAATTGAGCATCTTTCCAGGGTAATTTCTTGTTACGTTTTTTTGGTTTATCGAGATTAAATTTAGGACTAATTTTTAATAATCTCTTAAACTCTTTCATGTTTCCGTCTGTTGGACGTTTGAGATTAATTTTGTTACGTTTTTTGGGTTTATCGAGATTAAATCTAGGATTGATTTTCAATAATCTCTTAAACTCTTTCATGTTTCCGTCTGTTGGACGTTTGAGATTAATTTTGTTACGTTTTTTGGGTCTATCGAGATTAAATCTAGGATTGATTTTCAATAATCTCTTAAACTCTTTCATGTTTCCGTCTGTTGGACGTTTTTTGGGTCTATCGAGATTAAATCTAGGATTGATTTTCAATAATCTCTTAAACTCCTTATCAGCATTGAATTCAGCATTTTTCGAAGGCGTTTTCCTTAATTCCTTCATGTTATAATTAAAACAAGTATTTAAATAGAAAAATATAGTATAATGAATCACTGCAAGTGGCTAATGATTGGATCAACAACCCCGTGTAACAAATCATGCAGAAGCGAATTCTGTGGGTATCATATGCAAAGCGTTAGGCGAGGAAGTTTTGGCCCTCTTCCATGCCTCCAATGTGGGGTGGGCGTTAGAGGAAAATCGCAGTTGTGTCTTGCTTGTGGGGGTAAACGATACAGGGAACTAAAACGCTACTATGACAAACGAATCATTGACCCTAACGTCCTTGATAAAATCAAGGACAAAATCATCAAAACCCCTCAAGACTACATTGATAGACTTATAATTAAAGCAAATAATAAATTAGACAAGTAATATTATTATATAAATGAGCCAAGATTTCAGACCTCATCCAGTGCTCGTTAATTACGAAGCCTCCAGTGATGGTGTTGTCAGGCACCGCAGACTAAAAAACCCGGTTGGATATCTAAATAATATGGGGTATTTGTTGTTTAGTGCTAGAAATAAAACATATCTCTGTCACAGAATTATTTTTGAATGTCATAATGGATTAATCGAAGACGGATTTGTGATTGATCACATAAATGGCGTGAAGACTGATAATTGTCTTGTGAATCTTCAAGCCGTCTCACAAAGTCGGAATGCAAAATTAGGTGGAACTGGCAAACATGCAAAACCCCCTAGGAGAGTTAAATCGTTTGATTTAGAAAATAATGAAGAGAGAAGCTTTCAATCGATAAATGAAGCCAGTAGATACTTTGACATTTGTAGGGCTTCAATACGATTTGTTTTAGAAAATATAATTAAAACTGCTCTGTCTAAAAAAAATGGTCATAAAATAAAATTCGTATACACCTAAACGATTCAAGGTTGCACGATGTGGTCATCACCCTCTCTGCTGCTGCTGCAAATGTTTCATTTGTGGGTTAATAATTCTTTTACGATGAAAATCACTAAGATTTTTACCGAAAATTTGATCTAGTCCGATACGATATCGTGTCTCAGACCTTGTCCCAGACCTTGTCCCAGACCTTGTCTGGGGGGGATGAAAATCCTTTGTTGAAAATCGAAGATTTTTAGGATTTCACAAACAGACTAATCGCTAACACCTCTTCTTGTAAATCAATCAGATTATTTGACTGGTCGGTGAGTTTGAAATTAATTCTCGTTAACGAATTATTATGGCATCGCATGTAGACAGGATTAATTGGGTTCTCAATAATTAGGAATCCTGGAGGAGCTGTTGGTGCAAACGAATAAAGAATATATCCTTGCTGAGCTTGATTTGATCGTTCGAGATTAATTTGATAGCTTCCTTCAATTGCATCACATACTAAATTAAGCGCAATCACTGAGGATATATTCACGTTGAACGGAGCGATATGCCTACCACCGCCATCTGGGTCATTATTATATTTGAGGAGGACAGATGGATCTTGTTTTTGTAGTGCCTTGATATCAGTTTTAACAATTCTTGCTAGTTCATCAGCTTTGTACCCGGGAAACTTGAAATTACGCAGATTGTCCTCTGTGATATTGTAATCGGTTAGGAATCGTTGTTTATTGTCGCTGTTGTCATTAATTATTGTTTGAATAATTAGTTCATAGATATATTCCATATCAGATATAAGTTGATTTATTATTTCAACGTGTTTTTGCGATTTTGTTTTCCGTAGTTGTTCTAGTTGTGTGTCATATAATTGTTTAATTTCATTAAAATAACCACGGACGTCAGTTAGCGTAAATGAAATAGTAACAGATGAGTCGGTTGTTCTTTTAATGATAAAATCCCATTGCAATGTGTCTTTGTTGGTAAATATAAATCTATCGGCGATTCTTCCTTTTCTTATATCAGATAAATTATCTCGATAACTGGGATTGATTTCATGATATGATTGTACGTCCGTGGTTAAGTCGGCGGTGGATTTTTCCGGTGGTTTTTCAGGCCATCCTAACACTGTTCTTAACGAACTGTTATATATATCTACAATGTATCCCTCTGTGCTTATTTCGATCGACGATGAGAGCGTCGGTTGATGAAGATTAATAGCTATTTTTGATTCTTTTCCAGTGATTGATTTTATTCTACGCTGAATTTCAGCATTGATTTGCTTAATTTGGTACGACCCAGTTGGTAACGAAACAGTTTCCCACTCTGGAGTACCATCGGGTTTATTCTTATACGAGAACACCAGTGCGTTATTGGGTTGCTGACCACCAAATGCAACCGATCTGATATTAGGCCAACTGTGGTATACTCGTAGTTTTGCTAACGCTATCTCCTTCACTGGAATCGGAGAGGGGAAATTCACACTGAATTCTGGATTCGTTGATGTTATTGATATCATGCTTGTTTGTACTGGGTTCGTGTTCTCCACTATTCGTTGAAGTAATTCCTGCGGTGTTGTCATCGTTGCTATACTGTTGTTGTCGCTCTAATTTTGACACCGCGGAATCATAAATACTGACCATCACTGAGAACTCACAATCTGGTAATGTTGATATTATTGAGATCATTTTGTTTTTTGGGTTCGTATTTTCTGATTCCATCGGTGTTGTCATTGTTATTATATTCATGTTGTTGCTCTAATTTTGATATCGCTGAATCAAAAATACTGACCATCGCTGAGAATTCACTATCTGATATAATTGTATTATCGAGTGACGACGATATCATCAATGATAATTGCGAGTATGCGGTTGATGCAATATGAAATTGAAGTAAGTAATTCTGCAGTTTACTCTGGCTGCATGATGATATCTTTTTTGTTATCCCGGTTGATATACCCCCGATTGTAGCCACCGCAGAAATGCAAATTGGAACTACGACCGGGGCAATCATTGTAACCGATGCAAGTATTATTCCGGCGCCAGCGAGAACGCTTGACACCGAGTACATAGTAATATTAATTGCGGTGATTCTTCGTCGGTATTTTTTTATTTTTATTTGATACTCCTCGGCGAGGGTTTTGAGTCTATTTTGAAATTCTCTGACTTGATCATAGCGACATTGCGTTGATGACAAAGTCATTGGTAATGACGAAGTCATCATTATTTTAAAAACGCTAGTGTTTTCAATTATTTGCCATCGTTAGCGGGAATTGTTAGTAGCTTCAGCCTGAAAAATCATCTACGAGTTCTAAACACCAAGTTATTTTTGATCTAATGGTGGTGCTATCAACCGCGACGACATTAAAGTGTTGACCGTTACTCTTGATAATTAACATCGCAGTGCCACCAGAGTAGGTTTTACCGCCCGCGATCATATTAAATTGATCTTTAGAGATCCACGTTAGCCTGTAGATACCTTCAATCCCCGTTGTACTGTAGATATCCCCCCCCGCATCACTCCTCGTCCAGAGACCAGTGGATAATGTAGTATAAACGTCTCTTATCCAATCCATGGTTCCATGATCGACTGTATACACGACATTTTTAATTCTTATGTGTGAATGCGGAATCCTTATCTTTTCAAAATTTTCTTTTAGTTTACGAATATCATTGTAAATATCTTTGAGAGTCATCGTAGATGTAGCCGGGACACCAAAAAACTTATCAACAATGTCATTGACTGGTTTTTGATCTCCCTTTAGTTTAATAATATCGTCAATGACGTCGAGATAGGTTTTATTGATTTCTGTATACTTCATCATCTTTTTATCGCGGCGAATAAAAAATGAAGCCAAAAGGAGGCTAAATCCAAAACCTTCTCGGGCTAGATAATCCCTGTTGAGTTGATCATATGTCGTCGTGATATTGTAACTTTCAGAACCCTCAAAGAAATTTTTAGCCATTTCGCTGATGCGTTTTTGTTCGTCAATAGCGCTTTTAATTTCAGCGAGGGTCGGGCCTGTCAACGATGTGGTTTCAGAAACAGGTGTTCTCCCTAGAAATCTATCAACGATGGTATTAAGTGTTGTTTGTCTCACCATAAACATATTAATATCTTTGAGAGTTATCGTAGATGTAGCTGGGACACCAAAGAAACTATTAGCGATGTAGGCATTGTGAGTATGCTTGCCGATAAACTCGCTAATTTCAGCGAGAGTCATGCCAGCCACAAGTGGGGTTCCAAAGAATCTACCAACAATGTCATTAGTGGGTTTTTGATCTTCTTTTAGTTTAAAAATCTCGAGATAATTTGCCTTGATTTCTGAAGCAGTCATCATCCTTCCAGCTTCCTTGTTAGCGAAGAATGAATTCAACAAGTCTTTAATTTCAGCTAGAGTCATGCCAACCACAAGCGGGGTTCCAAAGAATTTATGTACGACATTTTTGCGAAAACTATTATAACCTCGTATAAGATCATTCAGCTCACGTTCGTTGGTGGCAATCGCGTCGGTGATCGTAGACACAAGTGCGCCTGGTTTAAGTCGTCCACCGTTGGAATAAAGCGCAATAGAGTTTTCAGCGGCATCGCTCTGCCGTATCAAAATGTCATTCACGGATATATTACTGCTTTTCAATTTACCCTGTTTGTCTTGAAATACAACTATTTCGTTCGGGTCAACACTTGTTAAATTTAACGTCTCAGCGATTTCATCTTCAATTATTTTTTTTACATCCTCGATAGAACCCGCAGATGTTTCCTCGGTGGGTTCCGACATTGACAGAGATTGTCCCCAAATATCAATCATTATTGTTAGCGTAACTTGTGTTTTCAATTTATTGATCCTTGTAATTTCCCACTCGTGTATTCGTTTACAACCAGATGAGGTGGTTTCTGTGACGATGAAATCTCCGCGAGGACATTTAATACTTCACGGCCGCATATCGGTGGATCATTTAATTGTTGTGTTGGCAGCGTGGAATAAAAAATCGGAAACTCTTTGAGTTTCGTCGAAGAATTTATATACCGCATAAACTCGCTTGGTGGAGCTAACCCATATGAATCGAAATAGACAATCCCACGTGGATCAATCGCGTATGCAACCCAGTGAGTTCCCGATCCGCTGCTGTTATCAAGATTGATAATACCGGTTTCAACGTTATTTGGTTTTCTCGGTAATTGATCTCTCATAAAAACCCCTCTGAAGTTTTTTATCGCTAGTTTTTTAGCAGCATCAATTAAATCAAAATTGGACATGGGAACCATAGGTTCGGAAATCGAAGATTTCTGAATTAATAAACCGTTCCTGGTATTCTTCTTAGACCCGATCCGTTCACGGATTTCCCGCTGTACCATGAATACGGGGTTCCTGGTAGGTACAACCCCTTTCCCTTTTTTTTATATCCTCGTCCCTTCTTCGGTTCATATGATTTAGCAATGCCTTCTATCGCTTTTGTTCCCAAGGCTCCAGCTGCCCCCAATGCGACCGCTTTTGCAACTGCTGGTGCGGCCGCTGCAATTAATCCTGGAATCGCAGCAAACAATGGAAATATACCACCTGATTTTATCATGTTCGCGACTGCGGCTTTTGAAAATTCTATTTGAACTCCTCGCCGTTTTTTCATTGCATCATTGAAATGTTTTATTTGACGATCCGTCAGTGATATTTTATGTGTACCGCCAGACATCTGCGCTGGTTTTAACGTTATTGTTGTTCCACATTCTTTAGCGGATTTTGATTTTAATTTCTTGACCTGACCATCGGTCAGCTTGACACTAACAACACTATATGGCATTTTATTGTAAAACACATTTATGCTTTCAATTGATCTAATTGTGAAAATCGTTTACGATTTCAATCATAGATTTTCTACTGGTGCATCAACGAGTCTCATTCGTCCGCCAGCCCCTTCTAACAACATTGATTTGTCGCTGAGAATAACAGCAACCGCTCTATAATCAACACCGCCAAGATCTATACGAGCCCTAAAATGTATGTCAACAACGGATTGTCTTGTTAAATCAAGATGTTCCAGTGAAAAGTAATAAATTGGATACAAGTTCTTAAAATCGAGTTGCGATATTTGCAAACCAGTATCAACATTTTGATCACGACCCATAAATGACAGCATCCGATGATACACACGTGCTATTTGGTTGTTTCCGTAATTAAGCTGTATATCCTCAGATGGTTCTTGTTGTCCGTTTATTCTCAGTGAAACCTCACTTACCCCTAACCGATCAAATATCATATGACTGCGTTCTTGGGAACCTAATCGATTCCGATTCTGCAGCGCTATAAATATATGACGTGGAGCTGAAACGCCTTGTTTTGATGCCAGGTGCCATGTAAATGTACCATTAACATTATCCTCTTTAGCATCAGTCGTTGTTGTTAGCCAACTTAGCAATGATTTACCACCTGTTTCCATAAATGAGAGCAGCCGCTCTTCCGTGGTAATTGATGGAGTCATTACTGGCATCCATAATACTATTTTACTCAAAACAACTTTACCTTCATCGGCACCAGTACGCCAAATTGCATCATTGTCATTGCCTTTTCGTACTAACGCGATTGTGTGTTTAGCTCCATAGATGACTTTTCTTACATTTCTGCAGAATCCAAATATATGATGGAGTGGAATCGCACATGAAAAATATCGCTGCTGTTCTTGCAATGCTAATTTTCGTGTTGCAAATCCTAAATTGAAATTACTATTAACGCCTCCAAGAATATCAAACGCAGCTCCTGGTCTAGCTCGACGTTCTGGATTAGTTGCTTCTCGTTGATTATCAACTGAAGTGTCTTGCGGTGTTAACACTTTAATGTATTGAAGGTGGTCAGCGTTATCAGAGGTATCCTTTGCAAACATCATAGATGGACCAGCCGATCTTGTATAATCATCGGAGTATCTTGCTAGTCCGATTATTGTTGTTGCAACATCAACCTCGCGGTCTATTGATTCAATTTCTTTCCCATCAATGAGATATCTTGCACTTTCAAATAACGCCATTATGCCATTGTTGACGAAACCAACTCGGATATTTGGATCATTTGCATATGGGGTATCAGCTGCAACATTTGTTACAAGTTTTCCTTCTACTTCAATAAATGCTTCACATGGCAAAAAGTATTTACTGGTATCTTGAACTTGAAGTTCAATTCGCGATCGTAGGTCGGGTTGTATTGCATGATAGGAATAGTATTGATAATCGCGGACGGAATCATCCTTGCGCACTGGGGCTTCCATATCTAACGCGGGATCAGCTGTTCGTTTAAACATTTTATTAAAATACTAGTGTTTTCAATTGGTGAATTGCAAAGCAATAATCATCGTCGTTGAAAATTTTTCGAATTTCTTTTTTGTTTCAAACCACTTCCTGCTATCGCGTTCATGATAGCGCTATCTGTTACCGGTGGTGACGAAGTCAATTGCGCTAGTTTTTCTTCCACTGCACTATTTATTGCTTTGCTGATTTTTGCAGGCATCACTGTAGTTGATGGCAGCACTAGTGGTTTCACCACCGACGAAGTCATTCCTGGTTTCTTTCGTACCAATAATGCTATTTTATCTTTCGCGGCAGAAAATGCCTTTCCTGCAAGATTTCCAACGAAATTGATTCCCTTATCACGAATAGCATCAATGGCTTTCATTGATAATTGTTTAGCTAACGGCGCTACCTTGGGAGCCATTCTTGTAAATAACCCCGCAATGGTATTGCCGAAACCATCTCCGTAATATGCTCTATAAACAGGCAATCGTGAGTTCACCACGTAGACGCTTACTGGTTTATCATGGTTGTAGTGTATAATCATCTTGTTATAAAACTAGTAGTTTTTCAATTAATGATCAATCGCTTACATCCATAAGATTTTCATCATAACGTTGGGCGTCTCTGTGATTTTCAACTAATTCAGCAATAAGTTCTCGATATACATCAATGTCCATGATACCGCCGGCAAATAATCGTCTACAGATATCAGCTGCTTCATTAATTACTTCCGGTGAATTATTTCCGGCTCGTTTCCCTCCGATGAGAACCTCTAACCTTGATATATCACTTAGAATGTTACCAGGGCATGTCACTGTAGAGTGAAAGACATCCTTTGGATTTTTAATCGAATATCCTTTTCCGCTTGTTTTCTTAGAACCGGCTTCTGCTTTTATGTCTATTTGTTCCGGGATTGGATCCTCCATATAAGGTGGTGGTTGTAGACCGCCTTTAACCACAGCTAGAAAGTTATTATAACCAGGGTGCTGCAACGCTGTGATTTTATTCCCGCCATGTTTCGCTAAATATATTTTTGATGCCCAAGTGTCTTTGCTTTTTATAAAACTTTTAAACTCGTCTTTTAATAAATTCTCTCTTATACCCTTTGGAAAATTTTCTCTAGCAAAATCAGCTAATTCGTAATCCGTACCGAGTTTTTCAATTCTATTTAATGCTGCGATTGTAAATATACTTTCAGGTGAATAGTCTCTTCCTGCAGCTGCTTCTTCGCGTTCTTCAATTTCGCGTTGAGTTTTTATATCACTGGATAACTGTTGTATCCCTGCGCGTGTTTGTCCGGTCTCTGCTGCTATCTTTTCAAGCACACCAAGAACAGGCACTTCTCGTCGCTTGCCTTCCTTAGGAATATCTCCGTATATTGCTCGTTCAGTTGCTGTTTTCACATCTTTGGTCGCACTTGTTATCGGAGTAAACAGTTGTTCACTTGACACAGAAAAGTCAGTCTGCGCTTGTTGTCGTTGTTGAAGTTTCTCGCGAAGTCTGTCTCGAACCGGTATAAACTTTTTAATTGCTGCTAGCCGCTCTCGGGCTAATTTAGTTGTAAGTGATTCACCTACCATATATTGTTTGTGAACTAAATTTTCAAATGTAAAACTATCACAATTAAAAGCTTAGTTATTAAATAACTTAGTTATTAAATAATGTACCATCAAGCTAACGTATCCATCTTCAACAGGGTTAAACTGTACGACGCTATCCGCGAGTGTTTCAGAAATAACATCGCTGGGGGTTTCAGAATTGTAATATCTGAGAACGGTGATGAACGATTTGTGTTAACGACGCGGCAACAAGAACAACTACGTAAAAATGGAGGCGTCGCGGTGATTACTTGCTACTACGACCAGATCATCCATTATGCACATAACTGCATGGGCAGGTCCAAACTGCTGAGTATCCTTTCAGGAGAAAATCCTATGTAAGTGTTACAAAAAACGCTAAAAAAAATTTATTTTTAATAAAAATTACTGAAAGCCTATTTTTTAGTAACACCCACGTGGTTAAGATACGGGTTTTTCCTCGTTTAACATTTTTCTAAGATCACGAACCTTAGAACTAATTTCAGCTCGTTTTTGATACTCTTGGCCGAGCTTTTGACGTATTGCTTCAACGGTGCTAAATAGCGTTATGAATACATTAATGTCGTTACCGTACAAACAAGCATTGATGGATTTTTGAATTCCTTTCACGAGCCTGTACATCCTAGGTAAAACATAACGACCCTTACTAGACTGATACTCAATATCTTCATATTCCGAGGTAATCCTGTCACAGTCGAGACTTTCAGATAATAATACCCCTTTATTATTTAAATTTGAGATTTCAGCAATTATAGCATTTACATCATTGATATCCATTATTTATATTTATTATAAATATAGTATACTGTATCTCTAATTATTAAAAAAAACAAAACATATATGACAACACATCTTTGGAACTCCTTGGGTGCCTTCGCATCCAAGTAAGCCCAAGGGGACCCGAAACATACATCTCCGGCGGGAGGCCTAAGGTGGCAAACGCCATCTTAGACCGCCCAGAAGATATGCTTGGGGGGACGTCACAACATGGACGGCACAATGCCATATATATCTCCGCTCGAGTGTTGCGGCAAATTTTAGGCATAACATGTACTTAATTAACTTAATTAAGGATGGATTATAATTCAATGGAACGATGATGGTATGATGTGGGCGTGGTAAACCAAACCAACATGGCAACCCATGAAATCTAATTCATGGTTGCATGAGTTGGAAAAAACACCAACCCACGCTACCGAGAATGCGATAGCATGAGTTACAATGTTGGTTTGGCTGAGGGGGATCGCCCCCCCCCCCCCCCAATTAATAGAAAAAAACATCTTCCGTTTCGCCATCAAATAATGTATCTGCTATGGGGACCGAACACACGTAGTTGATAGATCTATGTTTACAAGACAAACACGATATACCATTACACCACGGAGCTGTCATACAGAATAGAGATTTTTTAATATATATATATCTTCTGATATACTTAACAATAAGAGATTTTTAAAATAGACAATTTTATGCTGCAACATTTTAGTTGTTAAATAAAACAGCGTTTTATATACTCTGTTATAATTCTCTAGATAAAATACATTCATAAAGAGCTGTATACAAGGAATTTTAACCACGCCCACCTACTTCAATGAATAGGAAACACTCGCGTTCCGGCTGAGCGAACATAGGTAATGCGTAGATTATAAAGAAATGTCTGTACTGAAAAGAACGAGTTAGCTGTCTGCTTTACTGCTAGTCCACCCACCCCCACACATGAGATATGTAGATAAATAAAAATACAGCTATTTAAATAATTCAGTTTTAGCCCACAAGCGACAATAAAAAGTTTTATTCTCGAAACTCATGTTCTCCATTACAGTCACGTGGGCGCGCCTAGTTACAGGTAATATAGCAGGCGACAAATTCCTTTGACGTCATAATACAAGGGAACTTAGTAGGTAAATGTTATAAGTTGTGGCAGATTAATCTATAAAGAATTTATCTCCCTTAGCAGCAGAGAGGGTGGATGACAACAAGTTGCGACCAAAATTAATTAAAAAATCGTAAAAATCTCCGTTTTCATTTTTTTAGTTAAAATGAGATTTCATTAAGATTTCAATCAATTTTTTGTTTAAAAACGTTGTAGGGTTCATTTTTTTTAGTTAAAATGAGATCGTAGGAAGGATTCAATCAATTTTTTGTCTAAAAACGTTGTACGGTTCGTCCTTTTTTTGGTTAAAATGAGATTATAGGATGGCTCGTTTTAGGATTTCAATCAAATTTTGTCTAAAAACGTTGTAGGGTTCACCCTCTCTGCTGCTTCTGTCATTATGATTTAAAATAATGACTGGCCAAGCATTTTTGAATTTGCTTAATTCATACCTGTATAATCCCAATATTTTTTAAAACCCAGGTTAACCTGCACTACTTTTGTTGGCATTGTTGTTGTGGCTGTTGTAGTAGTGTTAACACCATTTTTCAGCATAAGATAGGCTATACATGGCGGCCAGTATTAATGGTGGAGGAAGAACCCAGGCAAGTCCCTGGAAAGAACCACCGACCCACAAGAAGCTACTGGCAAGCTTTCTTACATACCAACTTTGGCCAAATATGAGACTCCAACCCACGTAGACAGGTGAGATGGCAGTGATCCATAACAAAGAGCACTTTAGACCACTATGCCACTCAGGGTCCTCACTAGTATTTTTGTACATAGAACTCCATGATGGCTAAATTTTTAGAATATATGATCAATCAAACTCATGCAAAATTTTAATCATTAACCAAATAAATGAAAAATCTTTGTTATTTCAACTGAGATCTATAGGCATGGCTTAAAAAAAACAATGCTTTTTTTTCTGATGGGCTATATATATATATATATATATACCACGAATTTTCACTGTTCTGTATTACTGCACCTTATGAATGAAATTCAAACTATGATAAAATAATAAGAGAATGCTATTAAACTTTATGCTGTTAAATTTAATTACAGTATATGGATTGAATATATTTTTTCAAAATCAACAAAGTATGAACCCTCAAAAATGCTTTTAATTTAAAATAAATTAACAGTAAATTCTCAACCGGACATTACCGGTACTAACAATACACCATTTTTGACATATTTCTTTGTGGACATGCATAGTTTTAAAAATATTTGTGCTTTTTGGAAACTGGATAATGTGGCAATAAAGACTTGGCATTTATATATGAATTTACTTAAGAGTTCCATAGCTTCCAAAAACTGTCAATATTTTGAAATGTTTTTCCATACAATTTGCTTTTAGAGTTTGTAAAAGGCCACACAAATTCTCGATTTTTCTCAAGGTGGCACTCATCAATTTCATATTTTGCATAGAGTCAGAATTTTAAAGAAAAATAATTTACCTGGGTGTCCTCACTGATTATATAAAAACAACCTCGTATATCTTAGATATAATTTAAAGAATTTTTAATTCCCTTTATTTTGGTAGATGATGGATGTAATATGGGTTATAGAGTATACAGCTTGGCCTTACTTCAAATGTGTATGTCTCAAAAAACTGCTAGCTCCGCTTGGTCATTTTCACTTAACGAACTTCAGAGGTAAACTGTATTAAAAAAGCTGATAACGTTTTTTAACATTTTATATATTTGGTAACTCCTTCATTGCACTCTCAGAAGCTGTTATTGTCTTGTCTGGCAAAATTAATTTCCCTATTATAATAACTGATTAAGATAGTGTACTTTAGACAAATTCAGGCTGCTTTATTCAAGCACAAGGGAGCAGCCATTTTAGTTAGCTGTGTGCTGCAAGGAATGATAGTTTGCTTTCATCACAAGTAAGTGATGCACAATACATACTCTACCACAACTGGATATTCAAAACAAAACATACACTTATAACAATGAGTACTCGAAGTCATCATGATGTCAGATACTCTAAGGAATCCAGTAAGCATGCAGATGATATGATTGTTTCAATCAGAAAGCTTACTTTTAATATACTTTTGAAGAAGGAGGTATGAACATAAAAATGTATGTGGAGGATGACACTAGGAAAAATCAAACATACATACCATAAACATTCACTGTTGTTGTTGCAGTCCCAACTTCAGAATATATATCAGTTAGAATAATAAACAAGTAACTTCCACCGTCTGTCTTTGTAACATTATACAGAATTATACCACCCAATCCAAAAAGGGTTATTCTACCACTGTATTGTGATTCAACAGTCAAGGAGGATCCTGCACCAACCACTCTTGCAATTCTGTTTGCACGTATAATGGAATTTTTATACCATGACCTGTCCGCAAAACTATCAGTACCAATATTGAAGATGAAGTCTATGGTCACATTAGATGACTCACATGCTGTTTTATTATCATTATCCGTCTGCAGTGCTGCAACATAAAAAGAAAGATTAGTGCAATTTTCATGTCTAAAAATAACTATCATTCTTTTTCCCTAGCCTGCAGTTTCTTAAATGCTGAATTGTTTCCAATTTCCAAATGTTTTCAGCTTTGCAATGCACCTTTGTCCAGTTTTATCCCACAACTTGGCAAATATGGACACTGTCCTAATAAGAGTTTTCCAACGTTTACAATTGACAATCAGGTATAATCAGCTGCATGGAACCGATCAGTATTTCAACCAGATATCCAGTTTTTCCTGTCATGCTTCTCCTTCTTTTATTTTACAATGTGTTCTTATCTCTGTTTGGTGAATTTATTCCTAGCCTTAATTTGTTATAACTAACATTGTTGTTTTATCCATCATTAAAACTTTTTTTTAAATAGGGTTGATTTAAATTTTGATGAAAGACCTTCAAAAGTATATCTGTTGTAATCTTTAGAAGCTCTAAGCTCTTTACAATATCTATAATGATATGATTACAAAAACACAATGAAATTAGATAACATAAAAAATGCTGAAAATATTTAAGGTACAAAACATTATTAGGTCTTTAAGTATTGTTCATGCAGTCGAAAATGGTGAGTTTTAGAGCCTAGAGTTTTTGAAAGGAATAACTGTGTTTGTGTCTAATTTCAATGAACAATTCATTCCACATGGAATTTTCATAGTTGGAATTATGAGTATACAACTGTCAGAAGAGGAGCGTACATATTTTGCCTTTGTATATACATATATGAAGCCTGATAGGTCTGTTCGACTGAAGTCCGTCAGTGAAACATATAATAGCACAGAGAACAAATTTTGTGTTTAATTATGGATTGAATGGATAGCCAGTGTAAGGTACAGAGTAGCGGGGAGGTGTGCTCTGATCGTGGTACTCTAAAGATGATCCAATCAGCTGTGTTTTGAACTTTTTGAAGTTTCTGGAGTAGATTTTGAAAAAAACAGCTATAAACCTGACCTAATTATTTGACTGATATGCTGATAGAAATAGTCCCAAAATATATATCTAATTTCCATTGGATACATAATTCTATCTTTTCAAAGCTATGCGCAGAATACGCCAACATATCGCGAGTTATGAAAACACAAGTGTTATTAGGAATGTTCAAAATTAATCTTATTTTGAACAGAATATTAAGGTGGCAATTGTCTCTTTTCAAATGGAAAGCATTGCAGTATTTTCTTTTCATCAATGGGTCAAATTCTGTCTGTATTTTGTTTTATATAGGTGGCTGAAAACTTAAGTGTGCAAAAATGCCAGACAGCATTGTAATACAAGGGACAAAATTTCTCATTTCATCTCTGTGATTCAAAAATCTGGACTACAAATTTGGCTTCAAAGAAAATAGCAGTCTGTTTATATGGTACTTGTTTATCAGCAGGCATACAAAAATTTAAACTTGTTATATTGACTCAAATTTACATGAAATTGATAGGAAAATGATTCATTTTCTCCGAAATTACAAGTATGTTAATCATTATATCTTTAATCCGCAGACAGACAAGACGAAACTACAGCATAGATGAAACCTGACCCAGTACTTGCCATTTCATTTACTAGTCACATGACTTCACAAATTTCATACGACAACATCGGAGGTCCAATTAACACGTGATATCAACAACAAACCATTTTTAATGTTTTTGTATAGAAATTCAATTATATTAAAGTCAGATAATTTTTGTAAAATTCAGCATTCTGGCCTGTCTGATTAAGCTACCAGAGAGCACATGACAATGTGGCTGTCAGATGATACAACAAGATTCTAGAAGTTGTTCGAGGAATATATAGATATGGAAATTTGTGTTCTTTTGTTTTTTTTGTATTTTTATTACAAACAGTATATGACTTTCATTTAATATTTTTTTTAATCTTTTTCTCTACAACATTTGAAAATGTGTGTTGTTAGAGTTGTGTCATCATGCAAATAGCAATGCAAATTGTGAGTACCAGGTCACATTTCATCAATTCCATAGTTTTATCTGGTCTTTCAGCAGATTAAAGATGTAACAAGTGTAATTCTCACAATTTCTGAGAAAAAGAAATTTTCATATCGATTTCATAACTGTATCACTTGATCTAACAATGTTTAAAGTTTGCTAGGTCATCCAGTAAGTCATATTTACGCTTTGTCACCATAATGTTGGTCTCTTGTGATGCTAGACTTCACTGTAAAGAAAGATATGAATCCAGCCGCATTACAACATGTGCTGGAGACTGGCTAAAATGTCCTGGCATGCACTATCTGTTGTCATGGCATTATTTGTGGAATTTCTGCACATCCACTGCATCGGACTTGTCGAAGGTCTTGCTTCACCACAGTAAAAGCCTTCTAAGGGCTTACTCCTCTAGAAGCCTATACCATTTTGGGGGACCTAATTCCAAACGTGGCTTATTAAGACTTACTCAATCACTAACATCAATCTTTTTACTTCCACTCCTGGTCCATTGCCATCGACCAGCTAATGAAGTCAGGAAAATTGACCTCAGGGACTTTATGCCAAATTTTTCAAGCAGGCCCACTCCAGTCCAATTTACAAAATCACCTCCTATCTCATCAGGTCCATGCCCAAGTCATACCAGTGCAGGAAGTGTGGAGAGCAGCCCTAGCCAATTATCCCGTCTTCTGCCATGCATCCTCTTCCCGTGTGTTTGAGTAGGTGCTTGCCTAGGCCTTTTCTCAGAGGCTTGGTCAAGCATTATGGACAATGGCTGGGTCCTCTCCGTTGTAAATGAGATTATCAACTCCAGTTTCGGGAATAACCTCCACAATCAAGGACCCCCATTTTCTTTTCCGCATCCAATCTCAAGACAGGTGGAATTAAGGGAAGAGGTACACACCCTTTTGTAGAAGGAACAGTCGAGAGGGTTTTCTAAACAGTCTCCCGCCTTCTACTCCCAAATCTTCCTGGTCAATAAGATCAGTGGGAAATTTTGAATCATTAACAATCTCAACCTGCTCAAACAATTTCTGTTGGAGGAAACCTTCATGATAGAGACAACCTCCTTAATCCACCTTACGAAAATAAATTCATGACTTCATGAACAATCATGAACTGTTCATGAATGTTCTTGAAGTGTTCATGAACAGTTCATTTGAGTTCATGAACCAATATTAATGAAAGTTCCTCAACTAAGTTCATTTCCACTTCAAGAATTTGATGAATCATGTACTAGAACACCATGAACACACTGATGAACCTTTATGAACTATTTAATATCTTGGTTCAGGAACAATTTAAGTACATGTACTTTGATGCACAAACAAGATATTATTATATGAAATTATATTCACGAAACATCATCATACAAATTTCTCACACTATTAGTGAAATATAAATAAAGGTGACTATATTTCTCTTTTGATAGGTATAATACTGTTTAAAATGTTCATGTTGTTGTAGAGTTTAACACCATTTTTCAGCACACGATAGGCTATACATGGCGGCCAGTATTATCGGTGGAGGAAGTACCCAGGAAACCCCCCGGAAAGAACCACAACCCATGAGAAGGTACTGGCAAGCTTTCTCACATAATTAAATTAGCCAAATCTTAGACTTGAACCCACGCAGATAGAAGTGAGATGGCAGTGATACATAACGGAAAGCGCTAATTGTTAACCACAGGCACTTGATTCTGAGCAAATTCATGTATACACTATACATGAATTTACTCAGAATCAAGTGCCTGTGTTATTAACCTGAGTAGTTCTGGATTAATTTGGAAAAATATTTTCTTACCAGCATGAACAAAATGTATTTGCTATAAAAGCTTTTAAGGACTTTGTTCTAACATTTTTGTCCATTAACTGTCAAAAACTGCGTAATTTATTTTATTAACTTAGTCACTGGATGCCAATTTGCCATTAGAACCGAAATATATAAACAACGATTATCCTGAATGGATGATAATGAAAGAAGATGTGATATGGTTAGGTAATATATGCGCAAGATTTCAGCAGCTGAGCTTCCTTTCCCCCACAAACGAAAGAGCACCTAAACAGTTCTGCAACAAGTAAAAACCTTGAACAAAAACCGTGAACTCCCATGGAATGGATAGATAAGAATATTTTCAATATCATTTTCTGAAGTAGAAGTGGAGAGAAGAGATTATGATGAATATGACGGAAATGATTTGGTGAGAGTAAAATTAGGCAGAAAAGAGTACTAAGCCAGGATCATAAAAATTATTGGCCATTGATGACTATTTCAGTGGAAGATATATGGATATTTTATTGGCTTTAATATATCATAATATTAGTTTTAACCAAACTAATGATACATGTATTTGTCCAGACCTAATTTAAACTTGTGAAAATCACTAAACATTATCATACTCTTTTGATCTCGATACCAGACGTGGTACCACATCTATGATAGGAACTGAGATGTTCGATATCATTTTCTTTTTCATGACATCACTATTTCTGATGTATATTGGTAACTAAGAAAAATGCTAAAATAGTTAATGTGTCAAACTCTATACAAGTGCAAATGACAATGTGATGAAACCAGAAGCAGATATACGCAACATGTGGAGTTGGAGTGGATGCATACTAAGGATATATGCGACACAAGTCTGACGTTTATATCAATAGAAAATGGCAAAAAGTTATGAAAGCACGAAATAACTGTTATCTGTAATATATATATGTGTGTGTGTGTGTGTGTGTGTGTGTGTGTGTGTGTGTGTGTTATTTAGTGTAATGAAGCTGTCACAAAATAATTTCATATTTATTAGTTAAAACATCCAACTCAAGCTTCAGTTATAAAAACAAAAAATACCAGCGACAAAATTTTCCAGTAATATAAATGCTCATTCAATATCTTGTGTGGTAAGTTTTAGGGATTGAATAGTTTTGAGTTGGATCATAATAATTCCGGTAAATAAAGTGGTGTACAAAAATAATGTGCTAAAAGCTGATGACAATGTTGATCAGAAGTTCTCTGTAATTAACTATCTTTCTTTCAGATCAGAAAAATAAAATTATTAGATAATTAAGTTTGTAGGTTATAGAGCAAAATTTGAAAACCGGGGGATCATATGACCAAGATGGAAGATACATTAAATAGTGACTCCTGCAGCAATGGTAACGATCCAAATTGTAATTTGATGGAACATATTAAGTTGCAGATGGAGACATTTTGTAGTGACAATGGGTGCGATTTAATTATGAACATCTTCATAAAAGAGTTATCTGACGGGTCAGTTTCTGGGAAAAAGATTGGTCAAGTCAGGAGAAACCACAAAAATAAGCCTTTTGACCAAAAAATATGCTTCAATAGATGATTGAATACAACTGCCCCCATATCTCTTGATACGTTTTCAAAGAAAAATTACAAACATACAGAAAGTGTTGCTGTCGCTTATCAATTTACAACATGTTCTTTGTTAAATATTAGAAATTTATTTGAAATTAAATGCAAACTTTTTTTATAAAGATAATATGTTGCATATTATTGTTTGAAAAGCCCCACATCTAAAGGTTGTTTTATGATTCAGGATGAAATGGTTAGTTGTGAGTTTATCAGATAATCAAACATTTTCTAATATGAACTGTTCATGAAGACAGGAATCGTTCATGAGAAACTTTGGTCATCATAGTTCATGAATATATTCAGATACTTGTTCATGAATAATGATGACCCAATTTGCTTTTATAATTAGTTCATGAGTTCAGTACATGAATATTCATGAACTGTTCAAGAACAGTTTGTAAGTTGCTGGGTCTTCACATGCGTCATGTTCAGTTCATTCTCTTCAACCCCGACCCCTCTAGGACTAGTTTTTAACCACCATTTGCTACCGCGATCCATAACAACCATTTGCGTTGGTGGATGAATCAAGATTCCTGATGGGGGTCCACATGCATGCACTTGATTCCCATTGGCAGACAATTCGGTCTTATACATTTGTTTGAGCTTTAGAGACCAGACTCTCGCCCCCTTGTGCCCAGATGGAATCTTTTCTGTGTTCTTTGGTCATTAACCAAAGCACCTTATGAACCAATGAGTGAAGTTTCCTTTTTGGATCTCACACTCATAACTGATCCTTCTCACCCTTGCCTCGGGACATATCACTGATCCAGAAAAAAGAAACCTCTTCTTGAGACAATAAAAGAAACCGCTAGGACAACGCAAGAGATTTTACAAGATCTTCCAGCTAGAATAGCTGCCGTACAACCTCCTCAAGATATTGATAAAATTTACACTGAAATAGCTGATGTGAAATAATAACTTGCATCTCAACCTAAAGCAAAACGAGATGTTGAATTGATTAGTAAATTAAGAAAAGTGTTATTGAAGATATAAAAAATGTTAATGAAGATTTTCCTTGTTTTGCATATAATAGTCTTTCTTGAAAATCTGAAATTTTAAAACCTAAATACGCTAAAATAAATGATGACAATGTTTTAAGATGATTATTTCGTGTGTTTTATAATAAACCCAGTGCTAATATTACCAATCCATTAGATAAAAATTTTATGAATAAAGTAAATTATTATCGTCGTGCAGATGAACAACAACCTTTGCATCAACGTTCTACACGGGAACACCTACCCCCAGTATCAACTACCTCCACCTCTGCAACAAATAGAACAACAATGGATGATGCTGAAAGCTGAAAAATTTAGAAGTGATCAAATAAAAGAAAAGGTGAAACAAAAATAGGAAGAGGTGAAACAAATAAAAAAGAATAGTAAAAAAAAAACAACAGAAAACGAGATGGAACAAAAAGAAACCAAACGGAAGGAGAGATTATTCTCTTCACTAGGTATGGAAAGGGATCCTGGTGATAATTCTTTTGGCGCAACTACAGGAAGTGGTCTATGAAATAATCTTATCACTTGCCCTGATAACGTCATCGCTGATATGGATAAACTAGAAATTTTCATAGGAGAAAAACGCGCTGGTAATACTTCTCATGAAATTATCAACAAAATATCTGATATTTGTCGACGATTATTTACCGGTGGTATCAAGGACATCAGTACCTATCGGGAATTTATCGATGAAATTACAGATGACTAAATCCCTTGACACATAATTTAGATCATGGTGAATGATTAAATAAAATGATTGTACACAATACGTATCGTAGACCAAGAATGGTCTGAGTAGTAAATGCACGATTACCAGTTTATGAAATAACCTACGGAGATGGACTTGGTGATGTTGTTCAGGGTTTATTTACCAGGATAGCCCCAAAAGCAATGCAAATTGCAAAACAACTATCAACGAAAGCTATCGATGTTGTTCGCAACAAAGCTCCTAGCGCAATCGATGATCTTGCTGAAGACATGATTTTGGACCTTTAATAAAAAAAAAAACTGAAAATGTGAAAGGAGGGTTTGGGTGCACTCCCCCATCGGGGTGTCGAGGGGCAGCGCCCTTGATCAGGGGGTTCCGATAGTCGAAGAAACTCGACTAAAAATGCATTTTACATGCATGAAATTATGCTCCTGGTGCAACTTGTAACCATAATATGTAACAAAATAATCATTTGATAAACTAACAAACTTACCAAAAATTTGAATAATTTTACAATATTTATTGTCACATGAATTTGTTCTCCAATACTATTGGTACTTAAGTTATTTCATGTGCATGTCTGTGTTCGTAAATAAGTCAATACTTAGCCATTTTTGGCTGCCAACATATTACACTTCTATCTTTTCATAATAAATACATGTATTTAAAATAAACACTCAAATGCATCATCTATACACAAATAATCCCATATATTCACTTGTTTTTTTGTCCACTGAACACAACCTGTTGATATGCCAGTTGCGGCTTTAAGAAAGATTTCTTTAGTCTTCCGTTTTGTCATCAATGATTATGCTGGCGCAATGTCCTTTCAAGCTCCAGTGTGTATTGGTGACATGCAGTGCACATATTCTGACAAAGGGCTTCATTTTTTCCCGTATGCAGCTTCCTTTGTAGGTGCGGTTCCAGACTTTTTCAACCACGACTTCTGTAATGTATATATTGCAGGGCACAAAATGCCAGTCCTCGAGCGTACAGTTCTCTTATAAATTGACCAACTCAATTTCCATCGACAATTCGTTCCAGCCATTTCCTTCCGTTTTTTTAAAACCTTTATCTAAACTTTTCGTGTCATCGTCTCTCTCAACAACAACAGCAACCTTCTTCTTTCCATTGCCATCAGTTTCCTTTAGACAAAGATTCTTTGGATGAATATAAACGTTCGACCAATCAGAATACTGTTTACGAGAGTCTTGGGCTAAATAATATATGGACCCATACGTTACAAGGGTTGTTGCGGAATGGGACTGAAAAGAACGGTTTAAAAAAAAAAAAAAAAAAAAAAAAAAAAAAAAAAAAAAAAAACCACGGATCGGACACGTTTTTGACAAAAACGGACTATATCAAGAAAAATCGGATTCAAGTCAGGAGAAAAGTGGAATTCCGTCTTGAAAAGGAGAAAAAAAAATGTCTGTTGCTGGTAAAGCGTCAAGGACAGAATTATATGGTTATTGCAACGAGAAAAACAACTGAAATTACCATCTACTAAAGTTATGCCTGGAAATGAAAGTAAAATAATAAATCAGGCCGCAACCCAAAGATTAATGGATCTGGCAGATGCATCGTTAAAAGAAAAAGAAGATAACACAACCGCTAGTATGATAGCAGGAAGTGGTCTTCGTAGATAGTTACAATTTAGATCATAGTAATTACAATGAAATGTTTAAGTGTAAAATTGATAAAACATTGGATATGGGTGAACCAGTTCATAAAAATGAATCCCTGCGAGATTATCAATATTATTCTTACGATGCAGTACAACCAAATCAACGTGCAGGAATCGAATTACGAGTTCAAGTTACAAGTCGGTATTTCTTACCAGCTGAAGCATTTATCGAAGTCGAAGGTCGACTTGTAAAAGCAGATGATACAGATTATGGAATCTGTGACAGAGTTGGTTTTGTCAATAATGGTATCATGGCGTTATTCAGCAGTACTACGTATATGATTGATGGAAAACACATCGAATCATGCCTGGAAAATGTTGATATTGCTACGACGATACTTGGTCTAGCAAGATACTCCGATGACTATTCAAGATCAGCCGGTCCATCAATGATGTTTACAAAGGATACAAATGATCATTCAGAAAACAAAAATGTTTTCATGTGTGTTCCATTATCTCATATTTTTGGATTTTGCAGAGATGTTAGGAAGGTTATGTTCGGTGATAAACACACTGTGGTACTTAACAGAAAAGAATCCGACAATGATACAATCTGGCGAGCCGGAGGTGATACTGGTAAAGTAGTAATAACAAAATTATCATTGTGGATGCCAGTAATGGTTCCATCTGTCGAAGAAGAAAATAAATTGCTTTCTTTCATGAATCAAGGTGATAAACCACTGCTATCATGGAAAACAATGACTACAGATAGCAATTAAGGTAATGCTGCTGGTTTATTTACATTGCATATAGCAGCACAGCAAGGGGTTTCAGCACCACGATATATTTTTTTTATTGCATTTCAAGCAAATGTAAATAACCAACAAGGGGTTTCAGCACCACGAGATATTTTTATTGCATATCTTACAAATGTACGAGTTAATAACCAGGAAAGAAATCAGTTGGTAATTGACACACTTAATGTTGCCAAGGTTAGTTTGAAAATTAATGGACATCAAGAACCTGCCGAGGAAGTTACTTTGAATTTTGAACATAATAAAGTTGCAGGTGCATATCATTTAATGTCATTTATGGGGCGTGATCTAAATGTAGATACCGTTTTGCCAGTATCACTAAAAGATTTCACAACGTTATATCCGATCTATTACATTTCACTGGAACATTTAGATTTATTCAGACAATCTGTTGTTGATATATATTTTCGAGCTCAAGTAGGTTATTTTCCTCCTGATGATGTAGGTCCACCTGTTGTTCCTGCTGGTTTCCGAGCGATCGATGTTATACTTAGTGACAGAGCAGTATTACTCGAATGTGTTGGTGCACGAATGCGAGTCGTTGATGCACCCGTAGCGAACATGTAATCAAAATCAATCAAGTAAATATAAAAATGTCGTATAGTCATGTTAACGCAACTCTGACTCGAGGTCAGATAAAAGAATTACAATCAAAAACTCAAATCACTGTGGGTCAAAAATAACATTAAAGAAAAAACAAATGAGTGGTGGTCCAAACAAATTATCGTTAACCGGTAATCAACTTAAACGTTTCAATAAAGCTCTGGTATCAAAAAGTGGAGTTCAGCTTGAATTTTCTCCAAGTGCCATCAAAGATATGATTAAATCAGGAGGTATATTTCCACTTCTTGCAGCAATACCAACATTAATTGCTGCGGCAGCACCTGCAGTTGCAAAACCAGCTGCGTTATGTGCTGTTGGAGCCGCCGATGGAATGGCATTAAAGAAACAGGAAAATGGTATAAAAAAGAGGTGCAGTCTCAGACTTCCAGGAACTTATCTAGGAAAAGGACTGAAACTTCCAGGAATATAATAACACTGATGTCAAATTTGGATCTGATAAATGCTGCTAAAAAATGAAAAATAAAACACTTCAGAGGAGTTTTCATGCGCGATCAATTACCGAAACAACCACATCACGTTGAAACCGGGTTCAATCTCTATTCAAATTCCGGTCCAGGAACTCACTTGGTTGCATATGTGATTGATCCACGCGGAATAATTTATTTTGATTCGTACAGACTATCACCTACAAACTATAGGAAACTGAAAACAATGATGACAAAGAAGCGATTGCTATGTCTTGCTTTGTGCTGAAATTGGTTCAACAAAAATACAAATGTTCAAGAAAAGTGCTTCCCTCCGATATGACATGTTGATATTAAAAATACGCACTCAATAAGGACTGTTTGGTGTGACCTTTGACCAAAAAGAAAGGTGAGCTCTTAATAAGCATTATATAATGCTATTTGAAAATATATACTTAATACCACACCAATTATCAGATACTGAGTCTGTATATTCCAGAAAATTTACCCACCCAAAATATATAGTAAGACTATGCATTAACTACAAAATGTAACATCTCGTTTTGTTTACCAGAGGGAACATACAATTGCTGAAGTGGCATGTATTGTACTGTACCTGATATCCGTGAAACAATGAGGAAAAGACTTGTCAAACATAATGTTTTGATGGCTGCCATTACACATCTGGTCTGAAATAAAGGTAAACAATTATGATAATCATCCTATCACTGATCTTTCTTTGTTAACAAAACTGACCAACAAATTGAATCCATCACATTTAATATATGTACATTTTTTAAAAATTATTGATACACTCCTCCACCATCCATGCCCGTGTGAATATGTTTGGCTTTTTAAAATTACACTGAGTAGTAAGCCATGCTTAGCTGAAAATCAAATTTCATTACTGATAAATTCCAGGTTAACATAAAAAGAACAATATCCTTTTTTTCTTGCACTTTTTATTTGAGAATTACAGTAAACACAAAATGCAATGACTCAGCTGTACATTTTCCGAGGTAATACTTGGAATTTTGACCTAAAACCTTGAATATCTGAGGTTTTTACATGGCTTTCCTAGGAAAACCTTGGCCAATGCTGATATTTTGTCCAAGGTTTTGTAAGCAAACCTCGGACATTATCTCGTACATAAAAAAAACCTATGAAATACTTTAGTTTATTTTTGGCCGGTTCAGAACTTAGTGCACTTATTAATGTCTTAGATTTCTCTATATTTATTCATATAATATAACTCATATCTAATGCATGTTCATTCCTCCAACACTGCAAGCATCAATTTGAAATACTGACATCCAATGAAGTAACAGTCACATGACTCATGTAGGCATTCGACACAGATTATTTCAATAATGAGTGTCATCTTTTAGAATTTGAATCTACATACCTTTAAGTGGCAAGCATTCATTTCATTTGATTTCATATAGATCCACATTCCATTGGAAGGTCATTATTTAGAAACGCCAATAGGTGCATATGGCAAATCAATGCTGAAGTACATGTACATTCTTGGACGAAATGAACCTAACTGTGATTCAGTACAATCACGAATTCAATGTTGTATGCTGTGATGTTACAATGAAAGCTATGCATATTGATAAATACGTTCGTACTAACATCGACTGTGGCAATTCCGCTCAACGCGTGCTTATGTTGACCCAAGATTAGTACATGGCCATCATTGAAAAAGTCCATAGCTGCAGATAATTTTTGTAAGGAAGTTTCTTGGTGACAGTTAAGGTGCAGAGCATTCAATAATCAGAACTGAATAGACTTTGGTTAATGAAAATTGGTATTAAAGTTATATGTAAATGTGCATATAAATGCAGACCTGCCAACCTTAAAGAGACATTTTCAGCAAGTCAGTCGAAATGTTTCAGTAAGTTAGACCAATTTTCAGTAAAGTGTGAAAACATATGTTCTGGCAACAAGTAAAGTTGTAATAACCATTACAGTTTATATCCATGTTGTAACTTATAATAAATAGCTACTGATGTGACTGGTACAGGGTACTTTTGCACTTTCTAAGAAACTTCTGGTCAAACTCCATTTTGAAGCATTCTACCCCCTTCACTTTCATGACTAGTAGTGCTTCCAAGGTATCAACTGACATGGATGATCTGGTGTTTTAGTAGGTTTTTTGCAACAAATGAGAACACCCTCTCACCACAACCTTCATTCGAATGAGGAACAATATTAAGTACATTCTTCATGATGCTGGACAACAACTTGTATTTGAACTGGCCATTAGCACCCTTGAGTTTACTAATAAGATCCCATTGCTTGTCTAACTCGTTTAGTGTTTAAGATCTCATGATTCAATTCATCTGCTTGATAATTCAACCACTCTGATTCCAATTTTTTTTGCCAGTTGTTTTTTTTTTCGGGTTGCATACACATAAACCTTTATGGGAAATACATCACACTGAAAAAAATCATTCATCGTCCTTTTTGACACATCAGCAACTGCACTGTGTTTCAGAAGTTCATTATTCAAGGGAAACCTCTTAACAATGCAATCACAAACAGTTGTGTAATAGTCCCTTACATCTTTATAGAATTGACAAAGGCTACTTTCATACAACTTACTTTCAGCCAAGTATTTTCTAGTTTCTGAACCTACTATAAGCTTATCATATGACTTGTTTCTTACAGTCATGATAATCAATGTAAGTAAGATCCTTAGCTTGTGACATTTCTGTAGCTTTTACAAATCTGATTAGCAATTGCTTTAATAATTCAAGTATGTTTTCTCTAAATTTGTGGATCATAGGCACCTCCTGTTGCATGATTAAGTTGTACTTGTTAAATAATGGAATTATGTGGTCCAGAAATAAGCAATAAATCTTCACCCTCCGGGACTGCACAGCCTTACACACACTCATAGCATTTTCCTCTCTGTAACTGATTTTTTTACTTTCTAACCGGTCATTTCTAACCGATGGTGTCTGACATCTAGACAGAGCCTTTTTATCAGATTTCTTTGATTTATGTTTCTCTAAGGAACATATCTTAGGTTTCATTTTTTTTCAATCTTTTCCTGCTGAGGCAGACTTGAAAGTAGTACAAGCCTGACTTCTAGATTGATCAATGCTCAACGCTTTACTTAATGTGCCTGCACGGTCGATATTTCCTTCTTTATTGCTAGATACATGTGGAACTTTATCCTTGGAACTAGATACATTCTTTGACAGACAACTTTTGCCTTTAGCTCTTTTGCCTTTAACCTCTTGCTTCTTTTTATCAAAATATATTTGTAAGGATTCCCACTGTTCCAACAGTCTCTTTATACCTTCACCAAGAGACATCCATCTTGTTCCAGAATGCTTCAATATTGTTCTCTGTTCAATTCACTTTTTTTCCAAATAATATGATATCTCCACTAATAAGTCAGCAAAACCAATAGGCAGCACATCAGCCCCCTTTTTAGCTGCTAAATGTACCAAATGACATGAACATCCACTCAGATACACTGAGGGATTCACCTTAGTTATATGTCCAAATACACCTATATTGCAACCTGTCATCACTGAGGCATTATCTGATTCAAAGGCAATACAGGTATTCCAACTTATTTTTCTCTTTTTCAAATCATCATCAAATAATGTGAAAATAGTTTTCCCAATAAAGGCTCCATCACATGTTGGAACTGACAAAAGTGCTTCAATTACAACCCCATCTGTGTTATCAAAATATCTAAGAACAACTGGGTAAAGCTTTTCAGAATCAGTTGCTATACTGAAATGTTGGGATGAAATAATGTTAACAATGTCTTCTTGTATTGACTTGCACTGTTATAATACAATAGCAGTAGTTTTCGTTCTGCCACACTTATAACTATTTGCTACTGACGACTTGCACTTGAATAGTTTAGAAGCATGGTATGCAGCAATTGCAACATTATGCTCAACCAAAAAGTTTGTAAAATATACTTAACCCTTAATGACCTTCAATTCAGTTTCTGACACTGCAGATCCAAATCTCATAGGAGTCAGCGACTTACAACTCGATTTCATTGCAACATATCCTGCATGTTTTTTGGAATTCACGTGGCGGCGACAGTCATCTTGCCCACAGTGGGAAATGCTCAAGCCAACACAACATGACGTGCAATAAATGTAATGGACACCCTTTTCACTTTTTTCTAAGCATGACCAGATATCCGAGTATTCTGTTTTATACTTTTGCAACTACTGTTTCAGCTTTTTATGAGGCTGGTTGTCCTTTCCACCTTTGGCGCATTTTCATTTGGAAAACATTTTCAGACCACCGAATGACAAAAGGACAAGGTGGCGCTCTACAGTTTCGTACTTTGCAAAAGGGTTCGAATTTTAAAGACAAAGAATTTTCCAGGATTTCTTCATTGGTTATACTGGCTATATAATAAAGACTTTGAATATCTTAGGAGTTGTTAGAAGAACTTTTAATTCCCTTTATTTTAATGTATGATTAATGGGTGTACTTTAGGTTCTACAGTATACAGCTTGGGCCAACTTAAGATGTGCTCATATAAAAAAACTGCTAGCTCTACATGGTCATTTTCACTTAATGGACTTCAGAGGTAAATTGTTGAAAAACAATCCAACAAACTTTCTTTACTTTTCAGATATTTTGTAAATTTCGTTTTTCCTATTTTAATAACTGTTATATTTAGTGTACTTTTGATTCAATTTCGTTAAGTTATCAAGCACATGGGATCATCCATTTTGTTATACGATGTGCTTAGATCATGTACAATTTCCACGAGTGCGTTATCGAAGTGTCAGCCACATTGCATCAAAGTAGCATAGAAATATAACAACATTATCTCCATTGTGCATGTTACAAATCAGAGGTCTCGGTAACGCTTAATTACGCGTATTTGGTCTGGGATGCAGAACATCACCTGTGTTTCAGTGTATAGTTACGACCGCCGAGGTGAAAACAACCGCCATTGTTCTAGTTACTTGAGTAGCGCGTGCTGTGTGGGGGACATTTACACATTTTAAGATATGCCTAAGATTTGCAGCATTGGTGGGTGTACAAACCATCATATACAAAATAAAAATTTTAATAATTATGCACTCTTCCTAAATTACGAAATACGTCTTTTCTCTCTCGCCAATAGCTACATAAATATACAAGTGTCTATTATAGGTACAAATAGGTTTAAATAAACAAATAAACTACAAGTTTTACAATTAGCCGCTCAGCTTCTCCGTCCTTTATATCTTCCCCACATTATAAATAGTATCTAACCACGCTTATTTCCTTGACACTCACTCATCCATATTTGCCTTTATAATGCAAACTCCAAACTCAAAATATGACACGCCGACTGGGTGTATTATCATGCACCCAGTTGCTATACTGCCAACTTTATGTGCCCACCCTGTATTGTTCTTTTAAATGATTGACTACTCTGATTGTGTTCCATTTCTTTAATGTCTTTAATCATTAGAACGACCAGGATATTGCAGTAATTAGCAGGTTTAATTAAATTCACATACACATTAACCCTTAAAGTGCCTTAAACGGAAATTTATAAACTGGAAACTGTCTTCTTTTTTTTTTAACTGTCATATGTTGACTACTTTTAGACGTGGGTGGTGTATTTGAATGATACATTAACCAATAATAGCGTATTAAATAACACTCAGTTCGTTTCACAAACATACTGTGGGCTAAAAAATAATTACATTATTTTATTCTCATTGAAGGTCGAAAAAATGACAAGATATAGCAGTAATCAGCATTTATTTATTGATTAAAATTAAAGATTTCTTGCCGCACACATGACCAAGTGAGCTCCTATCTATCTATCTATCTATCTATCTATCTATCTATCTATCTATCTATCTATCTATCTATCTATCTATCTATCTGTATGTCTATCTATATATGGTTGTCTGTATGTCCGTCCATCCATCCATCCGACTAACCAACAATCCAACCACTTTAAAAATAAACAGCAAGCAAAACTTGAAAAGAGTTTTTAGTGCTAAGACATTTTGTAAAAGTTAGCAATGGACCTGCAAATTTCGCTGAAGCAAGAAAAGGGGATTCTCTAATTATCGTCATGAAAATTTAACAACATAATATGCTATTCAAAATTGTATACAGAAGTATTTTGGCGCATGTTAAATTCCAGTCTACAGGCAGAAAAACGATCTGATTTGGCAAGTTTGTCAGGGTCGAAAAGCAGATTATTGAGAGTTTGGAGAACATGAGGTGATGGAGTTGAGTTAAACAAAAAATAATCTACATTCATTTTATATTCAAATGAGAAGAAAAAAATTGCTGTACTTCTTTGCATTTTCCTATGTACATTTTACATGTTTATGTAAAGGTAACAAAAATATAGAAGTATTTTTTTTAATGTGTAACGACCGGAAATATGGGAATATTTACATGGTCGTACGTAAAGCATTTCTAAATGAACGCAAGCGTTAACGTTTGGGTACTTGCCCCCTTTATTTTGGCCGAGGACTAGGGGTAGGCCTAACAAAATGAGAGGTTGATGGTAAAGTTTAGTGAATTCTGGATACGGATAATATGCTTCTCTTTTTTATATTTCTAAGTCGATTGTCATTAAAATTCCCAAACAAGCAAAAAGGAGAAATACCAAAACAAATCCCACAAACTAACAGCGTTTTTCTCTTGGTAAAACAAAGCCGACGTCATATACCATTTTCGTAACTAAGTCTTTGGATTATAACATCTATCGAAAGAACTGACAGCTTTTCTTCTCTCAAAGATATGACCTGCTAACTCGTAGTACCGGTATTCTACGAATTTATAATCATGACCTTGACAGTTAACATCTTATCACAGTAATAGAGTCTGGTCAACGATGTTGACCGTGTATTGTACTCTACAATATAAAATATAAATCAGATTTTGTAGTTTAGACGCACTTGTTGAAGTGAAGGTGTATTGATAAGCGACCTAAAACAAGTCCTGAAGACGATGAATGTAGTCTGTACTATATGGTGGTATCATTTCCCGCGTGAGATTTCCTTCCTGCCTTATCAACCTAAAATATATTACGTCCTTAAATATATTCGACAGACACACATTCATGGTTTTTCATCTGCTTGTACAGAAGACTATGCAACACTTCTCAACAGAAAACGGAAATAAGAAACAAATATAGGTAAACAAAAACGGTTTGCAAATTGCAATATCGAACATAACTAACGCTACCGTAATGTTACTAAACAATTGTTTTCACCTCCGCAATATGGCGGAAAGTAGGTCGCTAACCTCGTGACGTCATGACCCAAGACCCAACCTATACATGTACTACGTATTTTTGCTTATACTACATATCATACATTTTTAACTGATAGCAAAACTGTTAAGTAACGATTCATCCTTTTAGATTCATCGCACTATAAATGAAATCTTCTTATGCGTTATTCGAATGGAGAGAAAAATATGCAAGCTTTCTAAGAGAATGATATCACTTACATTTTAGTTTACACAAGACGGAATCTAGGGGACGGAGACTATTCCAGCTATCAGAAACAAAACTGTCGTCTACCGCAACTGTTGCAGTGTACCTTCACACCGGAAGTGTTACACAGTTAGGCGTAGTTTTAACTATATAGCTAGTCTGGTTCCCTGCTTAGTATGCTCTCATGCGTTGCACTCCGCTATGCTAAGTCAGGCGAACGCCGACGCCATATTGTGACGTGATCAAACAAATGGCCTCACACGGACAGATATCGGTAATCTAACCGTGGCACATATATTGCTTTAATATTCTGTTTGTTAGTAACACAATGCGAATTTTACTAATACTTTCGATTTGAAATATAGCAGGCGCTATCTTGTGTTAAAGCTTAACCAGTAAATCGGCTACGTAGGTATTTTTACAAATATTTGTACAATTAGGCGACGACGAAGAATAGGGACACAAACAACAATTTTTGTAAAATATTGCACCTTTCCCATTGGATCATCTCAAAAATTATAATTCCAATCGATTCCTTGATAAATTTTACGTCGAAATTGATATGAGATTATGTACGGCAGCTTTATTTTTTCCCAAGATTAAGACGAAAATATCTTCCCCATTTTACCAGGGGTGAGGGTAACGATTGTTTCGCAAATAATGCACATTTTACACTGCGTTATATAAAATATTCGAATTGCAATGAATTCCATGATCAAATTTATATAAATATGTATATATCGTTTAACATGACAGCCTAAATTTTGTCAGATATTTGGCTCGATAAACAATCCTCTTCTACGAAGGGTCGAAAGTGACGTTTTGTTAAATATTGCACATTTCAACTGCATCATGTACGACATTTCATTTTCTATCGATTACGTGATTATTATAACGTCGGACTTGGTATATGGTGGTAGATGACATCCTTATTTGGCCAAAGGTTGATATAAAATCCCTTCAATAAACTGGAGGGGGGCCAACTATTGCCAAAAACTGAATTTTATGAAATCTTTTGTGTTTGTACATTGATATATAAATTACATATAAGCACACATTTTATAGTCTGATAGCATGTCATCCAGTATTATTTTCATTATATACTCTAGTGTTTTGTTTGTTATAATAGTTGTTAGCAGGTAATTTTCTTACATTATTATGCAGTTAGCAGCCTTGTAACATTAAGGATTGAAAATGAAGACAATAGTTAAATACTTGCATTATTAAGTAGCAATAGGTATTTAACTAACAGTTATTTTGTCTTTCCGAATTCTTTATAAAAGTGTTTGTTCCTGAGTCGGAGATTTATATGACAAGTACCAGCCTGTACTGTTTATTAATTGATTCCAGTTCCCAGATCAAATAAGATCGTACAAGAAATGGAGCAAAGAAGAGAAGTTAGCAATGATGGAGTTTGTGGAGGAGCATGGGATACCATCGGCAAATGGTAAAAAATTCTGGGAGGAGTGTGCACACTACATTTTCCAAACTGCTGGCCTTGTGAAATCAGATTACACTTAGCAAAATATATACAGAATATGAATCTCTTTGGATCTTAACGCTTACTTCTAATTTCTCGCGTTCTGCCTGAATTATTTCCTTTTCGGCCTCTCGTTCTTCGGCGCGTCGCTCTCGTTATCTATTTTGTTCATCCTTAATAAACTGTCGTAACGTTTCAACTTCATATCCCAATTGCTTACCAAGCTCTACCAATACACTAGTGGACGACATGATTTTAAATACAAGTACGCCCTAAAACGAGCTTCAATAAATTAAATGCTTTTCTCTCATAGAAGATTAAATTCAGTTTCGTTTGCAATGAAATATTAAATATTTCTCAAAACACCCATGTCTCAAAGGCTTTCCCCGACACTGTTGTATGTGCAAACTCAATGTAACAATCCAAAAGTTTTCTCGGATAGAAGGTACAATCCCATCGCTGCCACCAAAATTGTAACGTAATCGAGCTGACCCTTTGAGACTGGGCAGAGTTTTAAAGAAACAATAAACACGTTCGTGGATGACAATGACAATATATTAGACACTCACACTCACTAATGATATGAAAATAACACACAGAAAGGCATATAATATGAATAAAAAACATATGAAATATAATTTGACTACTATGTCAAACTCATGTAGTCAAAAAGTTCTAGCAACTCCATATAAACTTCATGTATGTAAATATCTCTAGCAAACTTTCATATAAACAAATACTTGTTGCAAACCTTTATGTAATCAACCACTGGTTGCAAACATTTATGTAGTAAGACACTACTGTCATAATTTACATGTAGTCAGAACACTACTGTTATTATACTTTACATGTAGTCAAAACACTACTTGTTATTACACTTTACTTGTAGTCAAAACACTACTATGATTGGAAAATGCATGTTGACACGGCCTGCTCTCTGGCACGGTCACTTTCCCCTCCGAACCTGTACCCGTACGTTGGCACTGAATTGGTGGGTTATACTAGTAATGATACACCAGACGTAAGCCCATCCGGCTGCTCATAACTGGCGAGCCAACTCTTTGGCTTTAGCTAAATCAAAATGGCACCTGCTCCGACAGCTGATTATGTTTAGAGCTTCCCTCTATGTTGGCTGCCCCCTTCAATATCTCTACCCGATATATATATATATATATATATATATATATATATATATATATATATGTTATGAAGAGTTTTTGTTATGTAGGTTGTGATTAGCTTTTCATAACCTTCTTCTCATTTCTTGCTATGAGAAGGAATTACTCGTATGTTAAGGAGCATCAATATCCATGGTGAGAGAGAGAGTTTGAGAGAGAGAGAGAGTTTGAGAGAGAGAGTTTGAGAGAGAGAGAGAGAGAGAGAGAGAGAGAGAGAGAGTTTGAGAGAGAGAGAGAGAGAGAGAGAGAGAGAAGAAGGAAGTGAAATCGCCACGATGATAAAGCAGCTACACTACATCTGAAATGAGAAGACAAAAGTCTATTCTCTCGTCGATACGGAACTGACTTGACCCTTTAATGCGTGGTCTATTTATACGCATCTTGTGTCAGGTTTAAGGTATCGGAGAGAAAATATGTCCGCTCTCTTCAGGTAAGAATCAGTTTCTCCTGGTAAAAACCGGCTTAGTTTGACGTCATCTGACATAAGGTACAACTCAAATTTGTAGTTTATCTATATTCGTTTGGCATTAGTTAGGTCCAAATATGATAATTCCTTAATATTCTAAACCAGCAACATGTTTTAGCATACTAAGCCAGCAGCTATGTTTGTCCATCATTAGATAAGAACCATTTTGTAGCGACGACTGTCCATGATTAGATAAAAACCATTTTGTATTTACGTCAGCACGGAAGTTTGTTCTAATTTTTTATTAACTGAATTAGACTTTTGCCAATGCTTGGTTTTACAGAATATATGTTTCACTGATAAGACTTAGAAGCTGACTGACTCAGTAAGATTTTTGCTTTATAACCTAATTCCACACAATAATGTACATTCGTATAGCTAATGATTTACGTTGCCAACTTATGCTTTGCACATCAACTATTTTCCTTCAATTAATATATAGTTGTGCTTTGGAAATAAATGAAATTAATCTTAACACACTTTAGAACTTACGTAATATAAATGAATAAAACATTACTTTAATACAATTTAAAGAAAATAGTAATCTTAATAATTTTACTAAAAAATCAATTCCTAATATATATATATATATACATGTATATATATATATATATATATATATATATATATATATATATACAGTAGTGCACTCACGTGCTGCGCGAGCAATAAAAGCGTCACGCGATACGACGAAAAATTATATTTACAGTGGTATTACGATGCGCGAACCAAGACACCCTGATTATATGAAAAGTATGGAAGTCTAAATGAGCCATATCGGGCATTTCGTAACAGAGAGACGGGCGAAGAATTAATATTTCAATCAATGAATGCAGCTGGTAAATATTTTTATATTTGCCCACGCGGGATACAGTATGATGCAGATAATATTACTAAATCTGCATCTTCAAAATAATTTCGGGAAAAAATTCAGTTAAATATACAGAGTTAAAGCATATTAACAAAATAGAGATAACTCCACCGTGGATGCGTGTGTGTAATGCTGATAGAGTTACTACCCTTCTCAGAAACTTCGTAACTGGATTTTCCCATGTATCTTAGTTTGATTGAATTTACTTCATCTGCGATATACCCTTGTAAATTTATTTTATCTGCAATATACCCTTGTAGGATTGACTGAATATGACGCAGTTAACTGTATATTAATTTCCAAAATATGTATTTGTCAGATTAAAACAATAGCATAAATGGAAACGCGGCTGATTTCTCGTCCCGGGGACCAGCGTTAGAATCTCGTGATCTCGTTATTGTCGACGGTACCGATTAATAGAGTTTATCTATATAGTGGGGACCTGCCCCAAGCTCAAAGTTCAACAGAAAAAAGACACTCTCCCTCCATGTCGTTAATGGCGTGGTGCTGTTTTGCACTCATGATTGATTTCATGGGGGGGGGTGTCGTCTGTTGAAAATCTGTTGAATGAAAGAGAATGGCCTCCGTATTGTAAATCCTGTAAATATATACTTGTAAATACTGTAAATATATACTTGTAAATACTGTAAATATATACTTGTAAATACTGGTAAATACTGTACATATGTATTTTAAATACTGTAAATACTGTGTCGTCATTTACCAAACCACGCCCTATTGGACTCGCTAGACCATAAATACAGAGTCTCTGGTAGTCTTAGACCCAATCCGTGAACAGATTGTCCCTTGTTTTGTATCCGATTCCAGTTGCTTTCTTTAAATTCATTCCAGCAGTGGTTCCAACAATACCTAACACGGCAGCTTTTGCGACTGCGGGGGCGGCATTCAACGTTGGCAACGGAGGGAGGAGAGGAAATATACCACCTGATTCAATCAAATTTTTGACTGCAGATGGAGCAAAATTAAGTTGAACGCCAGTTTTTGCTTTTAGCGCCTTATTGAAATGGTTAAGTTTTAGTCGACGACAATTTATTTGGACCACCATTAGCAATATGATCTTGCTTCAAAGTTCTTGTTGCCCAGGGCTCAGTTTCACTAAACATCTTAAGTATGAGGACATTCTCAACCTCAGATCCGTGAGTTTTTGGCCGAGCTGAGATTTCTCTCAGGTACCGTTTCACTATGCTTCCTCAAATCAACACTTGAGGATCCTCAACTAAGAGCGAAGTTTGAGATAATTTATTACACTCTTAAGCGACCGCACCGGAAGACTCTCTACCTTGGAAGTTAAGCATATGATCATCTCTATGGATTCACGTGCGAACTCTCGCTAACTGTAAGTATTGTTGTCGTCTGCCTTGAGTTTTCCTTGTCTAGGTAAATTTCAGTCATGGAGCATCAGGAAAATATAAAAAGATCCGGTAATTGGAACGAAAAAGAAAAAATTATATTTGTTCAGAAAGTACTATAAAAAGAAAATATTATTTTTGGAAAACTGAAAGGTTGTGGTGGGGTGGGTGGAGTTACACACTCAGACAAGGAAAGAGCGTGGGTTGAAGTGACCGAGGCTGTTAATGTGTAAGCATTATTCCAACATTTTAAAAGCTCAGTATAATTTATCACTTATTGAAATTTACTATATTTGACTACTATATTATATGTAACCTCGAAAATGGGTATTATTTATATACGTCAAATACTTAACAATACTAAAATTTAAGTGTAATTTCTTCATACGATATCGCGGGTTCTACGGTATCGCCATATTCATCTTTTTTTGTATTTGTCCTGGATAGGGACACATATCATGTAGTTAACTTTTTTTTTTAAATACGGCATGAGTTACAATATAATTTTATGAATAGTACATGTAAAATTGATTTATGGATAAACAGATTAAATGTGAGCACATGGTATTGCCTTGTTTTGAAATAGTGAAATTCATCTTTTTTAACATAGAATAACATAGAATACTCACCAGCAGTTCTGACATTTTAAATTGTAACGGGGTACTCTGTATCAAGCGTTATTAGTACAGTATTGTACAAGTCCCTCGTCAGAGGTATTGCGCAACTTGGAAAAAAACAACACTCGAAACCGCCTCCCGCTAATACTCGTTATCTAAAGGATGACCTCTACGCTATAATTTCCCCGGTCATGAAATGGATATGGTAATCTTGAGTCGGTATCTTGAACAAAGACAACACACGAGCCCCCGTAAAGATAAATAAAGAATTTAATTAAAATAAAATCAAGAAAAAGAATGACACAGTAAATTACAAGTTCCTTTCCTTCTGAATACTCTTAGTTCAGAAGCACTTTAAACTGAAGCTTTAAAATAATGGATACATTAATTAAAATTCAAACACTAATAAAATAGATGAATTTAGCCATTAATAGCTGATAGCAAATTTCATCACGAAATCGACTGTTCATTAACATTGAACCGCTGGGTAAGTTCACAGTGACCTGTTCGACGCCTGGTTTTCCTCCTGCTTGCGTCACGACTTTACTTTGTCCTCTGGTGAACGTGGGATTCCACAACTCTGACTTCTGACTTCTTTTTCCGTCTCTGACTCTAGATCTTCTCTCTGTTTCTCTCTCCAAACAAACTATTTTCCTTTGAAAAGAAAAGGGTAAAACGCCCTATGTATCTCGTTAGGTTTTGAGAGTTGAGGTTGTCCGTCCGTCTTTCTGGTTCGAACAATCAGATCTTATTATCAGTGTTAACTTTTATACGGCTAACAAATACTACACAAGTCTTCAGATCAATACGGTTATAACGCTAATTATCGACATCAGAATTTGGGGAAGTCACATATATTCCCGTAAATCATTACGTAAAGTGAGGCAATATATCATAGCCCACAATCAATATTTACTAATAAGATAAATTCAAATTAAGGTAACAAATTCCAATCATAATTGTACACAGGGGGTTTTCTACACCACCCATTAACCTACCTAAGCATATAAGGTAAAAAAAATGCTAATTCAGAATTCGAAATACATTACTAAATCACTGTAAAACCGAACTATCCATACAAAATCAACACGTCTCGCATCTGCGACAATCGTAACAGCCTATAAATTACATTATGATAAATGTGAACGATTACTACAAAATCAACAGATCATGCATCTGTAACGAAGAAACATTATACAAATTACGTCATTATAAATGTGAATTTGAGTTAAATACCTTGTGTTTTTGGCGTCTTACAATCGTTCAAAATTCAATTTTCCCTGGAACCCAATTTTACGAACGTCTCTTTTCCTAAAGACCACTCGGAGTCTTCTCCTATGTTGGAATGAATAATGCTGACCGTCACTTGCAGAGGTCTTCCTAGACTGACTAAAATCATTTGATTCGTAGTATATATTCCCTTCAACATTAGGGATCGACCCAACCCTCTGATTTCATATTTGACCAATCGGAATAAATGCTATTCCTACAGACATTTGGAAAACTGTTTAAAAATGTGTCAAAATGCCACCTTTCATTTGTCTCAATCATTTTGACAGCTTTACGTGAAAATTTTCCCTTTCTGTATCCTGTCATACTACCAATTCGTTTTTATAATACACATTCTAACAGTGTGACCGAGTTAGGTAAACATTCCTTCGTCCAAACTCTACTCCAAGACAGTTAATTGTTGGCTAGACTAAGAATTAATTAATGGATTTCCATTAATTAATAGATTTCCCTGACGAAAAATTTGGCACTTTACATAAATATTTAAAACTAGTAATGATAAATTAGTAACTCATGGCCATCCATTGTACATATCATATACATACAATAGGTGACAATATTTCAATAAATTTGAATATTAATTTTTTAAAACTTCTTCAGGTGATATAATAGATTGTAAAGCATTTAAAAGTACATACAATAATCATTTAAGATATAACATAAGGTCAAAATCCTAATAAATTGTGTTTCATATTGTAGCATTTCCTCAGAGCCAAGAACTGTGCTTCAGTGCAGAAAACAGTATGACAACATAAAGCAAAGATGTAATAAAACATAAATAATTAAGAACAAAACCAATATTATACAATGAATTTATTGACCCAGATTTTTAAAAATTAAAAATCAAATGTTATGGACTTTAATTTTGCATACAATTTCAGTAATTGACTTGTATTAAAGAACCGTCGGGTTGTATTGGGTAAATACGCATTATAATAATTCAGCCAGAAATATATTATTCAATTAATATAAAACAAAACCTGCCAAAACATATAAAAATAATTGCCAATTTACTAAACCTACAGGATAAAAATAATTGCCAATTTACTAAACCTACAGGATAAGAAGTACATGTTCTCATTCACTATTTCCAATCATGAAATATAGTTTTATTGTTTTATTGCTATTATTATTTTCTGTAGTTTATAATAATATATTCATTATATAATTTTTAGCCAAAGAAAAGTTACATGAAATTAAAACGCCGCACACTGGAGGAGGGCCAAAACCCAGTGATCCACCGCTAAGTCAGCAGATCATTTTGGAACAACTTGGTGGAAGGCCACAAATGTGTGGTCTGTATGCATGTCTTGATACTGAAGGTAAATTATATGTTCTGTGCTTATACATATAAATAATAATTGTATTATAATTACTATAAGATATTACATTTTTCAATTATAGTGAAACCGGATTTAAGAAAAATCTCAAATTTTGAGGAAAATATCTAAATCTGAGTTGAAACTCATACTTAAGATGTTTAGTGAAACCGGGCCCAGTTGGACATAGACCACAATTAATTTTACTATATATTATCTACATATATTTCTCAGTACTAACCTTTCCACAGTGTGACAATCAATACAAATCATATGTTAATCTAAAATACCTCCAAAGATGACTTCACGGTGAAATTATTTGTCAAGGTTTGATCGGCATTTTTTTGAGTGGCTGCGCTGTAAACAGAGCAGCATGTAAACAGAACACATATTTCACTTCCGGATCATTACCAAGGCCTTATTACTCCATGTGCACTGTCGCCAAATTACACACTGACAACCACTCTCTCTGCTCATATTCTCAAGAATAAACAATTACCTTTAAATACCTGCCAAATATGCATCAACATAACTCTTCTATCACCACCAAAATGAGAGAGGAAAAAATGTTCTAAAAATAGACTGGAACTACATTCATGGGTACTGAACTGGAAGTATTAATTGTGGTACGATTCCTAACAGGGTTAGACAATTTCACCTCAATGGACAAAACTTCCATCCATGATCAAATCAATATGTCTGAAATACTTCTTCAAAGTTTGAAGGAATTTCATCAATGAATAGAACAATTACAGGCTTTTAGCTGACACCACTGTAACACAAAAACCAGCCCATTCCAAATGGCCGCATGGCAAAAGTGCTCAAAACTTAAAGTTTAATTGTGAGTTTATTAATCAAGATAATCACTTCAAATAAACTGTAATTAGTTTTTAGTTCTAACAACAATCTGGAAATTACTCGAAATTAAGCTTCACTGTGAAACTTTCTTAGAAAATGTAATTTTACAAAATGATACATATTTTTATAAGAAAATTTAAATTTAATTTAAATTTTAATAAAAATTTGAGGCCAAAAGTTGACAAAGTTTGTTCAATGGCAAAGTCTCTCCATTCCTTTATTATAAACATCAAGGGTTTTCCTTATCAGTTGTGATGCAATAAAACTAGGGTCTGTCAATCAAATGTAACACCCTGAAATCTGAAATCATCAAAACAAAGGTAGCTAGGTGTACTTAACATGTATATGACAATATTTACAGCCATGAAGGGGAGGAACCCTTATGGTAGGCTTCCAATCAGATTGAAGAGTTGGTGCAGAAATCTAAAACCTAGCAAGCTTGCCTTTTCCTAGTTATAAAACTGAGGGAAAGAAGATAATTCTTGTCATTTACATGCAGTTATTGTAACGGAAATCATGAAGGGGTACAAGAAGAGGCAGAACATTTATTTTAAACCTGGAAATATTCCACATAACAAAGGAGTCAGATATCTGGCGGATGATACTCTACCAATTTCCAGTGCTGCATCAGTCCCAGTGACCAGAAGAATGAAAGCAGACAAGTTCTAACTGATAGCAGTGACAAATCCGACAAATGGGTCTCTTTCATCTGCTCAGGTTCCAGTTGCACCACATTCAGAGTATGAGATGGCAAGAGAAATTGGAAACAAATTTGTGCTGCAAGAGATTCTCATTAAACATGTAACTACAGATGGAGATGCACAGGGTGCTGCTGGCTTCCAAGCTGCTTACAACATTCTGCATCCAATGTGGAAAGTAGAAAGACTGTCAGGCCCCATCCATCTGGGTCATTCACAGCTCAAACGGTGCAACTCTGCAGTATTTAGTGCCGAAATGTTTCCAGGAATAACAATAAGAGAAGGAAAAAGGCTCAAACAGAAAATTATCAGTCAAGACATCAAAGCTCGGTGCAGTTTGATATTCGAACAACTGATGGAGGATAACAGAGGTGATGTTATAAAAATTAAAGGTCAACTTCCACAAGTACTGGATGCCACTCTGCGCTGTTATTCAGGGGACTGCTCAAATGCCGGTGTTATTCCAAGGTTTGTGGGGGAGGAAGTACTAACAACTGATGGAAGCGATCAGCATACCTAGACCCTCATAAAGTGACTAATCTTAACATGACAGAAAATGATAAGACAATCCTGTTAGAAGTTCTCAAAATGAAACTCTCCTGTGATGCTGTACAAAGACTGCGACTGAATACAAACACACAGAAATGTGAGGCTATGAACAGATCAATCAGTGTTTCCTTACCCAAAAATTTGAACTATTCCAGAAAATTTGAGGCAAGAGTGCATTCAACAATACACAGACTCAATAATAGCTTGGGATCATCACTGAAAGCCAAGGTGACACACTTGAAAGGTCAACTGTCATCAAGGACTTTGCGATCACTGGATACAATGGATAAACGCTGCACTTACCATCAGTTGTATCAAAAGAGTCCACAAACTAGGCGACGTCTCCTAGCAAGACGAGGAAAAATGATCCAGGCTCATCTGAGGTACAGGTCTCAGCAAGGCAGTAGAAAGTCTGACTACTGCAAAGGACTTCTAGACACCAAGGATGATCACTCCTATGCACAGGTTTAGCCAAGGGACACTGCAGAGAGAAAAGATTGATTTAATTCCATGTGCAACATGAATGTTGTTAAAAGACACAAAAAAGAACACATGGTACAGAAGGGAAAATTGTAGTGGGGAAATCTGTATGTAACACAACGCATGTTATGTGCAGTTGTGTTACTTACTACCACCTGATGAGACCTATGGAGGGGTCAAAACAGTTTTTTCTGACTATGAAGACACAAATAAAGAAATTAAAAAGCAAAATAAATAAATAAATCTGTAATAAAATTCTAACATAAAATATAAATAATATAGCATGACTTACTAGCTGAATGAATGAATTAATGCATGAAGGAAGGAAGGAAGGAAGGAAGGAATCTAAAACAGCACTTTTATACCAGCATGAATGACATACTAAAATAAAGACTACACTCTCTTTTCTCCTCCTTACTCAATCCATCCATCCATCCATCCATCCATCCATCTTTCAATGCCAGGCATAATTCAACATGGATGTGAGTGGGTGTATAGGATATATCATGATACCTGTATTATTCATTGTTATAATTTCAACTTCATCATGCAGTCTGGAAAGTCACCATGGCCAATGCAATACCCATAACCTTTGCAGCACTGCCTATTATTATTGATGGAATGCGGTTCTAGATTTAGATGATCCGCATTCACACACAAACTATTATGGCATGAATGGGATGCATAAAGCTCCTTTGGAATAGTCAGACTTCTTAACTTGACCATTAATGCCAGTCTGTGGACATGCTTTTTCTTCCATGTGATTGTGTCAGGGTCCCTATATGATAATAGTCCATATAATCCATTGGAAGTTACATTTCCAGTCCATATTTGACAATCACTATTATGTGCTAGGACAGAATTTAAAGAAATTTTGGCTGACAAGTTTTGAAAAAAAGCCTCCATTGCAACTTTAATTTGGTGTAGGAATACATTGCTAATACTAATGAGTTATCTCTCCGTCAGATGCCATTTCTGTACATTTATAGGGTAAAAATTACTTTTTTTAAAAAAAAATTTAAAAGTTAATTTTAAAAAAAAGTGATTTAAATTTTTTAATTTTTTTTTAATTTTCAATTTCTACAGTAAATATACACCTGGTGTCAAAATTTCAGCTGTCTATCATTAATAATAAAAATTGTATAGCATATTAAAGTTTCATCAATACTGCCTGTACAGGACATAGACCACAATTAATTTTACTATATGTTCACTACATATATTTCTCAGTACTGACCTTTCCACAGTGTGACAATCAATACAAATCATATGTTAATCTAAAATACCTCCAAAGATGACTTCACTGTGAAATTCTTGTCAAGGGTTGATCAGCATTTTTTTGAGTGGCTGCACTGTAAACAGAGCAGCATGTAAACAACACATATTTCACTTCCGCATCATCACCAAGGCCTTATTACTCCATGTGCACTGTCACCAAATTACACACTGACAACCACTCTCTCTGCTCATATTCTCAAGAATAAACAATTACCTTTAAATCCCTACCAAATATGCATCAATATAACTCTTCTATCATCACCAAAATGAGAGAGGAAAAAATGTTCTAAAAATAGACTGGAACTACGTGGGTACTGAACTGGAAGTATTAATTGTGGTGCGCTTCCAGTTCCTCCAGTTAGGGGGCAGTCATTGTTTTGTCACCACTGGTAAGCGTCTAACTACTCTGATCAACCATAGAATTTGAAACTTGAACACGAGGTTTAGTACCTTACCAGAAAGATAGTGATAAATACATCTATCCAGGAGTATTGCGTAAGAATGTTTTATTTAGAAACAATAATTGATAGGCTGAGTTTAAATACTAGCCTTGACCTTGAATTTAAGCTTTAAGTGGTTTCCTGCCTCAGAAGTAAATGAAACATTGCATTTTTTATTCCAACCTAGTGCAGGGTATTATTATATAAATAAATCATTTACGATGTCTCTTTATTATTATTGTTTGCTTCTGTAATATATATATATATATATATATATATATATATATATATATCATAAGGATAAGGGTTGACAGGCCTGCGTTATGATGGTGGCTGGAAATTCTGATGTATGGGATGATGATGAACATCTCTGATGACTGAAGGGTTTCTTAGTCAAGTGATGAAGAGGGAGGGGTATATAAGTTGTCTTCTTTGTCATCTCATTTGCAGCAGGGAGGTGGAGAGATGACCCTATCTATTGCTGTAACTAGCTGGTTACGTGGGCTAGTTTCTGTACTTGGTTGCTGTAGCATGTTTCTCAAATAGTAAACACAAGCACTTGTCAATCTGTACTGCTGTAGGAGGTAACGAAGATGTTATGTCTGCTTGGCTGTCATGCATTATTTGGGTTCTATTTATCATACAGTAAAACCTGTTGTGAGTCAGCCACTTCTGCCAACAAAAAGCAGTCCCTCAAGACAGGTGGTCTCTAATAGCAGGTTTGTACAAAAAGACCAGTTTCCAAGGTCCAGTTTCAGAACAATTTCAAAAAGAATAAACACAAACACTGTACATACATTCTATTCTTTATAAATAGTTCTAGCTAAACTCTTGTCTTCATTCATCTAAAAGCAATTATATAGCAATATACTTCTATTACTTCTGCACTTTTAAAGTTATTTTCCTTTGCAATAATTATATTTGCCAGTTTTAAAATTTGTCTCATTTTATTTGGAGGTTCATCCATTGTTATTAAGGTTCCATTGTTATTAAGGTTCTAGTTGTTACAATTATTAGTGCTCAATTGTAATATTGAACGTAAATATGATTTTGACTGGGCGGCGGGAAAATATGAAACAACTATACATGTGCATTGCATATCTAACAATTAATGGAATTTAATAAAAACAACAATTGTATCATCCAGAAACAAAACCATTGACACAGTTTGACAGCATCAGTCAAAGATGATATACTCAGATTAACTTTATAGGCAAAGTGTATAACCCGGTTCCACCCACATGAATAGACGACAGCTTTGTGATTAGGATGTACTCAATACACACTGGGGGGTGGGGTGGGGGGAATAACATACATCACAAATCCTGAACTCTGTCAATCAAATCCTGCAAACGATTCTCTCTTGCTGATTTAAAAGACAATGACCTTATTCACCCTAGGCAATACGGATTAACAATATATGCAACCACATCAATTTTGGCTTACGACAGAAATTATAAAACACTATAAGCATAGCTAAATAATTCACACATCGGTAGCCAGCCTATTGTTTATATTTTCCATAATCCAGGAGGTTTGGACAATGCTCAAAGAAAGTATATATGAATGTAGTCTCATATTGTTAAGTCTAATGTACCATGTATTATGCAGCACCAAGGAGTTGTCACAAGTCAACAAACATGGACCATGAACATGGTTCACACGATTTTCTAATGATAAAATTTGCAGGATGAAAGTACTTTTTCAAGGTTTGCATATGACCATTGCTGAGTGGAAATAAAGACGATGTTAGTTTTAAAAAACATGCACTATTTAAATCTAAAGATGCTTCTGTTTTAAGGTTCTCCAAAAAGATGGAAGTAAAAAAAGATGATCATGTACAAAATCAGCAAAATTTATCAAACGAATGTACAGAATTAAAATTTTAACTTTGCTTTGCTGCATTTTATTGCTAAGTGGGAACAAGATAATGAGCATAATTTATGTTTTGTTTCCTTTTAAACCTTTAGAATCCTATAGCAATTTATACATAACCATCTCATAGAAAGTAACATTTCCTATTAGTTTATAATTAGAATCTTGTTGTTTAAAGGAAAGAGTTTAACCCTGAATTTATCCGTGTCAATAAAATTCCAAACAAGATTTTTCAAACAACCTAATCTTCTTAAGACGATCTGGTTAAAACTCCATCATTTAAACAACATTATCAAAAAAAATTGATTTAAATTTTGACAAAAGACCTTCAAAATTATAATCTGTTGAATAAACAAGGACTGAACTTTCTGTAAAATCAACTTGTCTTCTTGGAAGTTTGTTAAACCAGTCCCTTAAAACTGTATTGATAAGGCAGGGGCTCATACTGTTTTTAAATATATAATACAAAGGGCAACAATGTCTCATATCAGCTCTGAGATTCAACATTTTGGACTACAAGTTTGACTGAAAATGAATAGCAGTCTGTTTTCTAATCATAGTTACATCCACCCCATTTTTCATATTTGGATATATTTACGTTGGGGTGTGTGGTCATTGCAATTACATATCGACAGTGGTGAAATTTGCTACCACCATGCAGTAGCAACATACGAGTCGTTTACCAGTAAGCCTAGAAAATTTAAATTTATATTTTATCAACTCATATCCTCAAGAAATCAATGGAAAAATGATTTGTTTGTTCAGAAATGGCAAGTATTATAATCATTATGTCCTTAATCTGCTGATATATAAGAAGAAACTAAGTGTAAATGAAATCTGACCATTTATTTACAGGCTTGATGACCAAGTACTTGCCATTTGCATTACTAGTCACATGACTTCACAAATCTGAAATTATGACATCGTAAGTCCAATAGTCATGTGATATCAACAACAAAGAAATGTTGTAAACAAATTAAACTATATTAAATGAAAGTCATATACCTTTTGTAAAAACCAGCAATTTATCAAGCAGAGAGCACATCAATGTGGTCATCAGGTGATACCAAAAAACTCGATGGGTTGTTATCGTAATAAATAAGTACGGAGAATTTCGTTTTTTTATTTTTATTACAACCAGTATAGCAATGCAAATCGTGAGTACTTGGTCATATTTCATGAACCTTGGAAAGAAATGGTAGCAATTTTGACGAATAAATATTGCCACATGCAACCAACTATTGCCACATGCACTAAATATACAAATATAAGGTGATATACTGAGTTACGTGTTCTAAATAATCAGCACTGTATATTTATCAGGCTTTCAATTTCGAGTACACTTTTGAAAGATCCCTGAATACTCTGATGTCTTTCACAGGTAAGTCTGGATGTAGGAAAGATAATGATATCATGCTGCAAAACCAGAGAAACAGTCTTAAATGATTTTTGAAGTTGTCAACAATCATGTACGACAGCATGGTCTTGAGTCTTTTTAAGGTTGAATTACGTTGTTCAGCTACCTGTGAGTTCAAATGCCCATACTGATGGTAATGGGATACATTGTATCCTACATGGCAACCTGAAGAAGAAAAGAACACAACACTTTTTAGTTTTACAGTTATGGTATATATGGGTTAGGTTCTATCAACAAGGAGCTATAAAACAAAAAGCTGTCAGTCTAATTGCTTATTCAAATTAAGTCTCATTGTTTAAGGCAGAAATAAAAGCATTTAATGCATAGATATAAGCAGCTTTATTTCAATTTTAATAAACCTTGATCAATAAACAGAAGAATCATTAAACGTTTACCTCAAAAGAACACTCTAGGTCAATGCAGAGTTTCACACTGTAGCTTTTTAGTATAAAACCTAAGACTTAAGCAGAGCTATCTGGTAGTATGTTTGTTTGAATCAAAAAGAGTAGTTTATAAATTTTATACAACTAAAATCAGACTTTTATAAAACGTTGCTTCTGTTCACAAAATTGCAAAAATATAATACAAGTGGCTCAAATATTCTCATTCAAGGTAATTTTATTTTTAATAACTTTTGTTCTTGTACATGCACATAGCATCTGTAAAAGAGTTGTTCCACTTTGTAACTGATCCTACCTATGCAAATTTGTACAATGGGCTCATCCACTGAAGCCTTCAATCAAGTCACTAGCTATTTTCAGCCATTAAGTAATATGTGAAAGGCTGGTGTATACATGACCTTTAAATTGCCCAAGCGATAGTTTTACATCAGCTCCAATCAAGACTGTTTACCGTTTATTCATGCTGCTTGAATGGGCATATACTGAAAGTGGTGGTTGTTTTTTTTTCTTTCCCTCTTTGGTCTTTTGTTTTCTCAAATATGGGAGTTTTAAAAAATCGTATTTGCAGCATGACACTATGTTTCATTCTGATTAAAATCGGATCTCTGCAACATGTCAGGTTTGTCAGCATCAATAAAATAAATTTATACATTTCAGCAGCTCAATCAAATTTTCATTATTTTTTTTTCTCTACAAACCCAACGGTCACCTATCTTGGAATACAGGATAGACGTGATCTAAAATTACATGGGCCCCAGGTCTTGTGCTATCAGATTTTTTGAGCAATGACATGATATCACAATGAGTCATGATGTCATAAAACTTATATAAAAGTTTCAGACAGCATAGCATGGACAGACGGATGAATAACAAATCAGATAGAAATAGAGTGATCATTGTGTCTGAATTGAAATATAATTGTTACAGGTTACAGGCCAAGAATCATTGCAAATCTGACGAAATAAAATAGTTTATTGTTTGCCTTATAATGACGCATTATCTTCTATATTACATGCTGATGACAACTAAAATGTTCCTCATACAATATTAATTTTTAAGCATTGAAATACATTTGTATGCCTTGTGCTTCACTTTAAGACATTTCCACTTCTCCTCTGCAAGATAAATTTTAAAACTCAAAATATTAATATTAGGCAAAATTTCGCAGTAGTTACCTATATTAAATCGGGTTCTCAGTATTGTAAATGGAAGATTTGGTGACTCAACATCTTCCATCATCTGGAATCCATAATAAATTCCTAAAAGGGTTAAGAAATAATTTAAGCATTTAGTTTCAACAGTAAAATGTAATTTAAACTAGTTTTAAAAAAAGCCCTGAATAAGTTACATTTGTTTTTATGAAGGATATATTAACAATTGCTGGGTGAGGCATATAAATACAAATGTGGATTGGTATTCATAGCAAATATGCTAACATGCAAAGTCAGCAAGTATATAAAGATGCATGGACAATGACCATTTCTTTAACAGTGGAGACAAAAGAAGCACCGAAGTTGATAAACCAATATAGTTCTAAATCCTCAAATATAAGCCAGCACGAGTCATGTAGTGATGGCAAATTCTTGTAGCATCCTGCTTATATAAAGATTCCTGCTGTTAGTATACCATGGTCCTAGATTATCTATTTGTATATTACTTTAACAAAACACAGAAAGATACATATCTGTAATAATACTTGAAGATGTATAAAATATATAACATAGATCTTAAGTGATTTTGGATATCTGATAACAAAGGAAATTGATGATGAGACAGGAACAAGAACACACTGAAATGAAATTGAATAACATGACCGAAAGAAGAACCATCTCATACTCTAGTATATGATATTTACCATGAGTTACAGAGACAGTTTGTACAGTTGAAGTTATGCTCGGTATGTATATATGTTCACAGATGGATGTATGCCGAAACAGCTAGATCTCCCTATATTGCATACTAGCACTAATGATGAGGTGCAAGATAAGATAGAAACTATACTTACCATGGCCACATGATAATGTAAAAATTCCAGGCATTAGTGATGGATGGGTTGATCCCTATTAGGGGCAATCCGCTGCATTCTGTCTACGTCTGTCATCCAAAAAGTAGTCTCCTCGGTAGCACAACTTTCTTAAAGTTGAAAAATACCCAATTCCATTGCATTCACAAGTCTCATTTCATAAAGGAAGATCATGTGGTCCATTAGATTTAAATGGGGACTCAGCTTTCAAAACTAATTCTCTGATAACAGGTTTTATATACTTGGGTATTGTCCATTTGAGATCTCGAAATAGACGGGAGAGGACAGGTACTTGCTGTTCTATCAAGACGATATTTTCAGCATTATTGGCAGCATCACATCCATCTGATATTTTATGTAAAACTTCAAACAATCCAGGATGGTGATGGATCAAGCCACAGACTGGATAATTAGATGACAAACAGTGCAGCAATCCACGAAAGATTTCAGGACACTGAAAGGTGAAGCCACCTTCAAAGAAAACATCAAAAAAGCCTGATAAAGTTGGCTGATGCTGGCAAAGCCCATGTCGAAGGTCTTCAAACTCTAATAAATGGATCCCTTTCAAAGCATACTTCTCAAGTAGAAGCCTTGTCTTCTGATTATTTATGAAGACTCTGGTTCTGTGACGACTAGAAATGGACAACAAAATGGTGGCTTAAAGTAAAACTGTCACAGTGGAAAGAAGAATCTCTGGACCATGTTTATATGAATCCAGCATATTACAGAAAAAGCATCTTGTTAAATCTATGATAAAATACAAACTACTGCATGAATAAATGTATGTACTCACAATGGATTTCAAGTTAAACTTCACTAGTTTCCTTATGTGATTGTCTTTTTGCCAAGAAGCATCATTAGCATGGCTGGACTTGACTGAATTATACTCACTAAGCATACAGATGCTATAAATAGAATTAGAGGTCGACAGTAGAACCAGGTTTGCTTTAAATAGAACATGATGTTAGGAAAATCCAGTCAAGCATACTCTTATATGCTGGTTATGTAACAGCAGTCTTTTCTAAAATATGGTCTGTGGGATTAATGGAATGTTAATAATAACGAGAAAATGAATAATCATTTTAGAGTATTGAAATGATATGTAAATGTAAGAAAAGAAACAAACAATTCAGCCTAACTGGATAAAAATACTAACACACTTACTTGGCCACTATGAACCTGTACAACCTTGACATCATGAAGTTGTATACAAATATGAAATTACATTTAGAATCCACTAATGATATATTAGGACCTTATCAAGGAATTGATCTGTCAAGCTTTAAAAATGCCAGAATATAAATACCATCCATCTAGTACAGTACTTCAACTGAACAAGGGTGAGTCAAGTAGTCATTCCAGGGCATGAATGATTTTCTAATGCCCAATGCTACTCCATTCATCACTACAGTCTCTGGAGTATCGCCACACTCTGGGCAAGCAAAGCCATATCAATAATCAATGTCAAGCAACTGGACAAAACTATACCATGCATATCGAAATCTGAAAAGAAATAGAAAGAAATTGAAAACAAAGAAACATGGAATTTTTTACCAACTGTGATTTATTGTACCATTTGCATGCGGCTCATATTAAACTTTTGAAAATTGTAGTTAATATAAGAAACAGATTCAACAATCATAAATTGGAAAGCCAGTCTACACAATTTAGTAATGGTGTGAACAATCTGATTATGTGTATACTTACAATTTAATTGTGACACAAAAATACATATATATTGAGTACCCGACATTAATAGTACCTTCCCTGGGTCAACATATTTTTCATTGGAACAGCCCTAATGAAAGCTAATAAAATGGTAAACTGCACACTGCAAAACAAAGTACATACTGGTTGCTTTGAAAATATATGGTATAACAACTTTGGGTTGAAAATTTGCGCAAATTCAGCAGAAATTGGCCAAACATTATTAGAAAATGAAAATGATCTTCAAAAACAAGATGGTTTCATTAAGAATAATAAGTCCAAGTAAGAGTTACACAAGCAAGAGAAGAATGTATACAAACCTGTGGTAAGAGAATTCTTCATTAGACTGTACATTACCATTGTCCATCTGCTTCCAGTACCATTCCTTGTAGTAGGATATCAATGTTGTACTTAAAGAAAAGTAAATAACATTGTAAAAGAATATTATACACTTCTAATGCTAATTACAAAAAAAGTATCAAGTGATCTACGGTCTAAGAATAATATCTCATACATTTATCAAAAGAAATGTAAGCAAATACAAGAAAAGTATCAAGTGATCTACGGTCTCAGAATGATATCTCATACAATTATCAAAAGAAATGTAAGCAAATACAAGAAAAGTATCAAGTGATCTACGGTCTCAGGATGATATCTCATACAATTATCAAAAGAAATGTAAGCAAATACAAGAAAAGTATCAAGTGATATACGGTCTCAGAATGATATCTCATACAATAATCAAAAGAAATGTAAGCAAATACAAGAAAAGTATCAAGTGATCTACGGTCTCAGAATGATATCTCATACAATTATCAAAAGAAATGTAAGCAAATACAAGAAAAGTATCAAGTGATCTACTGTCTCAGAATGATATCTCATACAATAATCAAAAGAAATGTAAGCAAATCATATTAACTAAGCTGCTTCGTCATACTGTGTAAGTTGTGGATAACAAAAACAAGAAACATAATGAAGAACACATATAATCTAACCAATATAACCAATCTAAACAAAACCAATTTTCATGCCAATTAAAAACTAAACTTTTGATAATTTCAAAACTTCTTATTTTGCAGAAGTAACTATTTTGTTAAATTGGCACATCATTGCGAATAATGTTGGCAAAAACTTGTTATGACAATGATAAATTGTATTAATTAACTCTACAAAGTTGAGGATGCACACACCATGGTCACAAAAGCAGTTTGCATGATTGCACTTTTGTCAATTAATACCAAAATGCTACAAATTTATCACTAGCTAATTATGTAATTAAACATTAGCAGGATTATGCGACTTGCCAATTAAAAACTAAACTTTTGATAATTTCAAAACTTCTTATTTTGCAGAAGTAACTATTTTGTTAAATTGGCACATCATTGCGAATAATGTTGGCAAAAACTTGTTATGACAATGATAAATTGTATTAATTAACTCTACAAAGTTGAGGATGCACACACCATGGTCACAAAAGCAGTTTGCATGATTGCACTTTTGTCAATTAATACCAAAATGCTACAAATTTATCACTAGCTAATTATGTAATTAAACATTAGCAGGATTATGCGACTTGGTGTCCAATCAATGGTAAAAATGTAAAGATTCTTTCCTGAACATACCCTTCAGTAACGTACTGCCTCATATAATTTCAGAGAACTTCATGACTAACCAAATAAGAACCCATAAAAAGAAGTCGGTCCTCTGCACCATCATAGTCCTTCCATTTCAAGCATGAAGTGTTAGAACACCTCCTTATGTAACCTATAAGAGAAAATAAAGTGTAAAAAGGTGATCGATAAATGTGTTCATGGCAGTAGTAATGTGCTGTACCTGATATCTTTAAATACACGGTTTCTACAACAAAATTTAATTAGCTCTTTTAATTAATGAAAGAATATTTAAGAATTTCATCGCTGATGATCGATTTCAGAAAGTACCATTCTTTTATCCAATTTCATCTGGATTCAGCACCATATGACGCAAATGGGATAAAACTTACAAGGCAATACCTGCATATGTATTATGTATACTGCTAGTGTTAACAAAGGTAAAGAGACTATACAATGTAACGAGTCTATACAATTACAATAAAATAACTTTTTTGTTTGTTTGATTAGGATTTTTAACGTAGCTTTAACAATTTTTCAGTCATATCGCTATGATGTCTGCAGTGAGGCAGTTTATAGTGATGTCTAGCACTGAGACATCATGCCGCAGACATGTAGCATGATGTCTCACCCAGTCACATTATCCTGACACCAGGCCGACCAGTCCTAACACTAACCTCTTAATGCTGAGCGTCAAGCGAGGCAGCTGTTAGTACCATTTTTGTAAGTCTTTGGTATGACTCGGCCGGGGATCGAACCGACGACCTCCCGCTTCCGGGGCGGACGCTCTAACCACTAGGCCACCGCAGCGGTTTAAATAAAATAACTACTTGCAATTTATGGTAAGCATCAGAATTTCAGAACTGATCACCAAATCTGACACTGAAAAACATTAAAATCTTATGATATCTTGCATAACAGAATAGGGATGCAACAAACAATTTTAAATGTAGTTACCATAATCATCAAAGACTATTAACTAATGCATTTCTTTATTTTTAGGTCTCTTTTTATATTCTGTTATATTCATATAAATGATGTGAGTACCCCATCCCTTAAATCATAATGTCAGTTTTGAAAACTCCATTTCATAGTAAAATATGTTTGTTAATAATCACATTATTAAGAATATCTTAGAAATATTAATAGTTCACAAAGCCTGCCATCCTAGAATATACTTGTAGCTTAAGACAGCAAAATGTTATTGGCCGGCCTAGGTGGCCATTGGTCAGAGTGATCCCCTTTGATATAGGGATTGGCATCAAGATCTGTGAATATCTTAGGACTGATTGTCCATAAGTCATGATCTCTACACAGATGAAAGTTCATGTAGGCTGGGAGAGTAACTGTGTTCTGATTAAATATTCAGTAACAAACATATTTTACTGGGAAAAAAATTAGTTTCTTGTTGAAATAACTGCATGGATAATAACAGTAACAAAACAGTTATGGTCACAGATATATGCTTGTTATAAATGCTTTAACCCTGTTTGAAGAAATGTGTAAATATTTCATCTGAGCTGGAGTTATTCATTCATAAGCTGAACGAATAACCCACTTCATAGAGGACAAAATCATCTTTGCAGTTTTATCTTCCTGTATTGATATATATGGGTTTCGCCACCAATCACTATATCAAGGCAAGATCACTCTACCCAACTGAGAGAGAGTTTGGCAGACAACATTAGTCTCTTTTTACCTAAAAGTGTTATCTGGGAGGGATGAATCTGTGAGATAGTAATAGTTCTAAGGTATTATGATTGGGTAACATATTTTTAAAAAAATGTTCTAGTGGAACATGTCATTGACACCTATTTAAAAAAAACAGACAAAAGTGAAACCTTCAAAAGTTAAAATTACTGAATGTTATTATCAATTAAATAAATTCTTAATACACTTCATAAACCTGTTAACTTCAAGACAAAAAAAATGATATGTTAGATAAATGGAACATGACCCAAGGATGTTGGGAAATCCTGAAAATGAATGAGTAACAGATAATGAAAACCTTTTGCAGATGATATATACATTTCTGTATAAATCTTCAAGTCTTCAAATGGCTCTTCTAAACCCCAATTCTCACCACAGTCAGTACAACAACCTTCTGGACCTGGTATCAATGAAACATGTCCATCCGTTTTGATGAGGGAGAGAACGCTTTTGTTTTGCTTCTTTTCTTTGGATTTGATTCAAAATGGTATTTTCTGGGCCGAGACAGGTAAAGGAATATATTTTGATCTCCATTCTGTACACATATTAATGACCTCTATCAACATTCCAGATATATCTGAAGTTGAACTATCTTGTTTAAATATTGCCTTTGTATGTATGCAGCCACTTTCTTTGCAGGTTGAACAATTACGATGAGGACTTCTTCCAGTAAAATCAATGGACACAATACTGTAACATTTAATAAAACTCTAATAATTTTTTAGTAAACAAAAAAAAATACATATAATTTTTTTAATTTCAAGACTAAAAACTTTGCAGATACTGGACAAACAAAATTTATTTGCATGCCCCATGTGCTATACCTGGTTCAGTTATACTTTAAACAAAGAACTTGGCTGAAACCAAAATGGGTGACAAATATAACTATTTAATATTTTTGAAATGAATCTAATAAGAAACAAAAAAATGCATGTTAATAGTATACTTAATCAAGACTTCATGAACAAAAAGTTGATTTACAAAGTTTTTTTTCCAAGATTTGAAACTGATTACCATTTTCATTTTCAGCTTCCATAGAAAATACACTTTTGCAAGATACTCTATAACCTGAATATGATGGCACTTCTGGTATGGTGGGTCAAAATCTGCAATGAAGTTGCAATAACAAATGTTTCATGGTATTAATATTAAAAAACCTCTCTTATATTGAGACACATGTTAAAGAGACAATATATATGTAAGCAAGTTCTTAGGTTTTCTTGGATGTCATGCATGAATTTGGTTCTATTTATCATATGGAGGTTTTCTTAGTAACAAATAGAGATGGAGGGTTAGGGACTGATACGTCGAGATGGCATACAATGAGTTCGTGGGATACAAGGGTGGATTGCAGAATATTATCATGAGGTCTATAAAGAAACCAGTCTAAAATGTGAACAAGTTTATGGGTGGGATGGTAAACTGACTGTTTAAGATCAAAAACATGAATGGAATCTAGGAGTTTTTGTATGTATGGTTCACCAGGACAGTCAAAGTGAAAGTTGAAATCTCCAAGAATAATTAGGTTGTCACCTATCGAATTTCCATACTCTAGAAGATTTGGAAACTACTACAAAAAGAGAGTATCAGTCAGCTTGTTTTTTCTACTAGGAAGAGGATGGTAGAGACAGAAAAAATGGACTGACCTTTGTTCCAGTGTGAGCGTTGTTTGGACTAGTTCAAACGATGTGTGGCAGAAATTGAAGGTTGTGTTGTATTTAAGGCATTTGATAATGGAATTCTTTGTAATTACAGCAATTCCACCATCGCGAGAGTTGCGGGGGAACGACTGGATGGAGTAATCGCTGGGTGTTAAATCCGCACACTTACATTCATCACCTGCGGAATGTAAGCAGGTTTCTGTCAGGAAAAAGTCGTCAACATTGTATATATAGAAATATCACATCTTATAATTAATAATTTTAATTAATGGATCAATAAATAAATTAATTAATGGATAAATAAATAAATTAATTAATCCATTCATTAATGAATAATTAATGTAATAATAATACTACTAATACTACTACTACTAATATTATTATTATTATCATTACTACTGCTGCTACTACTACTACTACTACTACTACTACTATATCAATATAAATTACATAATTGACACTACAATATATAAAGGATACTTAATTATAACAATTAAATTTAATTATTGCATTTCTGATTGATCCTATTTGTCCTGACATCAGAAGAAAAGAAACAAGCTATTAAAGAATTAAAAAGAAGAATCATTTTTCATGTTTAAAAAAGGTAAATTTATTGCTTTGATTTATAAACATCATAGTAAAACAAGAGAATAAAAATTATACACGTCTTCACTCAATTTAATAAGGCACATTAACTGTTGACACCTCATGAAATTAACCATGTTGTTTCTTCATGCCACTTTTTAATTGAACTTACAAATAATGTACAAATTATTAAATAATATATAAGGAATTATTACTGAGTAATAGTGTTAAATCTTACTATATTGTTATCACTGAATGTTATCATGTGAGATAAAATACATGCCAGTAAGTCTGCTAATTTTATTTTCATTCTTAAATTTAAAATTATTAAAATTGTGCAAGTTTAAATGAATGAAAATATTTAATTTAAAGTTAATGATATACACATTTTAAACTTGATTTCTGGATATAGCTTATTTAAAGACGGAATTCTTGATATATGTTTGCATTAATGATATGTAATTTCATTATTTTATTTTAATAATTAAATTTAAAGAAATTTATAGATATCATGAAATACACTGATACTTATATTAGGATACGAAAAAAAAGGAATGTTATGTAGCTAGTTATTAAATGTTTTTATTTGTAACATGTTTGGGCTGTTGTATATATAACAAAAATCAGTCATTAGTGAGGTATACTTGCATTAGTAAAGGTAACTTTTAAACAAACACATTCTTCCGTTTTCTTTGGACAGTCGGTGATGTACTACACATATTAGTTACCTTTAAAGAAGCTTCTTTTCTGGACATAGACCACAATTAATTTTACTATATGTTCTCAACATATATTTCTCAGTACTGACCTTTCCACAGTGTGACAATCAATACAAATCATATGAAAATCTAAAATACCCCCAAAGATGACTTCACGGTGAAATTCTTGTCAAGGGTTGACCGGCATTTTGGTGAGCTGCTGCACTGTAAACAGAGCAGCATGTAAACATAACACATATTTCACTTCCGGATCATCACCAACGCCTTATTACTCCATGTGCACTGTCGCCAAATTACACACTGACAACCACTCTCTCTGCTCATATTCTCAAGAACAAACAATTACGTTTAAATCCCTACCAAATATGCATCAATATAACTCTTCTATCACCACCAAAATGAGAGAGGAAAAAATGTTCTAAAAATAGACTGGAACTACATTCATGGGTACTGAACTGGAAGTATTAATTGTGGTGTGATTCCTGACAGGCCCAACTTTTTGGGGCAAATTTTAGTAAAACTTTTATATTTGAATGCCACACCTATTTGAACTTTATACATGAAGTCTTTTTGAATTTCCTTGCATACAAGACATGTGACACCAGCTGGAAGGTGTGTAGTGCTGGTGTCCCACAGGGTGGACATGCTGATCCATGTGTTCTTGAGAAACCAAAACTAAATTTGCTATATCTTCCTTAATTATAGGACTTTTTCAATGCTGTAAAAACCTAATTGTACTACAAGATAAGGTCTGTCTGAAAATATGTTTAAAGTTTATACATTTTGATCAATTAAAATTTTAATGGAAATTTAAATAAACAGTTAAATTTATAAACTAAATTTTATTGAAAATTTAAATTTTCATAAAAGTTTGAAAACAGATTTTGTCAAACTATATACAGAAAAGTTGATCAATCAATGGTCTTTAAAATAAATGGTGGTTTGGGTCTGTGTAACTGAGAACATTTTTCCCAGGGGTAATGAAGTAGCATGACTCATAGTGATTTTGGCAACAAACCGCAATATGCCTGTCAAGGTGCATATAGGTGTACACACTAAAGAAGCAACAATAGGTGCTATGTTCCATATTTATTGTGTCAAATATTTAGGCAGTTATTTGTATAACTAATAGTGCACTCAGATTGAAACATCTGATAGGACCACTTCCATGTTTTATAGGAAAATTGCATTACATTTCAGTGTCGATAACTACAAAAAGCGACAATAAGATAGGAAAATACAGTTTTTAGGCAGGCTTTACCTTACTGAACAATGGTGCTAATCTCTCTCATGAAGATTTAAACCATGTCCTTGAGGTACTCTATATTAGTGTGGTGATGTTATGATCACTTATGGCAGTACACTGCATATGTCCTTATGAAACCTTGCTATCACCACCAGACTACTGGAGAGCTTCCAAGCTGACCCACCACTAACACTTTGTTCCAGATACCAGCCTAGACCTGAAAAGATATAAAATGTTTCACTTATATCTAGAAACAGTAAGATGTATGCAAATAAAGTTAAAATGTGTTAGATATAGTGATTTACAAATAACATGCAGGCTGCAAGCATAGGAAATAAATATTAAACTTGACAGAGTGACACTAAGAAATGTGAAGTAATAGTCATGTATTAAATTAATAAATTCATCCTAAAAGTATATGAAGTTTATATAAGCATATCTGGTCATTTACAGGTTAAATAGCTAATCAGGTAGACTATGCATCACAAACTTTAAGGAAATGCGGGGACGGTGAGGTTTGATCATTGGTGGTAACATTAGTACATGCCAGTATACAGGAAGTCGAGCGACAATGTAGTAAAAAAGAATATATTACTATAAGCAATCTTATTCATGAGGGAAATAATAATTCTGGATATTGCAAGAGAATACAGCCAAATGTGGCCACACATATCAACTACAGGTACCAATACATCCTATATCATAAACTAAATGTGAAATTCTGATCATCAAAACTTGTAAACAAGAATGGAAATTTGCATATGTGGGACATATACAATGTAATTGTTATGATCAAATGTGAAAAAATAATGGCAATGATCTGTTTGAACATTTAAAGTGTATTTTTAAGGGTGTTTGATACCAATTATTAACCTCAATGGTTCAATAGAATCAGATATCAGCTGATATTACAATACCGCACTCTATCCAAGTACTGAATTGAAATATTTTACCATACATGGGTATATTAATGAAGAAAATAACATTTTGGGATACATTTAGTGCACACAGCCAGAAAAGTGTCTTACAGATTCACTGTAGGTACAATGTCAGCCTATATGATATATTGAATGTGAACTTTGGATCCCAAACAGTCTAAAATATGTGAATATTTGTTCATGTGGGATATGTAACCATGCTAAGATCAGTTGTACACAGTTAAACTCAAAATATCTGTTTGAATATATCTTATGCAATCTTTAGAGTGTCAGTTAACAAATATTATTAGTAATTAACAATGCATAAATTAAGATGGATCATTAGAATTCACATAACATCATACAGGCCACAATGCCGCACTTCACTAATCAATATCATAACCAAATTGAACAATAAAATTGAATGCATTTTGTGTTCAACTTACATGATTTTGCTGTTTTCTTACATCCAAGGGTAAATATACATGTGGGAAGTATATTTTATCCCTTCAGCCTGCATTTCATTCTCTGAAAGTTTAAACTGATTTAGTAGAGAACTTGAGTAGGTTCTAGTATAAAGTTTTCATCACTGTCCTCTCACTAAACACCCTGTAACTATATTTGTTAACAATTACTAAAGGCTATATAAGCAGATATGTGTTACTCAGGAAGTCACCCCATCATAAACACATAAATTATCTGATTGGACCCCTAATAAATAGTTTGAATGATCAATACAAAATATAATCTGTCTTTCATACATTTTAAATGTATGTCTCATTTTGACTTACAAAGATATTTTCTCTGACAAAATTTGACAACTATCCATCATTGTAGCTTGTATATGGTGTAGGAGTATAAACATGCTGATATCATTTGATATAATTTCCAAAAATATTATATATATGCATTTTAAGGGGCAAATTTTAATTTTTTAATTTTTAAAAATAAATTATTAAAATTTTAAAAAATTAAATTAATTTTTAAATTCTAATGTCATTTTCCTATTTTAAATGTTAATATATATAACACCTTCAAATTTCATGTGTTTATCATTAATAATAAAAATTTTATAGCATATTAAAGTTTCATCAATACTGCCTGTACAGGACATAGACCACAATTAATTTTACTATATGTTCTCTACATATATTTCTCAGTACTGACCTTTCCACAGTGTGACAATCAATACAAATCATATGTTAATCTAAAATACCTCCAAAGATGACTTCACGGTGAAATTCTTGTCAAGGGTTGATCGGCATTTTTTTGAGCTGCTGCACTGTAAACAGAGCAGCATGTAAACAGAACACATATTTCACTTCCGGATCATCACCAACGCCTTATTACTCCATGTGCACTGTCGCCAAATTACACACTGACAACCACTCTCTCTGCTCATATTCTCAAGAATTAACAATTACCTTTAAATCCCTACCAAATATGCATCAATATAACTCTTCTATCACCACCAAAATGAGAGAGGACAAAATGTTCTCAAAATAGACTGGAACTACATTCATGGGTACTGAACTGGAAGTATTAATTGTGGTACGATTCCTAACAGGGTTAGACAATTTCACCTCAATGGACAAAACTTCCGTCCATGATCAAATCAATATGTCTGAAATACTTCTGCAAAGTTTGAAAAGTTTGAAGTTCGCCAAATGTTTTGTGTAAAATTGCAGTCAGAAAGATTTCTAACCTCTTAATGCCAAGTGCCTAGTGAGGCAGCTGTTAATACCACTTTTATAAGTCTTAGGTATGGCTTGGCTGGGGTTCGAACCCACAACCTTTGCATCTGAGGTAGGTGCTAACTTGCATGGCAATCACTTTCAAATGAATTATCTGTCGGTATGTTCAAAGTGAATCTCAGCAAGTTTTTTGACTTTTGAACTACATACGTATAGACTTTAAAAAGATTGTGTCCATGACAGAGTTAGTGCTACAGTGTAACTGTCTTATGACCAATCCAGCCAATTCCAAAAATTTTAACTGGATGTCTTAATTTAGTTTCAGATAAGTTCTAGTAGGTATATTGATTCCCTTGAGACAATTTGCATGTTCACTTATCCAGATCTTTTGTTTCTTCAACTTCAGAATATTATGTACAAATCTTTGTCCCATGAAAAGAGTGTTACCTTAACTATGGGATGACCTCAACAAGAGCAATAGCTGATACAATTATCATCATCATTATTTGTTTTAAAAGAACATAAATCAAACTGAAGAATAAAAAATACATGCAACAAGTTAAGGTAGATGCAAATATTACAGCGCAAAATTGTGTTGTATCTGTTTGTTTTGTATTTAACTCGGAAGAAGATGGGAAATATAATTTGTAGGTATATAGTTTTATAAACCCTTGATATATTTAATCATTTCTTTTTGTGGAGCAGCTGACCATGATATATGGGTACAGTTGTATTTACTGTACATTTTAATAACTGATTACTATTAAATTCAGTATTATCCTTTACCCAATTCTGACCTCACAGTGGGGGATATTATCAAATCACCATTAAAACCCCAATAAAGACCTGTTAGAGCCTTAAATCTAGACAAAAGTGGTCAACCTATGTGGAACTGACCAAACTCTTTGTTATCATTAGTGTCTGCTAGTTGTGTATTAGATTTAAGAATTTATTTAAGCTTGTTGTTTCCTCTGATAACTCTGTGTGTGTGTGTGTGTGTGTGTGTGTGTGTGTGTGTGTGTATGTGTGTGTGCAAAACATATGATACAAAATGAGAAAGTTAATTAATTATAGGTGAAGACAAAAGGACATGGTTAGCAGATGAAGTGGATTTAAGACAATTCTTCTTTAAGTCATATTTGGAATATATTCAAATGAATAAAATATGTGCAGGGGAATGAATAAATTATTTTTTGACACCGAATCAGCTCTTTTCTCATCATCTCTGCATTGTCAAGGTTGTCAACACACTCCAGAAAACAAACATAAGTAATTTTGTAATAACCATTTGTATTGCTTGAGTTAGAAATAAATGCAATCTAAATAGGCCATCCTAATATCCATTTGTCTTCCTGATCAGTTAAATTTCTCAATTCTCTGTATGCAGGACACTACTTGAATTTATATTGAATAACTAACTGATCATACAAATCCTTACATAAGTCTAAAGGATCAGTGTCAGTGTCAACTTGATTTGTGAGCTTAATTCCAAATGTATACTAATTATTAATCTTATATTTATGCAAATAAATATTAGTTATTATTTGGCATGATTCTGACTAATGTCATTAAATTCCACTTTACAATTCAATGCAAATCAATAATGCCTAAAATTTATTTCCATGATAATTTTCTTTATGCTGATGTAAAATTTACTTAGGTTTACTCATTCATATAGAGGGTCTTTGAGCCTTTTGTCTTTAGCACATTTGTGACAGAAAATTAAATATAAATAAGCTTTGAAGTGCATATTTCTCAAGATTAAAGTCTTAATTATTTCATCTTTAATTTTTATGCAGTTGTTTTGTAAATTGGTAGGAGCAAATTTTTTTTTTCTAACTTTGATTGCAGGAAGGAAAAGGATATGAAGGCACAGACCAAGAGTTAACAACTGTTGAATACAATCACCAAAAGTTTTATCTGGGCATTTTTTTGGATGAAAACATATATTTTGTAAAGGACCAATAGCAAAAGTTCAGAAAGAGAAATTTACATATAACATCAGCAAAATGTCAATTAAGATTGATAGGAAAGACAAACAGATTATAGATACAGGTTATCTAGTGTGTAAATTTAATGGACATGTCACCAACGATATAATTTCAACAAGGAGAGTCTAGAAACTCAAATAAGAAATTATTTAAAATAAATCTAAATTTCTTGGCACTATGAGTCACAACTGCAAATTTGATATTAATCATAATATGACAGATTTAAAGTAAATTGCTGTACAACCTGTGTGATTTATTTTCCTTTTGAGACTGGTTTGATACTGTCAAGGCATCACTGTTTTGAGCAACATTTAGAAACTTTTTCAATCTTTAATGCTAAATTGAAATTTATGATATAATCTATATAGGAAGTATTTTGTACTATTTTGTGAATGCAGTATATGTACACTTGTTATGATAATGTTATTATAACCATTAGGGCTGTTCTATTTAAACGTATGTGGTACCCAGGGAAGGCATTTTTTAAAAAAATCTATGCCAGGGTACTTTGATTTCAACGAGTTCAATTTAAAATGATAAGAAATTTCTAAATTACATCTATGGATGAGTACCCCACTTTAAAAGTGCCTTCCCTAGGTCACAAGTATGTTTTAATGGAACAGCCCTTACTATATAAAACAATGCTCATTATTCATTTTAAGGTGACACACTTGTTAGGTATCTATCTGTATTGATCATGGAGAGAAGGCTTATCATGGTCTTCAAGATGACAAGCTTGATGTACAAATGACATCTTTCTTTGTATCCAAATATTTAAACTAAAATCTATAACTAGTCACATTTAACATTAACACCTCTTGGTAAAAGCAAATATTAAATGTTGTGAAATGGTATGTAAATGTATTCAGGAATTACCTTAACTTTAATTAGATATGTTATATGTTTAAAAAGAACTGATACAAAAATCATATTCTTTTTCTATGTAACAGAAAGGTACTTACATGATTTTTTATTTGATTTATTTTATTCTTATGGTAACGAAATCAAAGGAAACCTTAGGAGACATAAAAAAGGTCAAAAGAAGAGTTGCTTGTTCATTTGACATTTATGCATACACTCAAGTAAAATAGGAAAAAAGGATTTATAGTAATTGAGTAAAGAATGTTAAGATATAGTTGTAGAAGTTTGTATGGTTGTTATACATGATGATAATACAGGCTATGCAACTGGTTCTAAGATTGTAAACTGAATTATCTAGACTTATAAAAAAGTAATATTGCTACAATGACTTTGATTTACAGTCTTATAGACACATTTAGTAATCTTGTTTCTAGGTCCCATCATGACACTGTACTTTGAGCATGATCCCAGCTTAATTATCATCTGTGCTAGACTAAGACTACTCCCAGAGTTAGTGCATATTCTGTGCTGATCCAAGCTAATGTAAATCTATGCTCAGTTCATCTCAGCTAGGAGAAATTATTATAATTTAAAACTGAATGTATCCTAACAAGGTCTCCAACACCTAACCGACCACAACTTGGCAATATAGTGATATTATCACATTTATATACATATGTACTGGGAGCACACAAAATATCAAATATGTCCTGATTTGCATCATCACTTGAACATATTTTTCCAATAATCAAGACAAAATATTAATTGCAACATATTTCAAACACACTAATCCAAGAATGGTTTTAGTTGTTTTTGAGCTGATTGATCTAGCAAAATGAACAGTTTTTGTAGTCTAATCTTTAGTTGAAAAAGCTGTTGTAATTGTGGTTTTGTTTATACAATTTATATTCTTATTATATCTTTTCTGAAGGGTAAATCAATCATACCTCAAAGTTGAATAAGAACTGTCATTATTTTTGTCCATCTTGATTAATCTTATCAAACAAGGTGAACTTGTTTGTGTGACCTCTTCGTATCATTGCTATGTCATACACAATTCCATCATAATGTATTGATATTACTATAGTAAATTTTAACTGTTGTGTTTTTGTTCTTTGAAATCTAAAAGGAACATCACTGAAAGTTTACACTGAATATTTCACTGTAAATCTAACTTGTTAAGCTCTATCATAAGGTAAAGAAAGTTTCAATGGTTCTTTTGCAACATTAAAGTTGCTGCAATATTAACAGTATGCCTTTTCGACATGGACTTCCATTTTTCAATAAAAAGTGTCAGAAAATCATCAATATAAGATAGAACCCTCCCCCCATTACAAATTTGCATCAAACTCTCAGCATAGCCTTGTGTACCACTGAAAATTCTAAGCCAAGTCATATATAATTGAAGGTGGTAGTAAAGTAGTTATAGGGGTTTACATTGTTGATCAACTATTCGTGTGATGATTCACCTGTAAGCGGCAGCATCTATCTATGATCATCGCACATGATAATTAAAGTAGATTTTGTTGACATCTATAAACATTTCTTTGGATACAATTTCATCCTATATCATTATTCTCAGGATACATTAATCATCCTTATCATGCGGGGATCCAAGCATCACTTTGCCATATGCAGAAACTACGATACATGCATGCATTGTCACCACCTTTCGTGGAGCACCCTTCTACATTATTGACCAGAATTGTACAAAATCTTGATGGTTATTGTTTTTGCAATAATTTAAATCTTCATTGTTTGTTTTCATCTAAAGTAACCTCGTGATTTATCTTAGTTATGTTGATAAGAGAGGTTTCCAATTGTACTATTTTTCATTCTTGATTTTCCCATTTCCTCATCTAGAGTTTTTAAAAATGTTCTCTGGCACGTTGTGGAACACAATTTAGTGAGCCTGTTTTCATTAGAGCAAGAACAGCTATGTCTACTTCAACTATGAGATAAATTGCATTAACAACAGCTATAGCAGGATAGGAATTCTTGTAGTAGGTGATGCCTGTCTCATAACCATTTATTTTAAACATTGGCCAAACATGAACAGCACGGTCAGTGTTGAATTGATAATTTGCTTATTTGCTTGAATCATGCAACTTCAACTCATTGGTATTTGTTTATTATCTTTGGTTCATGTGTCAAAATGAAGTCTTGATGTTGACAGCAGACAACCTTATAAAATCATATTGTGCTGCTTGTAGTGATCGGATGTAAGTTTGATGTTATTATAAATATGAATTTATAGCATCGACCCATGGTATACAATTACTTTTCGTTACTATATATTATACATTATGTCTAATTGAACGTTCCTATAATTAGACTTTTGCTAATAATTTAATGTTAAATCAGACATGTACTAGTTGTAAGTGGCCGCTGATGGGTTTGGAAATACTATTACGGTATCCATTTACAAAGTAATAGAAACAGAAATACTGGACCACCACTACATGTCGCTTGTGTGCGAGATAATATCGTGTATTGAAAAATAGCGTTGAGATAACAAATGAATCTGATGACATACAAATAAAAAACACTCAAGATTATATTGTTTGGTATATCAAAAGTAAGGCAATAATATTAGAGACAGAACTATTTTATAATGGAACAAACAAATGTTAATTTCAATAACATTTATGAATTTGTGAAGCACCAGATATTTTCTAATTATGAAGCAAGCTTAGGAGGTGTTATATACAGTTGTTGACTGAGAAAAGCACACGGTAAGGTCATCAATACAGGTTACATACAAATTGGTATTATAATTCCTGACACTAGAAAAACACAAATGTATAATTAACAAATATTTGTATATGATTGCTTTTATGCTATGATGGATGATGTTTTAGTGATTGATCATCTTAACTTTGATACGAAAGATAATAGGATTAGACACCTAACAACTAAATATCCAGTATTTTTTTGTCAATGCAAGTGACCTTGTATTTGTTGGCATCATTGTTTCACCCCCTTGTTATGTCATGATTTGTTTATATTCTGACAAAAAATAAATATTCACTTTTGATAGAACATACAAATATGATGTGTCACGTATAGTTTATATTATCATGCATTTGTCATTCAAATGGCTGCATGCATTATTGGTATCATTATTTCACTGTCTGCTGATTTGGTCAGATCATCTCCTACTGCAATTGTATTGGGAGACTGTTTCCTAAAACATATTGTATTTGTCTTCTTCTGTTAGGTAAGCTAAAATGACTTCGCCCGGTAATTTCATTTTTACAGGAACATTGAGTGATCATCGGATTCCTCGCATTGGCCATGTAATTGATCGTAAATGAAAATGTTACATATCTGACACCCAGTACAGCTGCCATGGCTGCTGTCTTGACAATCTTCTTATTGCTACATATATGATGATGTCCTAAAATACAAAATGACATTCAATATTTCCAAGGCATTCATATTGGAAATCACTGATCATCTTAAATTGGACGTTGAATCAACATGGGATTTTCACCCAAAGACCTCTTACGCTGTCATTTTTGTCTGAATGAAACATATGCCTAGCTTGTGAATGGTGGCCATCTTGAAAATGTCGTTACTACTTTATATGGAGTTTTCACCAAAAAGACTTTTGGAAGCAAATGTAACATACCGGTATTTAATCCAAAGAATGAAACGAAATAACATAACATATTTGCTTCCTCAAAGGACTTTTTTCTTCAGGGTTTGACTGTAAAAATATATGGCTCTGATACAATAGCATCAGTACCTACATTAGCAAGAACAGAATGGAATTTACTGGAATTCATAATTTAATAGCTTCTCTCTTATACTTATTGTTGTTAAATCTTCTGCATGGTTTTTACTTCAAACCAACAGTAGATACAGGCTAAAACTTCTAACTGCACTGTTAAAGGTTCTCATACTTTACACTGGAGGGTATCAAGAGACAACCTGAAATTAAGTCTGGACATGTAGAAGTTATAAGCAGATATAATATTCATATGGAATAAATGATATTATAAGATTGGAATATATTATATTTTTGTGCCTTTAGTGTTATGACTAGTATGATGAACATGTGCTATAAGTATGTGAGCGAATAGAAAATCAAAGATGTTTTGAATTAAAAGAGTAGTTTTCAGACCAGTAAATATGTATCCATATGTATTCAAACATAAATGCGAGACTTTCATTAATTTAAATTTTAGTATGTATTGCAATTCTCTCTTTCCACTACTATAGTACAAACTTATTTATTACAAATCTTGCAAATTGTGATTTTGAAAGAAGATTTGTACCATTATGCAAAGCTATAATATATTTTCAGTACATTTAATGAGCTACTCAGATATCAGTGATTTGTACCATCATGCAAAGCTATAATATATTTTCAGTATATTTAATGAGCTATTCAGATATCAGTGACTTTTTGTGAACAAAGCACTTAAAACAGTAAAAATACTGCTTGCATGTATTTTAAAGAATTAATACAATATTTTCCTTCACTTTATTTAAGTTTTAGTATGCCTTCTATATAAATGCAAACTCATACAATTTGATGAAGCCTTTACATTTCATGTCCATGTTTTGTATTTGTATTTTGGATTATGTCCATGTTTATGTTTATATTTTGGGTTAAGTCCATGTTTATATTTGTATTTTGGATTAAGTCCATGTTTATATTTGTATTTTGGATTAAGTCCATGTTCAGATTTGTATTTTGGATTAAGTCCATGTTTATATTTGTATTTTCGATTAAGTCCATGTTTATATTTGTATTTTGGGTTAAGTCAGTGTGGTAATTGTTCTAAATGTTATACAATTTTATTTCAAAATGATGTTCCAGTGCTTCTCATCTTTCCACAGATATCACATTAGAAGAGAACAGATATGCCAACACAAGGTATATATGCATCACTTGAATATTTTAATAAATGTAATGCATTCATTGTTACATGTATAGAATCATCGTTTACTATAAGAATATTATTGACAAATAAACTATGTTCACTTTTAAAGCAACAAATTAATAAACCATTAAGGTTATATTTTTTTAAAGTTCTCTGAACAACTCAATATATACATAGTCTACTGGATAGATCACTGACAAGAAAGAAATAATCAGCTGAGAAACACGTTATGTTTTTAATAAAAATATTTTCTACAAAAAATAAGATTTTATTAAAAAAAAACATTTGTTATCCTTTCTTTATGAAGATTTACATTTAGCATCATGGGACTGGATATATCTGACAATATTTCCATTTCTAACGTAAGGCCTCCAGAGAATGATTCCTATGAAAAATTGCACCCCTATACAAACAATGACATCCAGATGTATAGCTCACTGAAGATTCCAAAAACATCCAAAGGTAATCATCAGAATGTTGTCTCACTTTTTAGGTTAGGTAATGCCCATGAAATAATTAAGACTACATCCCAATCACATTGTTTTGTAGTTTTATAGGGTTGCCTACTGTAGTCTCTGAAAACGTTTGCATGCATACCTAGAATATGTAGTATTAAAATCACAATTGACATAATGTCTTTATTTATCTATGGGAGCCATATTGGTAACCTTTTTGGGCAATCTGTCCAAATGTAAAATATACATAGTTTTATGTTTTCCTTTAAGTAAGACATTATATGGGAATTCATATCATTGTTCTGTCCAAATGTAAACTATATATATAGTTTTATGTTACCCTTTAAGTAAGACATCATATGGGAATTCAGCGGGGCCCCGAGTGGCTTTCCGTTACGGATCACTGCCGTCTCACCTCTGTCTGCGTTGGTTCGAGTCTAAGATTCGACTAATGTACTTATGTGAGAAAGATTGCCAGTAGCTTCTCGTGGGTCGGTGGTTCATTCCGGGGATTTTCCAGGGTTCTTCCTCCACTATTAATACTGGCTGCCATGTATAGCCTATCATGTGCTGAAAAATGGCGTTAAACCTTAAAACAACAACAACAAACAATATGGGAATTCATATCAGTGTTCTGTCCAAATTTAAACTATATATATTATGTTTTCCTTTAAGTAAGACATCATATGGGAATTCACATCAGTGTGTTCTGTCCAAATGTAAACTATATATATTTTAATGTTTCTGTTAAAGTAAGACATCATATAAGAATTTATAGCAGTGTGTTTCGTTTTGGGCTGGTCTAGCAACAAATACAACATGTCCAAATCCATGCCCATTATATCTCACTATTTTGATGCATATACATTTGTTTTCGTTTAAGGGTCAATAATATATTATCCCACTGCATATCTAGGAACAATATCCTTATTAGTAAGTTCAATGTTTTGCTGTGAAATTAATGTGGCTGGTTATATCTTCTCAATCAAGTCAATTTAGTGTTACAAAAGGTCAGACGATTCAAAGAGATGTTTGCTTAAGTTCCGTATCACCATAGCTAAAGCGACTGTTGTAGTTAAATTGTTCTTGTGCTCTGAAATCTATCATGGTGACTTTAAATCATATAAAGTAATTATGAATGTGAAACTTATATTCTTTTTGTTATTGGAAGTGACAGTCATGTGTCAAATATAAATAATTACATTACTTGATATAGAGACATCTTCATGTTAGACTCATATCTCTTAGAACCAAGGTAATAAATCCCTAAATGTATATACATATTTTTATTAAATTTATTAAGAGGTTTAGTTGTATGTGTTGTATGGAGCCCGTGATATATATGATAGTAATATTAAAATCAGAATAAAAGTTAACTATTTGAATCATTTCACACAGAAATCATATTGATATAGTATACTAAGGGTATATTTTAACACCGGAAAGTTATTGAAAGACAACACAGAGAATTATCATGAAACATCTTAATGAGGTTTGTCTTTATATATCATTAAAATATTTTAATGAGGTTTGTCATTATTTATCATTAAACAGCTTAATGAGGTTTGTCATTATTTATCATCAAAACATTTTAATGAGGTTGTCATTATTCATAATTAAACATTTTAATTATGTTAAATTAAATTATTCATAATTAAACATTTTAATGAGGTTTATCATTATTTCATTATTTATCATTAAAACATTTTAATGAGGTTTTTTCTCCATTTTTTATCATTAAACATTTTAGTGTGGTTTGTCATTTTTTATCATTAAAGCATTTTAATGGGGTTTATCATTATTTTGTCATTAAAGCATTTTAAGAAGGTTTGTCATTATTTATCATTAAAACATTTTAATATGGTTTGTCCTAATTTATCATTATTGTTTAATAATCCGTATGTAACACAATTTATTCTTTGATTTTCTATAAACACATCTTTAATCAATTCTCATTTGTAAAAATTATTTTTTAAAATTATATAGTAATTTTCGATGGAGGGTTAAATATATTTTCTTTTATTTACAGACTCTGAAAAAGTGTATGAAAATACACAGATAAAAAACAACTGACCTTAACTGCTGAGCACCAGTAAAACTCAGGAGAGACTCAGAGATGATTTTTCTTCACGTTTACAACATAATCAATGTTATTGGACTATATATTGCTATTAAAACCATAGCGGTTGTTGCAAGTATGGTGACAATGACGAACATTGAGCAGAAGGGATATTCACTGACAATGCTATTTAAATATTTCATGATTTATATTTTGATCCTTTTCCAAGTTACATGGACAATTTATAGCTGATGCAGCTGTTTGAAAACGCCTAATTTTTATTTAGTTGATATACACAAATTAACATTCATTTTACTTTTGTTACACCTATATAATTTTGACCATGCATTAGCAATGTCTATAAAACCATCTATGGACCACCGGCTTTCACAAATGTTTGATAAGTTGATATTTCATAAACATGATATATTAATGTACATTGCTTGACTGCTGTAGATGTGTATGAAACAGTTTACATATACACTGACAATTTTACAGAATTTACGTTAGATCCTTCAAAGCACTTTAAATATGAGGTCAGGTATTAAATAAACTTGATTATGGACAAGTTCAAGTTGAAGTACAATTTTCTACAGCATAATAAAAGCTATTACAAGTATAGCAAATTAAATATACGAAAACCATACAATTTTTAAAGAAAGTGAAAGTATGCAATAACATATAGCTATTTAGTCTTTTTCATTTCCACTATTCAATAATTTAATTATATTTATTTTCCTTACTTTCATGTACAGCCTTACGTTTTTCACCAGTGTCAGTGAATTGGAAAGATATTATTATCATAAATTACCCCCATCCACCAGAATAATGCTTGCTAATTTTGGACCATGGTTGATTGAGACCGTGACTGTTTCAGTCCAATTAACATGCTGATTCTGACCATGTGAAATATTAACTGAAAACAATGGAACATACAAATCTGATTTATGTTAGTAGTTAGCATAGTGAAACAAAATGTAATTTTATTTTTCATCTTTTTAATTTACTTCTGACACTTATTAGAAAATTTCAAGGAGAAATTATGATAAATTTGATATGAGTTATTGCATTTAGTATTTACACAATAAAATATTTTTCTCATATTTCAACAAAGCAATTATATAATGTTAACGTTTCATAAATGGGGCCATTATTTACTATGAAAGTAATGCATATAAATTTACCGAATGTATTTATTGGTTTTATATGCAAATTGTGCATTCTTCGCATTATTAATATAAGAAAAAACTCTAAGTGATTGATGACTAAAATTATAATATAATGTACGTCGCTGTTATCATTGCATTTATGTCTACTGTTATAACTGAATTGTTCTCTTTCTGAGTAAAACCTCGAACCACTGGAGTTTAAAACCAACTTAATTCATTTTATGCATTTACATATTGGAAATATTTAATGTCACATATCAAATGAATTGTCTTCGACTGGGTGAGGGGGGATGGATAGGACTGAAACACGTTCAAATGTTGGCTAAAAGAAGAGGTAGACCTGTACTTTCATTTTTGGACAGAAGAAGAGTTATTTCTGGAGATTGAGATCTTTGTTCGTTCCGGTTTGCACACAAGATACACTGAGATAACAGCAGAGTGGGTGAATCAGACAACTTCACAGAGTCGTCTGTTTGATAAACCAAAGCCTCCTCCAAAACCGAAAAAAAAAAAATAATGTCAAAAAAAAAGAACGAAGGCTTCAGACCAACCGAGATGCGTATTCGAGTCTCATCTCTGCTGCTACTATCCAAATATTTTATCAAGACCGATTCGATATCTCGATCGCGGTTCGTGTAAATTTATTGTGATATATCCGTGTGGGGTTGATGTAGCAAGAAAGTTCGAAAAAGATTATAAACCTTGCAACCGCTGCAACAGATGTTATGAACATTTCTTAGTGTATCCTCGTTCATGTTTATCCAGCATTACATCATCGTACATGACTAAATTATTAATAGATTCATCAATGGAACCGATACTCGGTGATTCATTGATATCAGTGATAAAACTAATAATATCGCCATCTTTTAACGATTTCGCGTTTTCATTAGAATCTTTAACACAGCATATCAGCTCTGATCGTATACGGACGGAACATTCTAATACAGCTTATAACACTTCATCCATCTCCTTATCAGATTAAGTAACAGTTGTGTATTGCCACTTCCAAACAGTCCAATTATAATCATACAATTATAATTTGGTAACGCAGGATAATGCTTAACAGGTTCTCGTGCTTTTGTCGCTAAAATATTAATTACATTCATGCTATTATAAATAAATTATGGATCCATAATGTGTGAAATGCATCACGCGCACTAGCACAAACGACTTAAGAACACTTAAAACAAGCAATAACAGATCAGCAGTTGCCGATAAGTGTCCTGCATGTGGAGGTGATATTGAAGCAAAATTGACAAAATTACCAGGAACTTCGTTGGGTAATCGATTTCCGATTTTCGAGATATTTCTCGGATATTCATCTGGTCTTGGTTCTTGATCTTCATGTTTGATAGCAAGTCTGGTCCCAGTGCCGCAGTAATTTTATCCTGGAAGACGTTTTTCTCCAGACTTGCTATCAAACATGAAGATCAAGATGAACCAAGACCAGATGAATATCCGAGAAATATCTCTAAGATTGGAAATTGATTTACGCGTTAAATTATATTACTGATAACTCTTTCAAAGAATCATTAGCTAACTGGTTAATAAAAACCGTGATGAAGGGTAAACTAGTGTTTGGTGTTGATAATTATTCGACCGATTCATATTATTATGGAATCTATTTATTATTCCTCAAGAGAATACTGAAGATGTAAATGAGCAATTAGTTAATTCGCCGAAGCTGCAAAAGTAAAAAATGTTACTGCATCAAACTGGTTATCAAGACACGCAATATGGCAGATTTATCTAACACCGCCTAAAAGAATTAAGTATGCTCATTTTGATGTCATCGTTCCAAATGATGCTCATCAGTCGGATATACTATTTCTCCCACATCATACTGTCAAAAGACGGACATACAAGTACGCCTTAACTGCAGTTGATGTTGTGAGTAGATATAAAGAAGCTGAGCCATTATTGACAAAGACGGAGAACGAAGATTCTTCTATGTTTGAACGAAATTATCGACGAGAACCTTTACAATAGCCAAATATATTACAGGTTCATCCTGGCAAATAATTCAAAGGTGCAGTGTTATCATTAATGAAGAACGTAATGTCAATATCAGACTAGGACATACTGCAATACACCGTGATCAGGCAATTGTTGAACAATGTCATCGAACACTTTGCTGAGCGATTATTTGGATATCAATACGTAAAGTAATTTATTCAAGATAAGAGATCTCGTGGTGGGTTTTAATATTAACAAGTGTGATAAATGCATTCAATAATAAAATTACCCCAACAATTAATATGAAACCTAATAGCCCGATCACAAATAGTGTTGGTAATGTCACTGTTCGATAATTATATGGACCAGGTGAGCTCAAGGGAGGTAAAAATATTGTTTCTTGTCCTATCTGGAATGTTGCATCGCACAAAATATTTAACGTAACAAGATCCACGGGTAGACCAGCAATCTACAAATTAGATTCAACTGCTCCTCAGCATGGATTTACACGTGAACAGTTGCAAGAAAACAGCCGTTACATATGTCAATGTTGGGACCGGTGAATAATTTATATTTTAATCGATGAATGCAGCCAGCAAATATTTTGATATTTGCACAAACTCGATTAGACGTAAAGCAGAATGTGTATATAAATCCGCCATTTCTAAGAAATATCATCAAAAATATACTTTCAATACTGTTAAAAGGATACAGGTAGGTTGAATCGATTGTATTTACTCATTTATTTTTAATTGTTTGTCATTGTTAAATAATTAATTAATTTTGATACTTTGAGATTTTCAACTTGTGAAACATATTTGCCTTGTAATATGTTGATGGAGTTACCTCCCTTAATTTCATTGGGGGATTGTAAATTATTTACATAAATTATTTACATATTTAAGAAATAATATATTCGTTTGACTGAAATTGTCATGATTTAGGGTTTATCTGTATTTTTCTGCTATTATATTTATTAAATAATATCTTCGTTTGACTGAATTTGTCAGGATTTATGGTTCATCTGTACGTTTTCTGCAATTAGATTTAAGAAATATAAAGGAAACAATGTAGCGCCATTTTATGAATTATTGTTGGTTGTATGTATTTATCCCAAGTTAACTATATAATAATTTTTAAAAAATATACATTTGTTTCGATTAGAAAATAGCTTAATTAGTATCGCGGCCGATTCTCATACTGAGATTCAGCAAGTTCGAGACTCGTAAAGGGTAAATTTCATACGGTAGGAATTAATAGGTTTTATCTAATATAAGCGGGGGCGCCAGCCCAAGGGTATTTCATGCATATCTCCCATCACTTTCGAATAACGTGGTGTGTACGGCTTTTGCACCTACTAAGGGATTCGATGCTTGGGATGGGTGGGTGCTTGCATGAATCCTAAATGCATAGACAGCCTTCTGAATGTTCCAACATCTCTTTCGATTAGAACATTCGCTGGAGATATGTCTATATGCGCCATAAAAATAAATAGTAGCATGGATGCAAAATGCTCCGTCACGTACGAAGTAACCCCACAGGGCATTCAACAAGAATATCGGTGAAAATATCCTGCGTTGTGTAAGAGTGTGATTACAGTTGATCTGTGGAACAATTTGTGTGGATATTTGGGATATATTTTCGCTATCTACAAAGGGCTACGATTTTTCTTTATACTCACTTTATTTCGTTCTATTTTTACTGCACTTTTCAATTGTTCTTTTTGTCATTTTTCTTATATAGTAGCTATTTTGTTCATAGTGTCAAAATGTCAAACCAAGAGCAACAAACTCATTATAGGGATAGAGGATCGAGGTCAAGACTGCACTTACATTATAAGTGGACAGTGGATAACAATGTGCTTACAGCACATCATCCAAAAGGTTGTCAGATTCTCATATCAGGATCAGATGACACACCTAAACAGCTTGAAATTCTTGCCACGCTAAAATCAATAGGGGTAGATATGAGAAAGATTGTTTGTTTGCAAAATGCTGGACCGAAAAGGTTTATGTTATACCCCAGAGATAAGGAAACCCCAGTCCTTAATGTAGAGCATTTCATGGTAAACAACATAATGATGAATGTCCATGATGCACCACCGATAGAAAGAGACTTGGGGCCTAAAATGATGGATGTACATTTCCATGGGCTCCCTTTCTACATCGATACCAAGGAAATTGAATTAAAATTAAAAGATAGGTTTGGGGTTAGCGTTAAGGGTACAAAATATGCGGACTATTGGGGATATGACGGAGTAACATCAGCAGTCCGTATAGTTAAAGTAGAAGAGGGACAAGAAAAGAAAATTCCACCCTATTTTTATGTGCTAGGGTTTAAACTCCGCACGTGGTACAGAAATTGTGAAAGGGACAGAAAATGCTCCAAATGTGGACAAGTTGGCCATGGGCCTTGGGAATGTGGTACAGAAGTGGTCAGACAAGAGCCATTAATAGCAAATGTACCTTTGCCTCAAACTCCTAAAGATAGCAATCCCAATACATGGGCAAAAGTGGTACATGCGTCTAGACCTAGCCAAATAAATTTCCCAGCGTTTACGCATTCAAATCCTTTTGCTATTTTACCGCAAGAAGAGGGTGAGAGGTCTTCTCCGAAAGGAAAAGGACTGAAACCAAGAAGAGTAACATACACTCCAATTAAAATTAGCTCAAAAAAATGCCAGCCCAAACAAAAAAAGAGGAAAGCAGAAAATGTCTCATCCTCTGATGAGGAATTTCCTCTTTGCAATGAGAAGTATGAGAAGGAACTTCTTTCTTCTTCTCTTGATAGTGTGACAGTGGTGGAAACAACTAAAGAAAATGATGGACATAAAACTGAAAATCAAACACCAGTAGTTCAAGAAGAGTCTCAGTTGGATGTAAATGTGGAGGAAGCATCCAATGGAAATATGGACACTTTGATTACATCAATTGATACTGACTCTGGAAATGAACAATCTAATGATACACTGTTTTCGTCTAATCTAACCAGTGATTTCGACATACTGCTAAGTGAATCAGGAAATACATTGGAGAACATAGATCCAGGTTCCCCTGAAAGCGGGGAAAGTATAGGTACTAATTATTAACATTAGATAAATAAATTATATCCATTTAAAAATTAGCGGCCACCTGGAGATAGACTAAAAATGGAAGAACAAAACTTCCTTTTAAAGTCTATAAATATTAATGGTTTAAACCAAGAAAAGGTTAACAAGTTACTAACAATAGGAGACTTTGACTTACTTTTTCTTCAAGAGACACACAATGGACTAACTGATGAACTCAAAGAACAACTTGAACGAAAACTGGATTGTATTGTAATAAAAAATGATCATGATGGGAAAGATAAATGGGGAGGGGTAGCCGTTATGGTAAAAAATAGAGTAGGGATTAAATGGGAAAGGATAGAGGAGGGTTTATTTTTTAAGGGGATATTAATTCATTTAAAAATAGAGAAGTGTAATTTTATTAATATATACATGCCAGTGTGTAATATGAAAAATGCCTTTGCAACACAGTTAAAGGAGTACTTAGACAACTATATTGGGGAAAATTTGATTATTGGTGGGGACTTTAATTGGATTGAGGACGGAATAGACAGAACGATAGGGAAATTAGGAAAAGGTGACTTACAGATTAGGAACACAATGAGACTTATTATGGATTCATTAGATTTGGTTGACATATATAGACGGTTAAATTTACTAAGGGTGGGATATACTTTTACAAGAGGGGATACATCAAGTAGATTAGATAAATTTTTGGGTACATGTTTTGGCACAAATAAGTATATTAAATCAGGGATTTTAGATTACCAAGTTTCGGACCATAAATTAATTTTCTTAGAAGTAGGGATATTTAAAAGAACTAAATGGGGTCGGGGATCATGGAAATTAAATAATCAAATATTAAATACAAAAGAATTTATAGATGAAATTACTAAGGAAATAGAAGTTTTTAAAAATATAGGGAACATAAATATTATAGAAGAATGGGATAATTTAAAAGTTAAATTTAAAAAAATAGCTATTAAACATTCAAAATTCAGGATTAGGAAGTATAAATTAGAAGTAGAAGCCTTTGAAAATTTAATAAACACAACAACAATACAGGACACAAAAAAAACGTTATTACTAAGATTAGAAAAATTAAAGAAAGAATTTTATAAAGGGAGGGGAATAAATGCTGGGTTATTTACAGAATTATATGAAAATGCAAAGGGTCTTTATAAAAGGGAGGAATTAAGAAGGGGGGGAGGGAAAATTTTAGAGAAATTAAATACGGGAATGGAAATACTAGACGACAAAACTCAAATATTAGAATATATACCCAATTACTATAAGGACCTATATACTTCATAGAGAATAGCGGACGAAGATATAGAAACTTACTTACGAGAGACAAATTGTGGAAAAATTACCTCAGAACATAGAGACAAATGTGAGGAATTTATATCACAAGACGAAATAGTTGAGAAAACAGGGAAATTAGGCAAAAATAAATCACCAGGGAGAGATTGACTTTCTGCAGAATTCTATAAAAAATTCTGTAAGGAATTGTCGCCAATTCTAGAATGGTTATACAACAATATTGCACTTAAGAATAGCAAAATGTCAAACACAATGAGGGAGGGTATGATAACAATAATATATAAGGGTAAAGGAAATAGGGAAGAAATTAAAAATTGGAGACCCATCTCACTCCTTAATGTAGATTATAAAATTATCAGTAAAATTTTAACGGAAAGGGTCAAAAAGTGTCTAGACCCAATTATTAATATAAATCAAACTAGTGGACCGAAAGGGAGAAACATACAGAATAAAATTTTAAACATTAGGACTATTATTTATTATATAAATACAAATGGTACTAATAGTGCTATGGTACTAATTGATCAAGAGAAAGCCTTTGATCGACTTGAACATAACTATATAATTAAGAAACTAGAAAAATTTGGATTTGGAGAAAATTTCCAAAATTGGACTAAAATCCTGTATAATGATATAAACTCGATTGTACAGGTTAACGGAGCAAAAACGGACAAATTTGAAATTCACAGATCAGTGAGGCAGGGTTGCCCACTATCGATGTTATTATATGTAATAGCAATAGAAATTCTAAGTACCAAAGTTAGAAATAACCCAAACATTGTAGGGATTAAAGTTCCAAACATTAGAGACGAAGTTAAGATGTTACAACATGCTGATGATTGCACAAACTTTATACAAGATAAAAAATCCTATAATGAACTTATAAAGGAATTTGAAAAATTTGGAAAAGTCTCAGGTTCTAAGATAAATCCTGAAAAGACTGAAATTTTACTAATAGGAAACTGGAGGGGTAAGATACATGATCTACCTGCTCCTCTTATTAAAGATAATATAAAAACTTTAGGAATACATTTTGGAAAGGACGAAATGATAGAGAACTTGAAAGATATAAAAGAACAAATTCAAAAAAATGTGGCAACCTGGGCACCTTTGCCAATATGCTTATTGGAACGAGCACAAATAGCAAAAAACTATATGTATGTGCACTTTAATTATAAATTGAAAACAGTAGACATTAAAGATACTACACTAAAAAATATAGATAACGATATTATTAAATACTTTTGGGGTTATAAAATACACTATACAAACAAAAATACTTTATATAAGGGAGGGATGAGGGGAGGTTTAGGTCTCCCTCATCCAATCCTAATTAAATACACCAACATTTTGAACAGATTTAAGGAAATTAAAGAAGAGCCCACAATAGCTTGGCAAGGGCTTTATATATATTACTTTGGGTTCTCTATGAAGCAGAGAAATGACATATGTAGGAACAATAGATTAATTAAAACTGTAGAAGTGCCAAGAAAATTAAGATACATAAAAGATTTATTATTCAAATATAGGGATGCTAAGGAATTTTGGGATACCGATACACAATATACATACAAATGGCTAACACAAAAAACAATAAATAAGGAAAAAAAATAGGATTGAACATAAATACATAACTATTCAATGGGATAGGGCATGGGGGAACTGGACCAATTTTAAATCAATTAGGAAAAAAAGTTCACTGTTCAAATACATGCATGATGCATGGTTGACAGGGGAAATGGCAGTGAGACGGCATATGATCGAAGTATCGCCCAAATGTCCACTGTGCAAAGGTTTTTCATTTAATAAGAGACATGTTATACTTGAATGTTCCAAGACTCAAACTGATAGAAACCAAATTATAACAAATATTAGAATTAATCAGACATATGAAGAAAAACAATTATTATATTTAGATGGTATATTGACCAATGATATTGTTACAAGCACAGGGGTATTCACTTGACCGAGCGGTGCCAAAACCCTGGCGCGAGTCACGCTGGAAGTCATATGTTTTCCCCAAATTTCCAAAGACTTCCATACAACTTGAGTTGTAAAATGGAAAGAAAGACGTGTCTGCTATAATTATTAATCTTTGCTGTAATCAATGGGCGACCCAGAGGAGACAACTTGCCCAAGAGTCCATTAACCGCACTTTAGCATGGTTTTTCTTCATTATAATCCTATTTCCGTACCGCAAGCCCGTCATGCCGTAGAAATTCCACTAGTATTCCCTTACTAACTGGGAAATATTTAACTGCGCGACCCTAGGCCAGTCCATCCACAGAATTTCCGGCGTATTACGCTCATATACATACGCCAATTTTCCACTATGGCCACATAAACGGTACCTACCAAGTTCCAACTTATTGATTCCATTCTATAATTTACTGATTTCCAACCATAAATGCTGCCTTTTCAATCACACTACTTGTATACACCACTGAATTTTAATATGGACTATGTTACTCAAGGGGACAGTCATTCGGCTTGTACCCAAAATCACTACTAACGACCCAAGCATGGTTCAAATTCTCTAACACTTACTCCAAATTTATTACAATATTTTAACACAAATTATAGATTTTATTATCAAGATTATGATAGCATGTGGACCGATAAGGTCTTATGGGGAAAATTTTAGATAAGGAGGGAACAGGGAACTCAGGTAGAGAAAAGTACAAGCAATGAGAGCATGGGGCTATATCACATGGCGCTACGCGAAGTGGACAGGCCCGTGAAAGAGTTTGGAACAAAGCTCACCTCGAGACATTTACATTACAACAATACACGGACTAGATAGATTATATAGCTAAGATTTGTGTTTTTTTCTTAAGGGAAGCATGCTATCGTATGAAATCACTGGTTAGTATATAATTTTACTCTGTGGAGATCGTGAATCTACACAGAAAGCCCGTTTTAAGGGAATATAAACATTTTTGGAATGGAATAAGGGCTTAATTATAAATAAATAAAGATTACAAAATAGATCGAGAAGGGTGAAGTGCGAATAATAATAAAAAAATTGCACGAATCCCATTTCGATCCAAGTAATCTAGTATATAAATAAGGAAATTACAAACATGGAACATCATAGAACAAACAGTAAAACAATAGGGTGTTTCATTTTAAGACACCATGGTTTGTACTAAATTCTAAATTATTGAACATATATGAATTAAATGGAAATAAAGTATATACTGAAATAAATACCGTTTTTTAGAGGTATTTATATGGTTAGAAAAAAACTGGGACAATTGACAAGAACGGCTATCCTAACAAATATACAATATTCATATGAATATATAGCATCATACATATAGCACAACACAAATAGCAGACACAGGATTTAGGAAACCCCTAGCCAGGGTGAACTTTATGAAATAAGACAGACACCCATGATGGACCCTGAGGTTCGGGTGAAATTGTCATAGATAACACTAAGGACAAAATATCCTCCTATTATCATATAATCCTGATGGGAAAAATTAAGGTTAGGATAATTTAAATGGAAATTATAAAAAACACATAACTACATATCGGGGGGAACACAGACCTACATGAAACCTTTCTAGTTTTTTTTTCAATAGGGGGAGGGGGCATCTGTCTGGTGCCCCCCCCCCAAAAAAAAAGAAAAGAAAATAGCTTAATTAGTATCGCGGCCGATTCTCATACTGAGATTCAGCAAGTTCGAGACTCGTAAAGGGTAAATTTCATACGGTAGGAATTAATAGGTTTTATCTAATATAAGCGGGGGCGCCAGCCCAAGGGTATTTTATGCATATCTCCCATCACTTTCGAATAACGTGGTGTGTACGGCTTTTGCACCTACTAAGGGATTCGATGCTTGGGATGGGTGGGTGTTTGCATGAATCCTAAATGCATAGACAGCCTTCTGAATGTTCCAACATCTCTTTCGATTAGAACATTCGCTGGAGATATGTCTATATGCGCCATAAAAATAAATAGTAGCATGGATGCAAAATGCTCCGTCACGTACGAAGTAACCCCACAGGGCATTCAACAAGAATATCGGTGAAAAGAAACGGTCATAGAGTTAAAGATACATTTCAAAAGAGTGTTATCAGAGACAATGAAGAGACAAAAAAAGACCCTATGAAAGACACAAAAGCCAATAAAAGGGACCTTTTGAATGATAACTGCTCATGATGCTACTGTTTATTGTTGTAAAAAAATTGATTTAAATTTATATTTATTATATAATAAACTTGTGACAAAATTCTCTCTGACTTTTAGAACTTGTAAGAGCTTAAATCTGAAAATAAATATAAGCTACCATCCCGGTATAGATTCATTACGGAAATCCACCAGGCTATTAACGCATCATTAGCGCATAGCAGCGAATTAAATAAGTTCATACCTGTGTTTACCGCAGTGGATAACAAATAAGAGCGGAATTATCAAAACATGATGAAACAAAGAAAAACATGAGAAATACGAATAAGACAACTAAAACAGATCATACAAAGCGAAAGTTCAAACCCTATTCCCGGTAACTAAACCGACTTCTAAGCAAAGAAGCAAAAGTGGGTCAGAGCACAGAAATATGTATTCAGAGTATTTTTTATATTACTAAAATCATTAACGATGATAGATTTACTAATTATAAAAGGTTTATTTCATAAATGAAACCGATTTGCTAATACATTCACCTAAGAAAAAACAATTATGCGACTGAATTATTTTATTTATTTTATATTTTTGCACTATGATTTCATCAACGCCGATTGAGATTGAAGATTTCACATACAGACTTATCTGTAAGGTCTCTCCATCGAGGTCAATTAAATGACTAGATTTGTCAGTGAGTTTAAAATTTATTCTCGATAATAAATTAGTATGACACTGCATATCAACGTGATTTACTAATTCTTGAACAATTACAAATCCAAGTTGAGCCAGTTGTGTAAATTAATATAAAATGTATCCCTGCTGGGTCTGACTTTATTTTTTAGATTTATTTGATAGCTGTTTTCTATAACATCACATACTAGATTTACTGCGATCACCGAGGATATATTTACATTTAAATTTCGGGGGACATTTCCTCCATGCAGCGAGTATTAGAGGACAGTTTTCAGCGATAATATCGCTGAGTGATTTCTTCAGTTGCTTGGTTGCAAGTTCAGGTATTACAAAGGTCTGTAACTATTCTTCATTTATTTTATAGTGATCAAGAAATACCATATCTTAATATAATATATCTTTATTATCATATGTGGTAGCATCTGTAAAATGTAGTACTCGATGTCGAACTCGTAAACTAATGTACTCGTACTTGATATCGTCTATTTTTTAATTTAAATGTTGAATTGTTTCAATAATTTAATTGGTTTAAGTCGTCATAAAAATGCTGTGTTGCACTAATGAATACATTTTGTAATCTACCAAATGGACGAGTGAGTTCTGGAGTTACTCTTTCTCTAAAACTATTAATATACCTTTCATTTACAAGCATTATAAAACCCTTTCATGTAGTATTAGCCACAAATAAATTATTAATACGGGTGGGAATTTTCTTGTCATCAGATAGAATAAAAAATAATTCCTTTTCCAAAATCGTTTTTCTGTACTATGGCTGTGTTATAATTTTTTCACATCTGTGGTAAAATCATTCAAGGCTGGTTCTTGCAGTTATTGATAAACAGGTGGTGGAATTTCAGGCCATGCTAGCACTGTTCTGAGCGATGACTGATAACTATCAATGACATAGCCCGGTGAGTTTATTTCGATCGCAGCTAATAATGTTGGATCGTGGACAATTACAGCTATTTTTGATTCTTCTCATCCGGCAATGGATTTTATTCTACGTTGAAGTTCATTATTAATCTGTTCAATCTGATACAACTGGATGGTATAGAAACAACTGTGCAGTCAGGTATTTCATCATCTTTTTTGTCATTCGCAAGCACCTGATAAGTATTAGGCTACAGCCCACTAGATGGTTCTGCCCGCATATTTGGCCATCTGTGATATAATCGTAATTTTGGAAGCGCGATTTCCTTTAATGGAATAGCAGTTGGAATGTTCACTCTGAATTCAGGGTACGACGAAGTTATTAAGATCACGCTTGTCTTTGACGGGGCTGTGTTCACGGCATATGCTGCAGTAATTAAGTCGTCATTACTGTACTTGTGTTTTTGGATGCTGGTGTATCATATGTGATAATCATCGCCGTGAACTCGTTGTCGAATATTGCAGTGTCATCGAGACTAGATAATATCAACGAAGATATTTGAGAATCTGCGGTCGATGCGATATTTATTTTAACTATATGTTCGTGTTGTTTATTCTGACTGTATGTGGATTTTTTGTGCAATGATATTAATAACCCTTGTAATTCTTGATGCCGCTAAAACACAAATTGTGACAACTACAGGTGGCAACTTTGTTATCGCTGATAACAAAAAATACCCATCTAGCAACAACAGTTGAAGACTAATACACGATTATATCAACGCGTGTGCTACGACAGCATTATATTTTTTTATTTTGACCTGATACACGCCAATGAGATTTTTTTTTAGTTTAGTTTGTAATTCACGCACTTGATCGTATCGGTATTGTTGGACGTTCATTATCTTATTTACTTAAATCAAGTACAAATTCTACATGCCATGTTACTAACGCTGATGCTAAATTGCCACTGCTGGGGTTATTGTAAAGGTTTCAGTGGATCCCTAATCTATTAATGTACCTGAAGTATTCATTCCCGTCTACATTTGTTATGATGCGTTAAACTGTAACGGTGAAATCAGTGTTAATTTATAGATACTACTAGCATGTACGTTAATATTTAAACTGTCATTTCGAGGCATCCAGGTGAAAGATCCATGTTTTATCGAGTACACGGTATTGATATTTTGTTGATACGGTATTTTAATCTTAGAGGGCCGTGCAGCGATAGCAGGAAAATCACCAACGATATTATACTGCGTTTGTTTAATCGTGTCGATGGTTGTTTGTTTAATATCAGAAAGTTTCATGGTGATATTCGGCGGTTTTACAAAAAAATTATCAAGGGTCTCAGCAATGTTTCTAAAATACCTACAAAGATTTCCAAACGCACTTATATGAGCACCATTTTCGGCATGCAGCGTTGATAGTTTATCGTCGGTGGTATTATATTCGGCTCGCAGCATTGATAGATTATTGTCTATGACATCTACATAACCGTTGTGAAAGCGTCACTGTCCAATGCTGGATTACCAAGAGCCGTTATTTGATTTAAGTTCATATTGAGCTCGCCTGTCATTGTATCACCATATTATTTTTACTCGATGTTTAATATCATCTAACACAGTTGGAAAAATAACACCTAGTTTAATCAAACACCGATATGGAGTTTTCGGTTGCTTCATTAAGTTTAACTATATAATCATTAAATGAAACATTACGTTTTTAATTTTCCTTGTCTCTCTTGAAATGCGACTATTTTGTTTGGATCCACATTTGCAAGATTTAATAATTCGGATATTTCATCCTCGATACCTTTCGTTTTGCATCTTTGGTTGACAAAATTTCACCGGTGTTTTGTTTTATATGCTCGAGAGAGAGAGATCTCCTGTTAATATCAATCATCATATTTTAAGATCTCTCTAAAAAGGATTACTCGTATAATCGTGTACGGTTTTATAGGATGGTTTAATCGACGATGATATAGCATCAAGTACATTAATTACTTCTTGGCCGCATATTGGTTGGTCGGTTTTTGTCTGTGTTGGTATCGTCGAGTATAAAGATTGGAAATTTTAATTGTTGTATATAGCGCATAAAGTCCATTGCTGGGTCTAACCCATATGAATCAAAATAAAGAATTCCGTGTGGATCAATCGCGAAGGCAACATAGTGAGTTCCAGGTCCGGTGCTGTTATCTACATTAATAATACCGGTTTCAATGTTGTTTACTGTGAAACGTAACTGATCTCGCATAAAAAACACCTCTGAAATTTTGTATTCTTATTTTATGACCAGCATCGATTAAATCAAATTTGACAAAGCCGTCACTGGTAATCTCAGGTCTTTTCCGCTGTATCATGAATACAGAGTCCATCGTAAGCTTAGACCCCTTCCCTTTTTATATCCTTTTCACTTTGAAATTAGTGCCATTCCTGCCTCTGTTACAAATGCTCCTAACGCCGCAGCTTTCGGCAATCAATGCTGGTATGGCCATGAGACGTGGATTTATACCACCTGATTTAGTTACGTCTTTGATGGCCCCCGCAGAGTAACTTGAACACCATTTTTTTCTTTTTTTTTTTTTGCATCACTGACGTGCTTTATTTGCATTTTTTAGCTGAATGCGGCTGCAAATTTTTAATCTGGCCAGGAGTCCGAGTAACACTAACGTGACTATATGGAATTTATATTAATACGAGTGATCTAAATGTGTTACATATTTTCAACTGGTGCGTCAACTATGCTCATTCGTCCACCAACATCTTCGAGTAACATCGATTTGTCGCTGAGTATAACAGCTATTCCTCTGTAAGAACCGTAAATAATTGGTGGACATGCAGCGACAACAGCGGGTTATGTTACACGAGCTTAGAAGTGTATATCAACGACACTCTAATTAAATCAAGATCATCGAGCGAATAAAATATCGCATATAAGCGTCTAAAATCTAATTGTGATATTTGCAGCCCGGTATGAACATTCAGATCTCCTCCCATAAAATATCAACAAACGATGATATGCGCGTGCTATTTGACTTTTGTCATAATTAAGTAAAATATCCACAGATGGTTCCTGTTGACCGTTTGTTCTTAACGAGACCTCATTAACACCTAGTTGGTCAAATATCATACAGCTTAGCGTTTATGGATGTTATCGCGTATAATCCTATATCGCAACAAATATATGTCATGGGGCAAACAAAACCTGTTGTGATACTTTATGCCATGAGAATATACCATTAATCGTACTCTGCATACTAGTTGTCGTTGTTGTTATCCATGATAACAATGATTTACCACCTGTATCCATAATTGATAGTAATTTTTTTTATCTGCGACGATCGATGGAGTCATTGTTGGCATCCACAATGAAAGTTTTGTTATATTTACTCTACCAGCACTACTGTGCGTTTAGCTTCGTACCTTTCTACAAAAAAAAATAAATACAAAAGACAATGGAATTGCACATGAAAAAAATCTACGACGTTATTCCTACATTGATACACATGTTGCAAATCCTAGGCTGAAATGGCATTAACATCTTTTATTATATCAAAAGCATCAACTGATTTATCCTCATGTTCAGAATTAACTGGTTGTGGATCAGATGCAGTAACTCGTTATGTCCGTAATTTGACATACTGAACATGTTCAGCGTGCTCAGTAATATCCTTAGAAAACATCATTGATAGACGAGCTGATCTTGTGTAATCATCATCAGAATATCTCGTTAAACCCACTATTGTTGTGGCAACATCCACATCATTCTGAATAGATTCAATCTCTATTACATCAGTCATATATGTAGCGCTACTAAATATCGCCATAATTTCATTGTTAACAAAAGCAATATTTATCAACGGCTTAGGTTATTATGTTACTGACATTCGCAGGCAAATTTACTGGTTGTGGGTTTCGCCGTATTAATCGTGTTAGTCTTTCTTTGGCTGAAGAAAATGCCTTACTGGATGTATTACCAATAGAACCAGCAGCGTTATGTCCAATAGTATTAATAGCTTTCATCGATAATTGTTTTGCGATTTGTTCTATTTTTGGATCCATCCTTGCAAATACCCCTTGAATAATATCACCAAGACCATCTTCATAAATTGTTCTATAAACGGGTAATCGAGAGTTTATTGCTGTCACCAAGACTGGTTTATAATAGTGATAGTGTATGATCATTTTATTATTTATCTTTAAATCTAATCGTAGTCACAATTAATCACTGTGATAACCATCAACGAGTTCGTCGATACATTTTCGATATACGCCGACATCCATGATACCGCCATGAAATAATCGTTGAAAAAAAAGTGGCTGCTTCATTAATTATTTCCGGTGAGTTTTTTCCAGTTGGTATACCCCCAATGATAATTTCTAATTGTGCTATGTGGGAGAGAATATAATTAGGACAGGCAACAAGACCACTCCCGCGAGTTCCACACAGAAAATCCATCACATTTAACAACATGAGTATCATTAGATTATTCTTTGTGTCCCATTTCCAAACCTGTTAAAATATCATTCACTCGTTTGTTATTCTTTCTTGATGACTTTTGCTTGGAGGTTTATTGCCTTTTCTTTTGCTGTTTTCGCTCATTTTATTTTTCCATATATCGCTGTTTAATTCTTCATATTGATCATATACTTTACTTACCGTATCGAGATATCCTATATACGATACATGTTTTGTATCATCTCGACTTTGTTTAGTTTTAATTTTATAAAATACATCAGCCCACTATTGTATATTTCTAATATATTCCTTATATTTCGGTTTCAACATGTTTCTTTTATTTTCATAAGTGGTAACAACAAAAGCGGGAAGTCCTTTTTAATCACTTGTATCGATTATTGTTAAAACCTCCTTAGTAAATTTATTACGTCTTTCTTCGACTATTTCTTTATCGGTTTCTTTCGGACCAGATTGAGGTGGTGCCAGTTGAGGTATTGCAGGAGGAACATCTTGTTAAAGTCTAGATGTTTCTCCGGTTCTATTCGTGACTTGTTCAAGTTCAGGAAAAACTCCTTTTTTTTCCTCTTCTCCTTTGTTTTCATACATAACCTCTCTATTTGTTCCAATAATAGGTTTGAATAATTGTTATATGCCCTTTACAAAATCAATTTGTAATTTTTGTCTGACAGAATCACGGACGGGTATAAATTTCGTAATCGCCGCTAGTTTTTGTCGTGCTACTCTAGGTGTTAATGATTCTACTACCATTATTGTTATGTTATGATTTAATTCGTAGCAGCAGAAACGGGATGACAACGAATGAGAGACTCGGTTGGTCAGATGCCTTATTTCGGTATTCGACACAATTCATTTCCGTTTCGTAGGATGCCTTGGTTTGCTAAATAGATGCCTCTAACTTTGTAGGGTTCACTCTCTCTGCTACTGGTCTAGAGAATTTAATCGATCAGTTTCTTGCAAAACAAATTGTTGTTATGCAATATGCCACGTAAATAAACTATCAATCGTGGTATGAACACTATGCAGCAATTCTTACATTACCGATAGTTACGTTTTCATTATCAGGATAAATTAGAAGTATCTTTAGCAGACATCATTGATGAACCAGCTGATGTTGTATCAAACCTATTATCGGGGTAGCAACATCAATGTCTTTTAGAACTATTTAAATATGTTTTCCATCAATCATATATGTAGCGCTATCAAACAACGCCATGATTCCATTATTAACAAATAGTTATATGCTATATCATCCGTTCTTACAAGTTCAACTTCTACTTCAATAAACGCCTCACCGGGTAAAAACTAACTACTTGTATTATGAACCTGAAATTGGATCCTTCAACGCTTTTTGATTGTTTTGTGTCATAAGAGCAAAACTGATAATCACATGCAGATTCATCTTTAAGAACCGACGCGTCCTTGTCGAATGCTGCATCATATACACGTATAAACATTTTATTGCAATTGGCATTTTTTGAAATCATGGTCGTTTAAATCCAAGACAACTTCCTGCTATCAGACTGGTATTTACATTATTATGCTTCTGGACGCAGTGCATCTACCGCCATGTCTGCGAAGTTTGTATTTGCGGCTTGATTCATTACATTACTAACATTTGCAGGCATCACTTCAGTGCTTGATAATTTTACTAGCTGTGGTTTTCGTCGTATTATCCATGATTGCCAAAACCGCTTTACAGGCATGGTTACCCATATCACCAGGAGCTTTTCCACGGACAATGTCAATAGCTTTCATCAATAATTACATTGCAATCGGCATTGCTTTTGGGGCAATCATTTCTAAATAAATCCTGAAAAGAAAAAACACCAGAGTCCGTTTCCGTAAGTTGCTTTATAGGTTTTCAACCGTGAATGTATCACACTTACCATTACATGTCCACGGTGAGCATTGTGTATGAGCATCTTATTTGTTATGCATATATGTAATTATGGCGACAATTAGTCACTATGATAATCATCAACGATTTTATTTATAAGAGATTGATACATGCTAATATCCATGATACCACCTTTAAATAATCGTTGACAAATATTAGCTGTGTCGTGAATTATTTCTGGAGAATTATTTCCAGCCCGTTTTCCTGAATCATAATTTCTAGTTGCTATACATGAGAAAGAATATTGTGAGGACAAGGAATGCAACTACTTCCATCAGAAACAAGATCACTTCCTGTACTGGCCAAAAGGAATATTAAGGGTTTGTTGCTCCTATAATTCTTCTTCATGTTTTAAAAGGTTAACAAAATCTGGATCATTATTAACAAGATGTTTATCTTCATTTAATAGCAAAAGAGAATATCCCGCTTCACTTGGCAGGTGATATATTAGCAATATATGCGCGTTTTACTTACTTTTATCGTTCCTTATACCATATTGCAGCAATATGTAACATATGTATCTTATTATCTTTAAGACCTTTTCTAGCGAATACATCTTTCATGTTGTTTGGTTGTGATTTTTGTTGTGGCGGAGGAATTTGTGATATGTAAGATTGTGATTCTTTTTTTTGTTTTTGTTGCCGCGGCGGAAATGGTTGAAACAATTTTTGCTGAGGAGGATGTCGTTCAAATTGAGGATATTGTAGTTTAAATTGTTCCAGTGACTCACCAAAACGTCTTCTTATTTCTTTAAAAAAATAATCATATTTCAATCATATATATAAATATAACTAGATCTTAAAAATTTACTATAATGACAAATACCTTTTAATTTTAATTTTTTACCAGGTAAATCATTCTGTTTATTTCTTTTAATTTGTTCAAATACACCTTTCTTAAAATGTTCAATCAATTTAACATTTTCATTTCCTACTTTTGTGTTTTGCGTAAGTATTTTTATTTGTTTTTACTTTAAACTTTACGTATATCTTCATGTGTGAGTGGCGGCTGAGCAGCAGCTATATTAGTTGGAAGAGTTGGTAAAAGTATTTTTGTAGTCTTAGTTACTTTTGCTATTTTGCTAGTCGCTCTAGCGGTTTCTTCTAACGCTGGACAATAAAATTCACTAGTTTATGTAACTCTCTCAGTTGTTGTAATGGGCTTAAATAATTATGTACCTTTTGTAAATTCCACCTGAGATTTTTGACACCCTATGTTTTTGTCTAAAAGAATCACGCATTGGTAAAAGTCATTAATTTATTAATTGTCTCTAGTCACTTTCGAGCTTATCTAGCTGTACAAGATTCCATATCATTGATATATAATGATACTAATTTAACTACAGCAGCAGAGAGGGCGTGACTTCGAGTAAATGTCATGTCGGGTAAAGTCACACGCGTACAAATTTAAAGAAAAATCTACTACAAAAATGGGTAACAAAATTAACTAACCCTAAGAGCGACTCTCGGAGATTCGGTTAGGTTTGGTGTTATTGGCTTAATTTGTTTCAGTATTTATTTTAAGAAGCCTTAGTTTAGCAAATGGGGCCTTCTAAAAGTTGGCCTGTTCGCCCTCTCTGCTGCTATGACAAAAAATGTACAAATATATATGTCGTCTGCTTCCGATATTTGTAATGTCGAATACAGCAAATGAAAAGAATGACAACATTTGCTTTTCACGTCGATTTAACATTATATGTTCATATGTGCAAATGGATATAATTCCAAACTCTCAACGTTCTGGTAACCTACGGAATTATTCGGCAGTTACCGAATATAATGAACTACATCCTTCTGTTGTGTGATTGAACTATCCCATTATGTGCACTTTTTAGCGCCGTGTTAGTATGAAAATCCGTTAAGCAAGAACGGTGCACGGGATGCCCCTTTTAATGCAACACGTCCACAGCTAGGTTAGAAATTACAAATTAATGATTCAGATGACCTGGTCATGTGCATGTTTTAGCACATTAAACGTTTTCATTAGTGCAATCGGTAGGGATGTGTGCACAAAGTTGATGGTTATTAGCTATATGCAAGGTAGTTTGAAAAACGCGGTTTAAAGCTGTACTATTTACTTCTTTTGATTTATTATGATATCATTATTACATATTTATATAATTTTTTTTTTAATCCATAAGATCTTACACTAGGAAATGTTCAAAACTCGAAATCGAACATAACTGGCAATCAAAACTGTTTGATGTTTGGAGATCAACACCTTTTTTCTAAACATTCGAGAATTTGCAAAAATAGAAAAAGTGTAAACATTTTTACAATACCCAAAACTAAATAAATGTAATGTATTAATGAATTTGAAGGAGTAAGTAGAAACGATATTTAAGACATGTATTCAATTTTTCTTACACGTACGGTAATTGGAGCAAATGGCCGTTGATTATACATAAGGATTCACATCGCTCTGATTTACTTCAAAATATTATTATAATCCGGGTTAATCAAAAATACCAATTTCGTGTTACTATGAATTGTTTCATATTCAACCGAGATATAATGTTTCCTAAACCCTAAGTAGCAAATCAAACATTGTGAGTATACTTATAGACACTTTGTGAAGATGGCAAAAGGTTACGTCGTATTTATATATTAAAGCAAATGTAGGTTCGAGCTGAAAAACGCTAAAGTAGCGGTTTATTTCGTAAGCTGGTGATAGCACTATTACAATGAGAATACGACTGTCAGAGAATGAGCGTAAGTATCTTGCTAGTGTGTACACATAGGTTAGGCCAGATAGGTACGCTGGACTGGATTCCATCAGTGAAACGTATAATAGAGAACAAATTTTGTGGATAGCTACTGTAGGGCACAGAACAGCGGGGAGGTATCTTCTGATCGTGGTACTCTAAAGACCATCAGAGCAGTTGTGTTTTGAACTTTATTAAGTTTCTGGAGTAGATATTGAGAATTAGGGCAACGTGCTAGACAACGTTGAGAAGTATGGAAATGAAAAAAGCATATTCTAAAACATAAAATTGTTTGGCAAGCCCTCCCACCCCCTCCCCCACAAACCATGTCGTCGAGTTGAATAAACGACTTTATTCTAAAATAATGTATCTGTTACGTGATGACATTTTAATGTTTTTTTAATGATTTATTCGGTTACTGCTGACTGTTTGCAATTTAATTATGCAGACAAAACTTGTGTTGAGTGTACGAAATACAGTCTTCGTAATGGAAGCCATAATGTGTTGTCACGTGATATTTCTGGTTTTTCTCTGGTACTTTGTTTCTTTTTAAAGGTTTTCTGTGTGTGCCAATGTACAAAATCTATTTCTAGCCTATGCTGACCCTGTTATGATTATAACAATTACGTCTGGTTATAATCATCAAAGAGAAGACCTCGACATACGTGTTAAACCCCAAATATCATAACATTATTGAGCCCATTTCCTGTAAACATTGACTTTTATGGATAATGATATACTTTAAATATTTAATCGACACTCGAGACTGGTCACTCGAGACTCGACACTCGGAGACGTGAATCTATGATAGAGATGATCAAAATTGTTTACCTTACATCAAGATTTGAATTAATTATTGGTTCTGGATACATTTGAAGAAACAAAAGTGGCTGTTCATGAGGGGGACATTTTACATTTTTTGTACTAAAATCCTGGCCGCTGGTCGCGTTAGAGGGGTGGCTGCTCTTGAGGGGTATTTTTGAATACAAACTCACTGGTGCCAAGGGATTCCGGCCGTAAGAAGCGGGTGGCCGCTGGTCGGGGTGGGGTGGGGGTGGGGTGGGGCGTTCAAGAGAGGGACTACTGTATATATATATATATATATATATATATATATATATATATATATATATATATATATATATATATATTAATAATGATGGCTTTGTATAGTGCCTAATCTTTCGATGCTCTTATTGCACTACAGCATCTATAAAGATATGACTACACTGCAGAAAAACAATTAACACAAACCATGAAATTGGAAAACATAAAAATATGCTGAAAACATATAAGATACAAAACATAATAAGGTCTCTAAGTTTGTCCCTGCAGTAGAAAAGGTGAGCTTTACGTGAACTCTTTAAAGGGACCACTGCATCTTTGTGTCTAATTTCAATGGGCAATTCGTTCTACATCACCAGGCCATGGTATCCAAAAAGAACGTTGTTCATATGACTTCATTTTCATAGCGGTAACAATGAGTATATGATTGTCAGAAAAGGAGCGTAAGTATAATGCTAATATATACACATGCGTGAGGTCAGACAGGTATGTTGGACTGCAGTCTGTCATTGAAACGTAGCACAAAGAACACATTTTGTGTTTCATTCTGTATTGAATGGATAGCCAGTATAGGGTACAGAGCTGTGGTGAGGTGTGCTCTGATCATGGTACTCTAAAGATGAGCAGCTGCGAAGTATGTGGGGTAGATATTGTGAGGAACCTGACATAACTGAGTTACAATAGTTCAGTAGTGAAAGTAGTAATGAACACGCAAGTGTTTTATTGGCATGAACTGAAAGATATTTGCGATTGGAACTGATGCATCTCAGTTCAAGATATGTAGCCTTGCATATATTTATGACAAATTGATGCCATGTGAGAGTACTGTTTAGAGTAACACCTATGTTTCGTACTGACTGTGTGAATTTAATGTTGGTGTTGATGGTATTTACCCTAACCCTAATGGCTTCAGTTGTATCATCATTTATCTGCGGCTTGTTACTTATCATCCATTAATTCACGTCAAAAATGCACCTCTCTACTCCAGGGATGGCAGCATCAACTTCACTTTGGTGGCAAGACTTGTATATCTGGGTGTTATCAGCGTACAATTGGTGAGACCCCTGTGGATCAAATGGGCTAGAGTTTATTCCATTTGCAGATACAATTTGTGTCATGTTGACTAATTATGACTTGAATCACTTTAGTGCCTTTTTATTAATGCCAAATACATGCAGCAGACGATGAAGCAATCTATCATGGTCTATTGTGTCAAATACTGCAGACAAATCAAGGATGGTGAGGACTGTAACCTTTCCACTATCCATAGCAGAGAGAATGTCATTAAATACTTTCTCAATAGTAGTTTCAGCAATGTGGCAAGGGCGAGATGTAGACTGTACATTCATAATAATGACTGTTTGAATTCAAATGATATACAAGTTGTGTTTGGACGACTTTTTCTAAGATTTCTTATATGAACGGCGGATTAAAAACTGGCGTTAGTTCTTTAAATCGTTAATGTCAAGTGTTGGTTTCTTCAGCATAAGCTTTAAGATGACAGTTTTGAAAAATGATAGGAATTCCTTCATCAGTTAGTGAAGACAATATTGGGTATAAGCACTCTACCAGCAGTGATGTTGGAATTGGATCAAGCTCATCGGACTTTGGTGCACTCTTCATCACGATTGTCGGTACTAAATCTTTGAAGACAGGTTCATATGCTCCTAAAGGTTGTCGCTGAACTTCTTAATCATAACTGTTTTGTGACGAGTCAATTGACATTGCTTTGTCAAGATTATTTCAAATGGTTTGTACTTTGTCACGGAAGAAATTTTCCAGACAGGTCCGGAACTTCTACTGGAGTAAAGGTAGTTGAAAGTGGTGTACATTTGTTCCTTGACATTAGTTTGTTAATTATCTCAAAGATCCTTTTGCAGCTGGAATAATCCGTGATCTTTGTACTGTAATGGGATACTTTGGCTTAATTGACTATGATTGTGACTTTCTTCTTCTGAACTGCTACTGTATTTAATTTTTCTAAATAATATCCAAATTGCATATTGTATTGCTGGTTGTAAGCAAACTTGGCAATGGGAAAATTGCTGTTCACTTAAAAAATAAATTTCCTACACACCTATGAAACATTGAAGACACTAAATCACTAATTAACGTTTCTATGGAAAAATATAAAATATCATTCTACATAGGCTGTTTGCCAAATTCCCACATACACAAGATAATATATTTTAACTTTACTTATAAAGAGGCTCTTCTGTTCGTATGCACTTGCACCATTAGACTTGCATCTTAAAATATGTCAACATCTATGGTTTCTATGAAAAATTTGTGCATGTCATGCAATGACATGGGAACACAAAACATCAATTTGAGCAGATCCGGGTTAGACTATTGTTATAAAGTTTTTGTTATATTCCTAATGTAAACTGAAACAAGAAGTTCAGATGACCCTAATACTGCTCATCTAACAAACCAGTGTCATTTCTAGAATCTGTACCTGAATATCAATATTTACATTACTACATTAACCCTGTACAGAATATAATGTAAAAAATGTAGAATCAATTTGCTGAGATGTGTTATGACTCTGAAAGTTCTTGAACATCTCCTAAAATGTATCATTCTTTGCGAGAAATTATTTTCACTGTGAAAAGCAATTCTCATTTAGATAAAAATAACATTTGGATACATACTTCCATGTAATTACTTCCGATATGAATAAGACAAAATTGATAAAAACAATTTTATTTTATTTGGAGAGAGAGAGAGAGAGAGAGAGAGAGAGAGAGAGAGAGAGAGAGAGAGAGAGAGAGAGAAAGAGAGATTTATGAAAAATATTAAATAAACTTCCCTGGATACGTTTTCAATGTGTGGTTTCACCATAAAAGAAAAGTGAAAACAAATGAATATATGTAGGAGAAGTGAGAGTAGGTTTATAAGATCAACTGGCAAGCTTGTTTTCATGTAACTCTTTATTTCACATTTTAATTATATAGTGAAACCAGGAAGTGAAATTAAGTGACAATCACAATAATGACCAGCCACTAACCTCTCCAAATGAAAGGGTTTGGAATAATAGTCTAAACTTTATTTAATATGCTACATTTTGTGTTTATTTGTCATGATGTTTTTGGGTACACATTGATATGGACAAGCGTTTTATTAAAACACAATTGTTATCAACTCTCAGAGGACAACTGATGCCTTTTTGCTTCAGATGCCTTCATTGACATTAAAACTTGTTAATCTGTGGTAATTCAAAGATCTATATTATATTTTTTACATTAAAGAAAGCATTACTGCACAAAATATATAAGATGCTTCTATGTTGAATTATTTAGTATTTATGATGTCTCAGTGACCTGCCGTTGAAATGAAAAGTTTGTCACCACTAACTAAATCCTCAAACTTTTTCACTGGATGTATTGTTATTTGAAGAACCATAGGCATGTGCATAGACAATAAAAAATTGGCCTAGCTAGTCTTGACATAGTAATTTTAATTTATTTTATGTAACAGCAACCATATTGGATGTAGCAGTAGCTACAGCAGTAGCAGTAGCTATATTTATACAAACTTGAAATTAATATTGATGCAGTTATCATTTCAGTGAAATTCTCTCCCAATTGGCCAATCTTTTGAGAACAAGTAATTATAAATTTAATTTTGAAGTAAAAAATTACAGTTACAGTGAATGGCAGATCAACATCATTTGTGTGGAAATTTAAAGTTCTTGATGCAAAGATAAATTATATGTTATGAATTAATCCACTTTTATGCTACACATTGTCATATTGCATGGCAGATCAGCATAATGTCTACTGAACGAGAGCTGAGTCGTCTAAAGCGCTCACCGTTATGGATCACTGTCATTTCACCTCTGCATTTGTTTGAATGAATGCTTCTGCTTCTTCTGTCCCTTTTGTGTCTTGACTACGAAGAGAAACTCCTCTTTTCACATTAGCAAATTTCATCAACAAATGTCTCAGTCTAACTGCAAGTGTTGATGTACTGAAACCACGTCAGCCAACGGATGTAATATGTAAACCAGACAATTTCTCTATAGGTTTAACTACTTTGTCAAAATGACCACCACATATATACCTCCCAAGAGGATGGTTATCTGACAATTGAGAATTTAATGTCTTGGATAATCGACCAAGTTTTCTTATCCTTTGGGATATATCATTGTTTTTTCTTGGGCCAAGCCTTTTTAATAGAATGGCCCAAAAGGTGAGAATGAGACTGTCAGATATGACAATGTTGTAAATGTTGTCATGTTTTATGTACATCAGCACATGCACTTTTAAATCATCTGGGGAACTTCTCACTTCAGTTTGTTCCAAACTTGCACTCTCAAACAGGATACGAGCTGAAACAATACCATCTTGTGTTCTTTTTTAGCCTCTTGAATCTTCCCAGAATCTGAGTTGAATTCGCAGACACAGAATGTCTCCATAATTTGTCTATCACATAAAAGTCATGGTAAAATGTCAGAAGCCTCTTCACTACTTTAATATTGCTGCCTCCTTTCTGAAGTTCTTTTACACTGTGTACAAAGTTGCCAAGGGCTCTCAGTTCCTTCAAAACTCTTTAAATAGTCTCCAATGCTATTGTTCTCTTTCAGAACGGTTAGTTTGATGATCTTGGGCTCTTCCTTATGAACTGTAAGCTTTAGAATAGTTTGTTGGCAGATATAGCAGTACTGACGTTTGTCCAAAATGACTTGTCCAGGTTAGTTTTTCTTGCCTCTATCAAAATGTTCAGTGGTATTTTTCTTTGCTCCATGCACTAAAAGGAATAACATAGTCATAAATGTTAAAAAGATGTTTAACAAAACGTATATACAAATATGTCATGCAATATGCTATGCATATTTGAAAATGTAAGGCTAAAAAAATATATGTATTTTTTACTTTGATATTAAGGCAAGGTTCAATCTAAAATTCAGCATAGATCATATAATCAATTTAGATGCATCCTAATTTAAAATGTTAACAAGGGACCACCAAGAATTTGACAAGTACCAATACTTTTTCTTCACATCAAGATTTTCTTATAAATAAGCCCAAAAGTTTAGTTTAAAATATTATTGATTTATCTAATAGTAAAATACTGTATTATTCTGTACACAGAACTTGTACATTTTTATAATCCAAACAAAAAAATCTTATTCATGGCAGACCAATTAAAGACAATTTAGGTTCAAAGTTCAAGGTTTAAAATGTATCAATGATAGGCTTCGGACAATGAAATATTGGTACATGACTCACACTTCTTGTTGCTTGTGAGTAATAATTCTTAAAATATATACAACTTGGAAACATCATCACATTACTAGATCACATTAACATTAAGATAAAAGGTATGATGATTAAAGCAAATCTGTTAGCACATTATGTTTCTCTGAGAACACTTACCTAATTAATGTTAAAAATTAAGCTGTTACCTCCCTTTTAAAATGGTTAGTTTAATGATCTTGGGCTCTTCCTTATGAACTGTTAGAAGATATCTTGCAAGCTTAAGAATAGATTGTTGGCAGATATAGCAGTACTGACGTTTGTCCAGCTTAGTTTTTCTTTGCTCTATCAACATGTCTGGAAGTATTTTTCTTTGCTCTATCAACTGAAAAGAATAACTTAAATAAATAAAAGATGTTTTACAAAAGGTATATACAAATATGTCATGCTATATGTTATGCATATTTGAAAATTTAAGGCTAAGATTCAGCAAAGAACATACACAACTGCAGATATCCAAGTTCCAATAGTACATGCAATGTAATCACAGATATATTACATGAATATCACTCAACCTGTAAACAACCTTCAGTACTGCAGACATAGTCCCCGTATACTATTACATTTCTAATGTTTGCCCGCTAACCTATAAAAAGGCCTGTAATCACATCACCAGTGGGCACATTCAGCATACATTTGGCACCTTTAGCTTTCTTTCAGCTTTTGAATGATAACTTTTTATTGCAATGCTGTGTTCAGTTTAAAATAATAATATTATATACCAATAACAGTTAATTATAATATGTTAGTCATCAAGTTTTCATATGTAGCGCTTTCAGATATACACACACATCGACTAGAATCCAACTAATGACTTTTAGAGTCAAATATAAAAAATGTGTCCACACTGCCTGTAATAGACATCATGTGACGCTGCCCTCATGTCTTCATATTTGGAGGATTCTGCTAATTTTCTTTTCATTTATTTTTTGCCTTTTTGTGGAATTATTTGACAGGAGATATATTTGCTCTCATATACGCATCGACTAACATAGAATATACTTTTTAGCACTAAATACCTAAAGACTGGTTCTCCACCAAATATGACTTAGAACAAAAAATCTGCACGTATAGAATAAAATTAGAAAATCAATATGTTATCTCTCCTCATTAAGCCATACAGCTGCTAAAAATATAATGAGTTCAAAAGTTGCTATAAATAGAACATGATACTGTTAGAAAAGTGCACGCAAATCCACGGATAAGCATTCTCTTATACTCTAGGTACATATAAGCCGTCTTGTCTAAAATACGGTCTGTGGGATTAATTAAATGTTAATAAAAACGGGGAACCAAATAATTTAATTTTCGGTAAGGTGGATAATGATATATACTGAAAATGCGATATGCAAATTATGGCATGGTATGAGGAGATAGCTGTATGGTATGATAACGTCACCATAAAATAGCTTGTGTGGGAAATAGTATCATGCACCAAGTTTCCATGATAAAAAAATTATCCCATATTAAATGGATTTATGCAGTAAACAAGGTACACTTAAGTCATTTAAGTTTCCTAATACTAAGTTCCTAAATTACACATATACCATGTTCCCATATTACAGGGATTTATCCAGTAAACGACACTGTGGTCATTTAAGTTTCCTAATACTAAGTTTCTATATTATCCACATACCATGTTCTCATATACCATGTTCTCATATACCAAGTTTCCATATTGTCCACATACCATGTTCTCATATACCAAGTTTCTATATTATCCACATACCATGTTCTCATATACCAAGTTTCTATATTATCCACATACCATGTTCTCATATACCAAGTTTCTATATTATCCACATACAATGTTCTCATATACCAAGTTTCTATATTATCCACATACCATGTTCTCATATACCAAGTTTCTATATTATCCACATACCATGTTCTCATATACCAAGTTTCCATATTACATGAATTTATCCAGTAAACAAGGTACAACCCTGTAGTCATTCATGTTTCCTAATACTAAGTTCCTATATTACCCATATACCGAGTTCTTATTTTACAGAAATTTGACATGAAAACAAGATACAACATTGAAGACATTCAAGTTCCCACATTGTGGGAAATTAACTTGTAAGCAAGGTACAACACTGCATATATCCAAGTTCTTATGTACCAATATCTCCTGTTGCAGGAACTTGACTTCAAAACAATAGACAAACTTTACCTCTAACTTGACATGTAAGCAAGAGATCAATTGTACCAGTTTCCATATTAAAGGTACATGTAATGCAAACACAGATCTACTACATGGGTATCACTTAACCTGTAAGCAAGATACAATAGGTCAACACACTTTGTACCCCTCTAGATAAACCCTACTTCTGGGTTATAATTCAACAATCTGTATTGTTTCCAAACCAGTACTCTCGATTCCTTGTGACTTAGGGTTTATGAAAATAGATGTAACCTATAAACAAAATACAATAGTACAGACGTCCAACATCTTCCAAGTTCCCAACTTACAGTCAGTACAAACACAAACATGAAGCTGGGGTTGACTTAACACATATTTTTTCCTTTAGCCAGCTCACATGGAAAAAAATGACCCACACAAACAAATCAAAAGAATAACTTCAAAATAATTAAACCTGTAAAAAGTATAAAACTTATCAATACCCAAGTTCACTTTTGTAGACAATGCAAACAAATGTAGCATGTATATAGCTAAACAAGCTAGGAATAGAATTCAACTAATTTCCCCTGTACCAATTTCCAATATTAAAAGGAGCCAGCAATCACGCTGGGCCTTGCCAATGTCTCAACTTGCTATCACCCCATCCTTATTGCTGACAAAATATACCATCTGGGGATATTTTTGGCTGTAAAAAATTGTATATACAGTATAGGGTTTGGAGGTGAGAAATTCAAAGGCACCAAGATACGGAGCTGAAAACTGGGATATAAAATTACACTGGAATATATTGCTACATAACAAATCCTTTGTTCATATTGACATACCACCCTAACATGGCATTGCTATATCATAATCCACTTATCTTGATGTCTGGTCTTAGTATTCTTCTGCAATATAACCCAGAGAGTCATGCTATCTGACTACAATCAACCACCTATGAAATCAGGAACGGGAATGACTATAATCTTCCAGAAAAATGTACCAGAAAAAAAAAGGATTTGCACAAACTTCAAAGAAAACTGATAACCTTTGATCGTTCTATATATATATATATACACTAAGACAATGAAAAATAAGTTATGTCTGAACAAAAAAGGTTTTGCTTACAATTGCTACCAATGGCGGTTTAAAACCCTCATTAAAATTCCAATATTTTCAAAACAAAATATATCTGGCAGTCAAGTTAAGTGAAGGTGTGACATCTCACAAGATTGTTAAAACGTTTTAATTTGTTCACATGTTTTCATTTTTCTATCAATAGACTCATCCCCATCATAGTCCCTGCATTATGTTAGTTGTCTCTGGCTGACCCAAATCTAGGCCAATTTAAGTACATGTAACATATAAACATCTATACAGCCACATGCTCCTAAGATAATACATATCAAAGTAAATTTCAAGAAACATGTTTGTTGACAATGGGATATCGATGAATCAAAGGACTACTGTTTTTTATAAATACGTTTTAGCTGAGTTTCTAATGATTATGAATTTTTCTAACATTATTGAATGCAGTTTGATCAAATTGCCAGTTAAACTGTCTAGTCCAGTCCTTAACATGTTAAATAACATACATATGAAAAATCCATGAATTATAGCATTGCAGCATCAATACATGTCATCTGATTGCAATACAGCTAATACAAATTATCTACAATGGGCATGTTTTCTTTTTATATTTGGCACTATATTAATGGAATTTTTTACTGTCCAATCAATGAACGTAACAAATTATTTCATGCATCACTGGAAATAAGCACTGATCATGACACAGTCATGTGACAAATCTCTTCTTTGTTACAAGATACGAGTTATTATAACTTCATGAATATTCATGAAATTTTCATTCCAATCAGGAGATGTGGTTGTAGCACATTCCTATGATATTCCAACACAAAGAAATAATCCCTCAAACTTTATTTAGATTTTTCCAAATGGATGGCAATTATAAAACAAATGCATCATATATCATCAAAATCTGCATTTTTCAAGCTTTATTTTGCTATAAAATTCGCTTTTAAACTGTCTAGTCCAGTCCTTAACATGTTAACTGCAACAAGCATTGAATCTGTGAAACATTTGAATCTCCATGTCAACATTGTAAGCCATATTTGAATTTTCAAACAGATGATAACTTTTCCACAACTGATATTCCAAAACTAAACTTATTATTAATTTCGCGCTCAAAGTGATGTACAGGAAAAACATGCTAACATTACTTTTTTTTCTTGCTTGTTGTTGTATGGTTCTCAGGATACAGTAACAAAATGAACACAAAATGCATAGATTTTCGTCCACTATAAATTTTCTTGTTGTTGATGTTGTAAAAATCTGAATCAACAAATGGTCATCGGTTAAAAATATGTTCAACCTTATATTCATTATGTTATTGCATTTATTTAAATTTTGTAATGGGATATTGATGAAATAATGATTACAAAATTGCACCACTATCAGACAAGTTTTAGGATGACAACTTTTTAATACTTTGACAAGCATAGCAAAGTAAATACACACACACTTAAAGTTGAGTTCTTAAATTCCCAATGCATTGATAACATTTGACGGGATCAATACATTTTTCAAAATACAAAACAAAATTGTAAAATGCCAGAAAGTGATAAATTATTTTGCAGATATTTGATAATGAAACTTTAGTGAAAGATGGCAGTATTTCCTGGTCAATTCTGCAAGGAGCTAAAAATAACATTACAGGATTTAGAAGATGAAACAATTCAAGAAATTAATTCTTACAACATTATTCCAATGACATTATGAATAAACATTGCATTTAGGTTGTTTTCAAAGTTGTTTTACATACATGTTTTTTTTTATGGTTTAACACCATTTTTCATCACAATATAGGCTGTACATAGAGTCCAGTATTAATGGTGGAGGAAGGACCCGGACAACCCTCGGAAAGAACCACCGACCCGCGAGAAGCTACTGGCAAGCTTTCTGACATAAATACATTTGCCGAATCTTAGACTCGAACACACACAGACAGGTGAGATGGCAGTGGTCCGTAACGGATAGCAATTTAGACCACTCAGCCACATGGGGCCCCTACGTATGAACTATTGCTAATTATGATATATTGGTATTCAGTTGAATGTCATAAAAGTTGTAAAGTGTTTATTTGCATTTCATTTATAAATGAAAATATTGAAGTTGGACATCATATTTAATGTGAGGAATGGCATCAGCAGGAAAAATGCAATCTGCATATCAAATTTCATGTTTTTTAAAAAAAAGAAAGTTATAACATTGTTTATGGAGAGAGCATTAAACTTCGGTCCACGACTGCAACATAATCGGAATACATTTACATAACACACACATTCTACAACAATGTAAATACTGTGGAACTTAAATTCCATAAATTTTTTGTAAGAAATATTATGAAAAAATGAACTGTCTTTGAATGTTGTTAAACAGATCAATATGAAGAAATCAATTGTTTGCAGTTATATAATGTTACAATTTAGACCCTTATTCATGGACGGATACTCCTAATTTGCTTTGTAACGAGCCCCTCTGCTTATTTCAATACCAGAAAAATGACTGGGGGGGGGTGCCTGTCCTTAGAAGAAAGTGATAGTGATATTAATATATAGAACGCTCTTGTGAGTTTCTACAACTACTCTAGCAGTAAACGCTATCACGCTTGTGACGGAGTAACCAAGCGGTAAACAAAGTTAAACAAATTGACCTACCTTTATCATAAGAAAAACCCCAACAAATAACTCTCAGTCTAGCGCCATGAGTGATTTCCTTCGTTAACATCTGGTAGACTGGTCTTATTTCATACTCTTCTCGTATATGCAGAGGGATCGGGAATCAGGCAATAACACTTTCATGATTAATGCAAGTACAAGATATCCATACGAATCCAGGGGAGACAATCCCAACTGTCATTTTCGGAATTGAGGGGGCAGGGTTCAGTTTTTATGTATAAATTTAATGTCGCATGCACCTGCCTAATATAAAAATTCATTAAAAAAATAATACGTGAGTGAGGTCAAAAAGGTCCATATTTCTGGATAAGTATTGTGTAGCGCAACATAATCAAATCACACACTTGACTTGACAAGTCTACTGAAGTTCTTAGAATAAAATGTTTATGTACCCCAACCCCTATTTTATACATGCATTTTGCACATCCGAAGGCCATTTTTGACAGCATGTGGTGCTCACAGTGCAAACGCAAGGCCTTTCCCTGGATGAAAATTTTGAAAAACATTGTCTACTAAATAGCTTGATGCAATTCATAATAGTTGTCATCCATGCCGTTTTTGAGATATTCTACTTGCCTTGAACCCACGTGTCTACTGCTATGGGAGGCTAGTTCTACTTCCTAGCCGACTATTGGTATTTCACTATCAACATACTGCAGAGTAACTATGGAAAGTGTACATGTCTGACATCAATTTCAAGAACAACACAAGCCTGAAACACCTAGTTCACAAATTTATCCATATTTTTAATTATTACACAATAGTAGCTCAAAAACTCACACCATACCCTTAAGTTAAGAAATTTGCCAGGGGACAATTTACGAAACTGGACCCTGCCACCTCAGTGTAGCTTAGTAATCTGTGTAGAAAAGAAGCTTATTTTAAGGTAACTAATATCTGTAGTGCAACACCGACTGTCTAAAGAAAACGGAAGAATGTGTTTGTTTAAAAGTTACCTTTACTAATGCAAGTATACTTCACTAATGACTGATTTATATATATATATATATACATATGTATATATATATATATACAACAGCCCAAACATGTTAAATTTAAATTTAATAAGAATGAAAATAAAATAAGCAGACTTACTGGTTTGTAATTTATCTCACATGATAACATTCAATGATAACAATAAAGTAAGATTTAACACTACCGGTATTACTCAGTAATAATTCCTTATATATTATTTAATAATTTGTAAATTTTTTTGTAAGTTCAATTAAAAGGTGGCATGAAGAAACAACATAGTTAATTTCATGAGGTGTCAACATTTAATGTGCCTTATTAAAGTGAGTGAAGACGTGTATAAATTTTATTCTCTTGTTTTACTATAATGTTTATAAATCAAAGCAACAGATTTTCCTTCTTTATACATGAAAAATAATTCTTCTTTTTAATCCTTTAATAGCTTGTTTCTTTTCTTCTGATGTCAAGACAAATAGGATCAATCAGAAATGCAATAATTAAATTTAATTGTTATAATTAAGTATTCCTATTATATTGTAGTGTCAATTATGTAATTTATATATTATTATTATTATTATTATTATTATTATTATTATTATTATTATTGATAATAATAATATTATTAGTAGTATTATTATTATCATTACATTAATTATTTATTAATGAATGGATAAATTAATTTATTTAATTATAATTAATTAATTAATTATAAGATATGAGATTATTTGTAATGAATTCTTTAAATGCACTATTGAATATAATACCTAAAGGTATTGTAATATAACATACGCATACTCTCCCTGTATTTTTTTACCACTTTTATCTTCATTTTACATACTCGTTTAAATCCATCTACTCTATTATGTAGCGATAATTAAATTATCCAAATTATGAATTATACTTACACAACCAATGATATACAATTACATATACTATATAATTTAAGTTTTCTTCGTTTTCAATGTTATACGCTATTATAGTTATCTCCCTTGCTAATTATAATATTGTGCAAGAACAGGGACAAGATAGTCATTACATTCTTTGATTGCAACATTTTAGGATGAATAAAAACGGTATAACTTGCGTTCATGTGTGTAAAAGATAATAATCCTTTGATATGTTGTGTCTGCGCCTGACATTGAGAGAGAAGAAATGTAGAACTAAGTCAAATAGCGGCGGTATATATTTTCGTTCCTTCATGATCAGATGAACTACTTTTAATAGTGAGGCATACAATGTTTGATTCCTTATATGTGACAGCTGCATAATAGGCACTTGATTTAGTCCAAAGAGAAAAACTCATGATAACAAATATGATATTTTCCTACAATAGAGTTCCCTCAATGGTACCTATGGGTCCATAGAATGATATAAAGATTGTAACAGTTGACCATTAACTGAATTGTGTGCATCGAAAGTTTATTGTACAGTGTCTTGAATGCCAACAAACCATGTGATGGTTGATTCTATTGGCTGAGAGAAATATCTTATGCAATAAACTTGAGATTCAGATTGCAAGAACAGACTTATGAGCTTTCTAACATAGACATTGGGGGCTCGTCCGGGATTGGGATCAATTGGAATTTGGCTAGAATTTTGTTTTCATAAAAAAAATTATTTTAAATTTTTATTCCCCTAATTTTTGAATTATTTTTAAATCTTTAGTGAGATTGACAGGCTTGTATTAAAAAGACATCTAAAGTAGAAATATTTCTTTCTAATCCTACTCAGGAGCAATTATATCTTTTCAAAAAAAGATGAGTTGATTCAACTTGCCAGAAAATATGATCTTTCTGAAGTGAAGGCTTCTTTAACGAAACAAAATATGAAAAAGATTTTGGTCCAATATTTGGTAGAAAAGAATGTTTTGGATAAAAGTGCTTTGATTTTGGTCAGTAAGTCTGCATCAGACTCTGACATAAAAATAAAGAAATTAGAATTAAAATTTAAGATGGAATTAGAGTTGAAAAAGTTGGAATTTCAAGAAAGGGAAAAAGAAAGACAATTACAATATGAAAAATAGGAGAGAGAGAGAAAGAGACAGGAAAGGGAGAAAGAAAGACAATTACAATATGACAAAGAGGAGAAAGAAAGACAATTACAATATAAACAAGAGGAGAGAGAGACAGAAAATGGAGAAATAAAGACAATTACAATATGACAAAGAGGAGAAAGAGAGACAATTACAATATGAGAGAGAGAGAGAAACAATTACAATATGACAAAGAGAGGGAAGAAAGGGAACATCAATGTAGAATGAAAGAAATAGAGCTGGCAAGTGAAAAACACCTTCATACTTCAAATCCAAATTTAAGTTTTGATTTAGCAAGTAATATTAGATTAGTGCCCCCTTTCAGAGAAAAAAAAGTAGACAAATACTTCATTCATTTTGAAAAAGTTGCATAAAATTTAAAGTGGCCAAGGGGGCATTGGACTCAGTTATTGCAATGTGTACTCACTGCTAAGGCTAGTGAGATTTACACTTCACTGTCTGTTCACCAAAGTGATGACTATGATGTGGTTAAAGAATGCATTCTAAGGGGTTATGAGTTAGTCCCTGAAGCTTATCGGCAAAAATTCAGAAATTACAGAAAAGAAGCTGGGCAAACTCATGTCGAATTTGCTAGAGAAAAAGACCAGTTGTTTGATAGATGGTGCTTAGCCAAGAAAGTCGAAAATCTCAAGCAAATGATGTTAATTGAAGAGTTCAAAGACTGTGTCCATAGTGACGTTAAGTCTTATCTCGATGAGCATAGGATTGAAACCTTGGAGAATGCTGCTCGAGCTGCTGACGCAAATTCTTTGACACATAAAGTTAATTTTGTTAATAAGACTTCTACTCAGCAGTCTTCTTCTGGCAGAAAAGTATTTCAGTCTAATACCAGCCCTTTTAAAACTCAAACTAGCACAACTTTCTAAAATCAAACTTCAGAGAAGATTGATTCTAGATCCTTGTCTCTTCCGACGTGTACCTATTGCAAGAAGAAAGGACACGTTATTTCTGATTGCTACAAATTGAAAAATAGGCATCAGAATCAAAGACAAATCTGTTCCAAATGCTCTTATTTCTAAGAAGTCAAGGTCACGGTCATGTATTGAAAGCAATACATTTGTTGGGTCTAATAAATCTCAGTTTGATTTTATTATGGAGAATTATGAAACATTCATATCGAAGGTTTCTATATCACTCTTGGGTGATTCAGTCAATCCCACCCCTATTACAATTTTAAGGGACACAGAATCTTTTATTGTCAGGTACTTTGCCTTTTTCTGAGACGTCTTCTTCTAATGAAAGTGTTCTTATTTGGGGAGTAGAATGCAGCTTTGTTAATGTTCCTATCCATTGTGTAAATTTGTCATCAAACTTAGTGTCAGGACCTGTGACAGTCGGAACAGTCTCGGTTTTACCCGTTGAGGGCATTCATTTATTGCTAGGCAACGACTTAGCTGGAGACAAGGTTGTGGTTAATCCACTTGTAACTGACAAGTCTGATTTGGGTCAGAAAGTTGATCCAATTGAAAAAGAGCTCCCTGATATATTTCAAGCTTGTGCAGTTATCAGAGCTATGGCAAAGAAAGCTCTTGAGAATGATGTTCATGAATGCAGTATTCCTTTAGCTGAAACATGCATAGGTCAGGCTTTTGATGAGATCACTTTTACTCCTTGTTTGGATCAGTCAGAAGTTATTGCTTATAGTGATCCTCTTTTAACAACTCATTCTCTTTATTCTAATCATAATGAAAACCAAAATTAGAAAATACATAAGGCTTATCTACAACCTATTTCTGCCTTTGACGAACCATTTAGTAGAATTATGGTAGATTGTGTAGGTCCCTTACCCAAGAACAAGGCAGGTAACCAATACCTGTTGACCATTATGTGTGCGTCAATAAGGTTTACACAGGCAATTCCGTTGAGGAATATAAAATCTAAAACAATAGTAAAAGCATTGATAAAGTGTTTTTACTCAGTATGGCCTTCCCAAATCTGTTCAATCTGACCAAGGTTCAAACTTCATGTCTGGAATTTTCCAACAAGTTATGTATGAATTGGGCATTCAGAAATTCAAATCTTCTGCCTATCACCCTGAGAGCCAAGGGGCATTAGAAAGATTCCATCAGACTTTGAAAAATATGATCCGATCATATTGTTTTGATACAAATAAAGATTGGGATGAAGGTATTAATTTACTATTGTTTGCTGTTAGAGAATCAGATCAAGAATCTTTAGGCTTCAGTCTTTTTCAACTGGTTTTTGGACACACTGTGCGTGGACCATTGAAGTTATTGAAAGAGAAACTTCTCCCAAATGAAGATACTGAGATCAAACTTCTTGATTATGATTCCGATTTTAGATACAAGTTGTCAAAGGCTTGTGAGGTCGCAAGAGCAAATCTTCACTCTGCTCAATTTAATATGAAATCAAGATATGATAAAAAAATTGAAGGAAAGGAATTTTCAGCCTGGCTGTCTTACCAATGCCACAAAATCCTCTTCAGGCCAAATATTATGGTCCCTACACAGTTGATAGGAAAATTAATGACTTAAATTACATCATAAATACTCCTGGGAGGTACAAACAATAACAACTCTGCCATATAAACATGCTAAAAGAGTACATTGAAAGAGATAGCCATGTTAAACATGCAATCAATTTAGTTGTATATGTCCCACTCAGTGCAGGAATATCATGCGATACTACTGATATTGAAATGACGAATCTTTGTAATTCATAAATTATGAAAGATCTAGACCAGAAACTTTCACATTTGCAAAGGCAAGAAAGAAATTAGCTGAAACAGTTATTATTTGAATATGAGCACTTATTACCAGATGTTCTTACAAGGACAAAGTTATTCATGACGTTGAAATTGTAAATTCCAACCCTGTCAAACAACATCCATACAAGATGAATCCACTCAAACAGGAATACTTAAAAAAGGAAAGTCAATATTTGCTGGAGAATGATTTTATCGATCCCAGTAAAAGTGATTGGAGTTCACCATGCATACGTGTTCCAAAACCATATAAAACTTTCCGTATGTGCACTGATTATAGGAAGGTGATCAGTATCACAAAAAAAAAGATTCATTCCCATTACCAAGAATTGACGATTGTATTGATAAAATCGGGAATGCCAAGAATGTCACCAAATTTGACCTTCTGAAAAGATTTTGGCAGATTCACTAACGGAAAGAGCAAAGGAAATCTTGGCATTTGTGATTCCAGATGGACTTTACCAATATAAAGTAATGCCATTTGGGATGAAAGGGTCACCAAGTATATTTCAACGTCTTATGAATATGATCACCTCTGGTCTAGAAGATTGTGATGCCTATATAGATGACGTCATCATCTACAACGACACCTGGATAGAACATCTAGCAACAATTCCAAAATTCTTTGACAGACACACTGATGCATGTTCGACAGTTAATTTATTTAATCGTGAGTTCTGCCGTGCTTGTGTGCCTTTTTTAGGACATAATGTGGGACATGGACAAGTTAAACCAATGGATGCTAAGGTTGAGGCTATTTCTAAATTCCCTGTGCCTGAAGATATAAAGCAACTGATGCGATTTTTAGGTATGACCGGATACTATCGGAGATTTTGTTTCAATTTTTATATAATTGCAGAACCCCTCACAAATTTATTAAAGAAGAAGAACAAGTTATTTTGGACTGAAAAATGTCTGGAGGCTTTTGACAAGTTAAAAGCCATACTTGAAACAGCACCTGTTCTTCCAGGTCCAAATTTCAGTCAGTCTTTCAAATTATCTGTCGATGCAAGTGATGTTGGTGTTGGAGCAGTTTTAATTTAAGAATACAAAAAAGGTATTAAACAACCAGTGTGCTATTTTTCAAAACCATTAAATAAGCACCAGAGAAATTATTCAACTATCGAGAAGAAATTTTTGGCTTTACAACATTTTGAAGTTTATCTTAGTTCAGCTCTTTCTTCAATTATAGATTTTATTGACCACAAACCCTTACTTTCATCGGCAATATGAAAAATATAAATCAAAGATTGCTAAGGTGGAGTTTGTTATTGCAGGAATATAATCTTGACATCCGGCAAATCAATGGAAAAGATAATTTAATAGCAGACGCTCTTTCCCGTGTATAACAATATATTATATCATATACACTGTGTAATTTATACGAGTTCTTTTAACCTCAGGTGTAAATTGGTTAGGATATAAACCTTTCTTTTTATTTTATGGGTGAAGGTGTTACGTATATTTAATTTAAATCATTTATTTGTATTGTTTGTTTTGCCAGATTAAAATTTGACATTTTAAGTTTAAGATTCATTCATTGGGAGATATAATTTTTAGAAAGTGGGATGACATGTACTCTTAAGAATAAACACCAGGTTTTGATCTCATTTCTGACCTGGTTTCAGAGTTGTAAACAAGCTTTTAAAATGATTGGTTTATTTCAAGGACATTATGGAGCTTTGTTATAAACATCTTTCTATTTTTAGTTGGGTCATACGGTGTATACTTGATTTTTTTAAATGTAAATTTGTTCTAAAAGATTCTAGAAGATCATGTGACCCCTTTGTTGTTTACGTAAAATCAGGTATATAAATTATGTTTTGGAGCGAACTATTTAGTAGAACTTGGGCTGTTAGAATACTAAGTTGTGTGTTGTTTTGAGTGATTTTAAATTACCTTGTATTGGAAATTATTTAAATTCGTTTGGATCAAGAGGAATTATTTTGTTACTTATCTGGAAAAGATTTGTGCTCATATAATTTTATAAGCAAGAACTGGCTTTATCACGTGACATCGTCTTCCATCTTGGATACTTCGCTGGGATTTGAACTTAGAATTATTTGGACATTTTATTACCAGGACTTTTGCAATTTCTCTAGTGAATAATAGTTTGAATTTTTTTTTTTGATTAATCTTGGAATTGATTCTTAAAACCGTAAGTTTATTTTTCTTTTCTGGAAAATAGTCGTACTCAATAAATTGTTTATTAAGATTTTACAAGCTTGTTATTCTCACTCTTTCTATGTTGCTGTTTATTCGAGCCTAAGCACGTAACACTAGTACAATGTAGATGTCTTCCTCGTTCTCATTTCCCACGCTATTGAGGGTCAGGTAAAAGGACTTTTAAGTACGATAGACGTGTGAAAAAATATGTCCTGAAGTTGTGAAGAATAAATAAGAAACAGAAACATATAAGCTGGTTAACGGATATACAATAAAAGGGTATAAAGGATAGAAAATACAACAACAAACCCCCACCTCCTGAACAAATAACTATCAGTGGTGATTTGTTTAATCATGCTGTCTTTCATTAGTATATTAATTTACGCTTGCCATTTTTTAAAAAAAAAATATTTGCAAGCAAATTTTAAAAATACTTGACAATGCGTTATATTGACAACACACATTTTAGTTACATTTGTTGTGTATATGTTAAAATTAAAAATAGAAAGGGCGTATTGTATTTTAAAGATATTTCTTTTCTTTAGTAGTAATTTTAGATTTCCATTCAAGTAAAGCCCCAAACTTAACATAGACGTTGGAACCAATATCATACATATGCTTAACAATTGTCCTTGTCATTATATATTAATCTATCTTGTAGGATTCGTCGTTTCATATAGAGACCTTGAAATATATATATTGATATTAAATTCAAAATGGTTTTGGTTCATATGTATTAGTTTATAATATTTGTAAAGTTTCGAAATGCAAACGAATAAAAGTAAATACACGTATATGGTCTTTATTTGCATTTTTTTCCATACTTCTTTCATATTTTTGTTCATACTTCTTTGCTCTTCAGGTATAAATTTAGGTGTGTATCATGATGACCTACCCTCTCTATGTTGAGCCTTGTATACATGTTTCTTAGCATTATATTACTATATGAATGATAAAACAAGGAAGTCTTATTTGGTGACCGAACTTAAGTGTCAGGTTGACAGTGGTTGACAGAGATCGGCAAGAAAGGGATTAACTACCAACTAAACCGTATCTATAAAATCATAGATTATAGGCAATTTTGGAATTCTTAAAAAAGTCAAAGGTTACAAATACTTAATACTAAACTATACAGTCAATTAAAATATGATATACAAAATTAAAATAACATTTGTTAATGTATAGTTTATATAACTATTGACAACACCCCTCAATGCCCGGGAAATGTTGAAATACAAGATGATTCATTTTGTACCCAATTTACTGCAAAATTCTTCCTTGTACTGGTTACTCACACTACTGAGGTTCAGGTCAGGTCACTTTAAAATATGATAGACGTAATAAAACGTGTCCTGAATGTCGATTTGAATAATAAATAACGACAAACAAGAAAGATTGGAAATTAAGGAAGGAGATGTACGAACAAAGGGCAAAATAGAGAATGACATATGTCGAAAGTGTATTGGCATCTCAAATGAATTTAGTAGGCCCATGTATTCTGGAGACAGCATTTTCTCGTTTATTCATATATTCGTTAATTTATTCTAATTCCATTTTACTATAATTTGCTATGCAAATTTGCTATGCAAATGTTAGAATTCTTTGGATCTTGTTACGATAACAGTATATATCACTGCAAATACATTTGAATGACACGGCGTTTTGATATACGACATTAAAACTCAAAATGATTTATTTGTTCAGCACTACTTTCCTTTTCAATCAAGTACAATCCATATAATGTACTCAGAGTTGAGATATCTGGGTATGAGATGAAAATAGTTATGCAAGACCAAATACCAGATATGTATGTATGTATGTATGTATGTATGTATGTATGTATGTATGTATGTATGTATGTATGTATGTATGTATGTATGTATGTATGTATGTATGTATGTATGTATGTATGTATGTATGTATGTATGTATGTATGTATGTATGTATGTATGTATGTATGTATGTATGTATGTATGCATGCATGTATGTATGTATGCATGTATCTATGTATGTATGCATGTATGTTTGTATATGTATGTATGTATGTATGTATGTATGTATGTATGTATGTATGTATGTATGTATGTATGTATGTATGTATGTATGTATGTATGTATGTATGTATGTATGTATGTATGTATGTATGTATGTATGTATGTATGTATGTGTATGTGTGTGTGTGTGTGTGTGTGTGTTTGTATGTGTGTGTGTAAGTGTGTGTATGTATGTGTGTGTGTATGTATGTATATATGTATGTATTGTTGAGTTAAGTTTCGTGCTATACGGCATAACAATACAACACAACTAGGGTATTTAGTACCAAGGTAACTGGGAAAAGCGTACGAGGACACACCATAGAAGCTGACCCAGTCTAGTTTAATCGTACGATTCGAACTTGAACAAACGCTGTCATAAATGTAAAGCGTTCAAACCACTCCAAGAGGCTCGTATCTTGGCTGACAGTTTAACCGTCAGCCAGTATTATTGTACAATATATTTATTACTGATAATAATATAGTAAAGAAAGATTAGAACTCATCTTATACCACTATGTCACCGCGGCTCCTATATGTATGTGTGTGTGTGTGTACGTATATATGTATGTACGGATATATATATATATATATATATATATATATATATATATATATATATATATATATATATATATATATATATATATATGTGTGTATGTTCGTGCGTACATGCGTGTGCGTGCGTGTGTGCGTGTATGTATGCAATCATATTATTTGTTGCAACAACAATTATCTACCGCTATGTAGTATGTTAAGATAGGTTCAAATTGCAATATGTTTTGATTTACCGGGAGTAGATAAGATATAATAAATAACTGAATCGTGTTTTCCAATTTTCATCATAAATTATTCTGATTCAATTTTTGGGCTGATATAGTTTGGATAACTGGGTCAAAACTTCCTTCCAAAAGGCAATGATAAATAAGACAGTTAAATATTGTATTTTGTTTTGGCAAGGACAAAACAATACACCTATATCAAAATTTTGAACTAAACTCGGCGATACGGTATACCCCGAATATGGGGGTTTCCCCACAACACAACATTTATGTTATCATCCTCGATTTTGAAATTAAACCCATACATCACTTTTCACTGTACACTAGTTTGGTGCAGGAAGAATATGGGGAAACCTAGAAATATGAGTTTTGAGAATGATTGGTTGTTGATGTTGACATTTACCCCATTATCTCCCAAACTTAAGTTATGATGACAACAAGTCCTAAATTTGCACAAAAACTGCAGCAACATGGCGGGCAAAATCAAAACAGGGACATACATCAAGATTAAATACTCACATACATTTTTTCTTCATGTTTGCTTTGTATTCGAAGAAAATATATTAATTTGTTGAATTTTACAAATCTTCTTGCTTTTCACTATTTTTAGTTACTTTTGTAAGAGCATCAACTCGTAAAGGTATTTCCATGTTGGAAGTACATAAGAACTGTTAATAAGTTCTCAGTCTAAGGGAGGTAACTCGAAAATGTATACCTATTATAATCATGCAGTAGTGTAGCAATAGGGAATTCCAGTTCAGTCACTATTGAAATTAACGACACCTTTTTCATTTCAGAAATAAACCAGTAAATAATTACATGTTGAGATAAGATAGTAGTTATTCGGGTATTAAAAGCCCTTAGGCTACAGTTTATCATAAATTTCATCGTTCCAATCTAACTAATGCTTGGCAGAAAGGAAATGATTTATTATAAAGCTATCGGTCGTAAACTGTTCTTTGAAATAAACAAGCTGCTAGATTTAAACGACATTCAACTATTCAGCTCAGATCTAAATGGTTCCACTCATAATTTCAGTCAAAAAAGACTCCCATAGTTCCATTCTTTTCCATGCGATATCAAACGTTGTGATGTGATACATTCGACAAAGTCAGTTACTGACTAAACTAATGCTAACAGCATTTGCATATGGTGTACACATGGATTCGAGTGAAGATAGAGATAGGCCTCTTTTTAAGTTTATCTGAGACAAAAGTCATGCAAATAATATAAATGAGCCTACTCTAAATATTGACGTTAAGCTGGCTTGCTAAATAAATTTGAAGGGAGAAGTTTGCATGATAACAATCTGATAGAACATGGTGTTGGATGGTGTTGGATCTTATGTTTACAAAGGTGACATCATCACATCTTTTGTTCCAGCTTTCGACTGAAATAAGTTGACCTATGGATGTAGCCGATCAGCATCGGGTTAATGAGTCCTAAACTTTGGAATACTGACCTACTGTAAATAACAAGAAAGACTGAGTCTAACGCATAACGATACATTGTGTTGCTACTGTACAATTATTTATCTAGCAGGACAACTATAATTTTGATATTCAACATGATACAAATTTGAGGATTAAAAAGAAGCCTCCCTCCCTAGGATTTGCATTGATTAAGATCATCTTCTAAACCACTTTCAATATTTATAGATAGCATTAATTCATTACCTAACATTTTGCAAACCTGTTTATAGAGCGAAGTTTTTTTTACAGTATCAAATCATAAGGTTTTGAATGTATTCCTTTATGAGCTGCAATGTAGTCTAAATGGCTTTTTCCTTAGGCAGCAGGCAAAGGTATTTGCACTCACAAAATTAACAAGCCCATACATTATTGGTTTATCAACTTGTCTTTAATTATATCGACTACAATATCTGCCTTATTCCGCTCTATAATACACACGAATTTATTACGTAACTCTCCCATATGCAAGGTAGTGGATCTATTTCCATTACTTTAGCATTAAGCCCTTTTCGCCTGCTGTATACGTGTTTATGCTTCTACATGTGTTGTCGGCACTGATTGTACAGCTTCATTTTGAATTACTGTATGTGTATGTTTCCATAAAGTTTACATTTGTATAGTTATAATGGACTGCATGTAACAGAATTGTTACCGAGTGGATGGTGGATTAAATCAACAACACAAACACAATGTGTGAAAGATAATGTAAATTTATGAAATAAATTATTAATGAGAAATAATGATGTATCAACACAATAACTCATGCATTCAACCCACAATCTCGCTTCACAACTATTCACAATTCAACAATAAATTAAATATTAATACAAAATAAAACACAGATACAAAGGAATCTCTTGGACTATACACAGATCCAAGGAAACTTTACAAAAGTTATATTACCGCAAGTATAAATTGCGATAACAAATACAAAACATCAAACAATACTATCGCACGTATGGATTGCGACAACTAGCACGAACATATACATGTATTTAATTAAGTTGCTAACTTTTATTGAGATTCATGTAATCCCTTGAAATACTACTGTGATTTGAAGTAACTATGTAAATATAACAATGTATTCAATTGTACTAAAATTGCAACACACACATGTGTCTCGACCCTGTATAACCGTACGATTTACCAACTGTTGAATCGCCGCCCAGTTTCCCCGAATACCTAGGGTTGACCAATACTTTTATCGGCCGTTTGCCCTTCACGGATCCACCACAGTTATACGTACAGACAGCATACAGCATCTACTAGAACCAACGTTCCTAAATACCTAGATACCACCTCGGATGTTTACACCTCTAGACAGCTCCGACACTCAGACTTCTAGATTTCTGGATATTTACACATCACGACAGATGTAGACGGACAGACAATCCGACAAACATACATTCAGATACCTCAATCGATCGCACAATTAAACAGCACAATCACGGCACAATCAATCACATTCAACTACAATTCAGAGACATTCAGAGACGTTCATAGACGTTCAGCTACAATTCAGAGACGTTCAGCTACAATATCAGAGACGTTCCGCTACAAATCAGCTACGATATCAGCTACAATAAAGAAATCAGAATAATAATAGTTTTTTCTAAAACAATCTACAACTTAGATTACGCTATTGCATTTAAAGTCTAATAGTGACTAGTAATTCCAAATATACCACGTTTAAATCTGCATTGTAATAAAGGCATCATTACATGAAATGATAAACGGAATAAAATTCACAATAAAACGAAATATAAATTTAACACTCAGCCCTTTGGCTGGAGATAGAATGACGAGCTATCTTTCCTGTGATAAGATACTTTTGGACTAGTAATTATTATCAGAAATATTCTGCCTTATATATCCTCAAATAGGTGAGCACAATTCACGGCAAAATTACCGTGCACCCCGTGATTCTAATGTTCCTGTCTTTAAGTGATTCGAGGTCAGGCACATGCAAATCGTTACACGCCGCTTACATTGGAAAAAAACACTTATTCACCACAGGTAACGCATGTACGACGAAACACAAAAAATGGTGAAATTAGTTTGTAATTCAAGAAGAAATAAATTCAATTTTCGCCTCATTCTGTGACACTGCATTAATCATATACTCTCATGAGCTTAGGCGCAAACCTTATTTGTGGATACATCTGTACTTTTGCTAAATTCTTCGTTTGTTCGTCTACTACGAAAGTTCTATATAAAGAATATTTAACACAAGTTATACTATTAAATATTCAGTGACATTCACATTTTTCAATTTGGCTGACACTGTTCATGACATTTTCTTGCAATAGATACAGTTGTATTTGAATGACTCTGAATAAAGTATTTCTTTACAACTAGTTGCTCAGAAACAAATGATGTTTTAAGATGTGTAACCGGGGATCGTTTAATGTTATAGCTTGATGGTTAGCTTACGTATTGTGCTAGTGTTCACGTCAATAATGAACAGCATAATTGTTTGCAAATATTATATTAACTGAATAAACAACTGAGCTAAATTTGAACTTAAACTTGCTTCGTCAAAATATGTTGAGATTCATGATTTTTGTGAAATTTACTATTAAACACCCCTTCAGAATGTGTAAATCAAACTATTTTTGTGCTTTTCACAACCTCTTACCATACCAGAATGTGCAAGTCGGACGATTTTCATTATTTTTACTGCCATATATCCTGAAAGAGTATATCATAATTTGCAAACAGTGAAGAATTGCAAAAATTACCAGACATTAAAGTTATGACCTGCAACGCCAGTGTATGACCCCATAGCTAGACATAAAACAGTTTATCGTAATGGACCAGGAAGATCTGGTAAAACGTCTCGAGTGATTCAACTATTTCGGATTTTATTATTTGATCGTTTTAACTTAGCATGTACTTATCGTGGCTTTTATCGATGGAAAAGAGACGCATGGACTCCTGATCGAATGGGCGTGAAATGCATTCCAAAGATTATCGTTTGGGATGAAATATGTATAGTGTCATTAGAACAATAAAAATATTTCTTGATTGCTTAACAAAATTACTGATATAATAATGTGTGGCGATCATAGTCAACCGCCACCATTTGTTGGATTGTCTCCGCATGAATGGTTAAAATCTTTTGTAGAATAGTATGGGAAGATAATTGATGATCATAGAGCTCTTGATCCAAAATTTGAAAGAAATTAAGAAATTAATCAGATTACAAACGAATAAAATTCAACGTGAAGTAATGGTAAAATAATTTTAGGAACTTTAATGAACGACTTTATGAAAACGTGGAGACCTATTTGACAGTGGCAGGTAGAAAGTTAGTTCGTGATACACTTCAACAACAATTATTTATGTTGCATCAAGAAAAGTTTCCAGAATTACCAGTGCCGCTGTGTTATCGACCTGCAGATACGCAAAGGGAGAATATTCGACTCTGATATACCATAGTAGACTGAGAAAGAAAATATCGTGTTAAATCATATTGTTTTAGTTGATGTCAATGTTGATGAAGATGTAATAAAAGTGAACAAATCTCCGTGGACGCTAAGATACATGATGATCATTCATTTATCTCAGGGTTTAACTATTTCTGATAAGCGAATTCGGATAGTCGATGATCGTATCGAATGGTCGAATATATTTTATCTCGCAGTGTCTAGAGTTGAAAAATTATCTTAATTGGTGAGGGTTATTGTATACTATACTGATACCACTGACGATGTTATTGACAATGATATAATAGGAACAAAGTTAGTTATAAACAGTGCACCAAAAAAATAAACGCGACTTTGACCTTGACGCTGAATTTATCATGGTGCTAAAACAAAAAGAGAATACTCATTGTGCGAGATGTAATATTTTCATGTTGCGATACTCGAGTAATGAAAACAAGACAATTTACTGTAGACAGAATTAATAGTAATGTAATAAATTTGGAGTAAGTGTTAGTGAATTTGAACCATGCTTGGGTCGTTAGTAGTGATTTTGGGTACAAGCCGAATGACTGTCCCTGTAGTAACATAGCCCATATTAAAATTCAGTGGTGTATATAAGTAGCGTGATTGAAAAGGCAGCATTTATGGTTGGAAATCAGTAAATTATAGAATGGAATCAATAAGTTGGAACTTGGTAGGTACCGTTTATGTGGCCATAGTGGAAAATTGGCGTATGTATATGAGCGTAATACGCCGAAAATTATGTGGATGGACTGGCCTAGGGTCGCGCAGTTAAATATTTCCCAGTTAGTAAGGGAATACTGGTGTAATTTCTATGGCATGACAAGCTATCGGTACGGAAAACGGATGATAATGAAGAAAAACCATGTAAAGGTGCAGTTAATGGACGTTTGGGCAAGTTGTCTCCTCTGGGTCGCCCATTGATTACAGCAAAGATTAATAATTATAGCAGACACGTCTTTCTTTCCATTTTACAACTCAAGTTGTATGGAAGTCTTTGGAAATTTGGGGAAAACATATGACTTCCAGCGTGACTCGCGCCAGGGTTTTGACACCGCTCGGTCAAGTGAATACCCCTGTGCTTGTAACAGTAAGTTTGGTCAGACACGCGAAAATGTGATGCTGACCTCTCTTGAATGTAATCGACTTAGAGGCGCTACTTAAGTGAACGCGGCGGTAACTGTGTTTCTTCGGGAATTACTTGTAATTGCTAATGTACAAATCCACGTTGAGGAGCAGTTGAATCTAATTTGTATATTCTGGGTCTACCAGTTGAACTATAATGATAGATATTTGATGTGTCGTTACACTCCATATAGGATCAGTCGGTTTTTTTTTTACCGCCTTCAAGCTCACCTAGTTCATATAAATATCTTAAAATAGCCCTTTCACCCAGTTGAAATAAATATATTAAAGTAGCATTACCTGATACTGGTTGTTTTGAAAATTCATGTCATTGTATTTGTATATGCTTGTTCTAGTTGCATTAATAGGTTTCAGGTAGGTTTTTCAAGTAATTTCATTATTTAATGCAGCTATCGCACTTGGTAATCTTACAACCCATTCACGAGATCTTACATCTTTTCTGATTTATTTCCCCTGCATACTGATATCCAAATAACCGCTCAGCAAGTGTTCGATTAAATCGTTCAACAACTACCTGATCACGATATATTTTAGCATGTCTTCCTCTAATTTTGACAAATTATGCATTTTCATCAATGATGAAACTGCACCAAACAATTCCTTGCCAGGATCAACTTGTAATAGTTGTGTCGATAGTAATGTGCCTCGTTGATAAATTCGTTCTAAAGCAGATGCAACATCAGGTTTTTGGTTTGTCGATAATTGATCTGCCTCTTTATATCTACTTGTAACATTAACAATAGTTAACGCGTATTTTTAAGTATAATGGTGCCTACTAATTTTGATAGTATCACGTGGTTTAATGAAAATATCTGCCTGATGAACTTCATTAGAGGTGCTGACATCAAAACGTGCATGGTAATTTCGTTTCTGTGATGGTAAATAAATTTGCCATATTGTCTGTCGTGCCAACCACGTTGCGGCGGCAGAAGGTGTGACACCTGATGCTTCAGAGATTCTACTAATTGCTGCTCTACCTCTCCAGTATCCCCTCGACTATAATAAATAGATTCCATTATTATAATTGATAATTAATTACCATCTAATAATGCTTGTTTACCTTATATCGCAGATCTTACCACCCATTTTGTTAATGATTTTTTTGAAAAAATTATATTTTATGGAATTTAACGCGTGAATTATTGTTATATCTGCAATATGTCTATCTTGTAGATTTTTGATTTTATTGCTACTCGGTCACGATATCGTATACGTCTTGGTAAAATATTCAGTTAATAGCAGTAGAGGAGGTTACGACCTCAAGATGGTTCAATTTCGTAATATATTTGCTCTTATCTTTATAAGTTTTCAATCCGAGAAAAACAATTAAACTAACCCATTTAAAGAAACCCCAACGTTGTCAGAATACCATGATTTTTTAAAGTTATTTTGGCCATTTAATCTTTTGTTCTTGTTACTAAGGCTTATTTCGGCATTTGGCCCTTCAAAATATTGTCTTTTCACCCCTTTTGCTGCTAATGGGAACTGTTTTAATTTTAAAGTCAGTCGCTATTAGAATAACTGTGAATTATGACTTAATCGATTGGTTTTACAAGATAGTTTAATATATGTCCAAAGCGTCATACATGCCAAATCATCCGAATAATAATGAATCTTGAAATACAATCGTCCTAAAATTGTTATGTTTTGTTAAAATCAAATAGTATTGATGTTTCGCCATGTAGTTTCTCCCTTGAATGGACAAGAAATGCCAATGTGTGTACGAATTAAATCAAAGTTGATCGAAAACATATATAGCTGAACCGATTTAAGTAGAAAACTGGAATACAATATATGATGCCGTCAGAAACCACTTAATATCCAACATCAAGCTATATTCAATTATCTTCAACCCAAGTTCTTCTTTCAAATTATTTCAGCACGCCATCTAATCACGTATATTCAGCCTATGCCTATTTGTATTTAATGCTGGCTTTTTGTCTCTGATGCAATTAAACACGCCAGTAAACATGCCACTTGTGTGACATAATTAATGGGTGGTTCCTTTAAATTCTAAACTTAAGAACTAAATGTAGTTTAAATCTAATATTTTGAGTATTTCACAGTATGTTTTATGTCAAAAAGCTTTATAATAAATCATTTCCTTCATACCAAACATGAGTTAGACTGAAATAATGGTGAAATGTATGATAAATGGCGGCATTGAGGCTTTAATAGCTTACAAGCATCTATCCTATGTCAACGGTATATGTGTTATGAAAGAGTTTTTGTTATGTATGTTGTTATTAGCTTTTCATAACCTTCTTCTCATTTCTTGCTATGAGAAGGAATTACTCGTATGTTAAGGAGCGTCAATATCCATGGTGAGAGAGAGAGAAGAAATAATTCAGGCTCTCTTAAAAGCGTGCTGCAACGATGATAAGACAGCTACATCTGAAATGATATTCGCCAGCTACCAGCTATATCTGAAATGATAGCCGCCGCCGCGATGATAAGACAGCTGCACTGCATCTGTAATGAGAAGACAAACATCTTTTTTCTTTGTCGGTACGGAACTGACTTTTATTTAATTAAACAACAGAAATATATTGACTACATTCTATAAACACATCTAAAAACTTTATAATAAAAGTTCATGCAATACATATTATATTTTCCTATTAAGCTTTCCAACTTCATTTTATTCATATAACTTTTGCATTTTAGAATATTATACAAATAGTTAATTTCAATCATTTTCAAGATAGCCAAGATATAAAAATGTAATTAGTGTAACAATTAATTTAAAGAAATGCATTTTACTTATTTTAAAATAGAATATTGATTTAGAATATATTGCTAGATAATATTCTTTCTTACTTAAAGAATACGTTATTTCAATATTAAATCTAAACATGAAGTTTGTAGCAATCTCAACCTTACAATAAAAAGTACATAAATATAATTAAATATGAATCCTTTAGAACATTTAAACATTCCGTTACAATATATTATCAATAAAAGAATTCAGTAGCAATGTTGCACACAAAACAATTTTACCATTAAAATCTCAATCATTAAAAATCCTTATTCCTAAAAGAAGTTATAACATATACAATTATTTTACCTGTTAATGAGAAGACAAACATCTATTTTCTTTGTCGGTACGGAACTGACCTGACCCTTAAATGTGTGGTCTTTTATATGCATCCTGTGTCAGGTTAACGTACCGTTGGAAATAGATGTTTATTCTCATCAAGTAAGAATCAGTTTCTCCTGGTCAAAACCGGCTTAATTTGACGTCATCTGACATAAGGTACAACTCAGATTTGTAGTTCGTTTGGCACTAGTTAGATCCAAATATGATAATTCCTTAAATTTTCTAAACCAGGAACAAGTTAAAATATTAAGCCAGCTGTAATGTCTGTCAATCTTTAGATAAGAACCATTTTGTAGAAACGACTGTCTATGATTAGTTAAGAACCATTCTGTATTTACGTCAGTACGGAAGTTTGTTCTACTTTTTTATTAACCGAATTAGACTTTTTGCCAATGCCTGGTTTTACGGAATATATGTTTCACTGATATGACTTAGAAGCTGACTGACTTTTGCTTTATAACCTATTTCCACACAATAATGTACATTCGTATAACTAATGATTTAAGTTGCCAACGTTTTGCTATAAATGCATAAAACATTGCTTTAATAATACAATTTAAAGAAAATAGTAATCTTATTAATTTTACTAAAAATTCAATCCTAACATATGTAATTATTACTGACGTGTTTCTGAAACGAAAATAAAGGGGTGTTAATTTCAATAATATCTTAACTGGAACTCCCCATTGTTATACTACTGCAATATGACACAGATATACATTTTTTAGTTACCTCCCTTAGACGTAGAACGTGTTAACTGTTGGTGCTTATTTAATGCACATACGCCATGGAAAAACTGGTACGAGTCTCCGCTCTTAACATAAGTAACATTAAAGAAAAAAAAAGATTGAAGTAAAACAGCCAAGAACTATGAGCGTTCACCAAAAACATTAATATTTGCATATAGGCTAAGATCTTTAAAAAGATATATTTTTAAATTAGATCAGTTTTCTAAAGACATATAGTGACTAGTTTGATATATGATGATGCTTACGTAATTATATCCATTCAAGTCCTTGTTATTTAAATTTACTCTATCGGGTTTAAACCAGCAAGAACTGGGCGTTTATGGGTCATGCGTCTGGATTCATTGTTAATTCTCACCACACCCTGTCATATAACCGTTTGTTGATCAACAGTGTGTAATCCCTGGGAATTTTAAAAATAATGTTGGCTGATATAATAAACCGGTGAGTCATATAAACCACCAGACAAAGATCATGGAGGTATGTACAATGCACAGTCAAGTTCACTCTGTTCTTTCTTCTGACAGCCATGATTCATTCATTCATTCAAATTGAATGCATAACAATCCACATATAATTCGAGTGATTACACATATACATGAGCAACATAAAATGTAGATATACTGGAAAATAAATACCGTGAACACACGAGGTATTTGTAATTAAATGTAAACGTAATCTTGGGTATATTTTTTACATTGATTAAGAATACGGATATTTCCTAAAGAGAATGTTGGTTCTTTAGGAAACATTAAGGCAAACGAAGATGAAGAAACTGACGATGGTAATATGGTGATATCGTATGACTATCAATTTACCACCGGTCCATCCAAAATGAATAACCTTTTAAATTTTGTTTCTCCAAATTTGTCTTGCAGTCACTGAATTAAACAAATGTTTTTACCTCGTTCATCAAATTCCATCTTCATTGGAACATCTAGTTGTCCTGCTGGATAAATAATTGTATAGTAGCAAAACATTGAATCTTTATGCGTTAGACTCTGTCTTTGTTGTTACTTTCAGTAGGTCAGAATTCCAAAATTTATTATTTAAATTGGAAATATATTTGAGATATTTGACGAATTTAGATTTGTCATAGCTAATCAAATTAGTTATCAGTTGCCTGGTAACGTAGTTGGATAATTAGTGTTTTGTTGACACAAACTACCATATTATTACAATTCCTGGTGCTGATTTTTATTTTACAAACTAGGCTAAGCTTCAATTTACACAGTCTTTATTATTATTATTATTATTATTATTATTATTATTATTATTATTATTTAATTACTACTGGCTGAGCAATGGTACAACTATGCTCATTTCTTTATTTGTATATACTAAAAATTCCGTGCTAAATCATACACACTTTGAATGATACTGATGTGAACAATTTTAATTTCAAGGTCAGTCGCTAATCGAATAACTTTGCATTATGACTTAATTGGTTAGCGTTACATGATGTTTTAATATAGATTACAGACACAAGGTCGCAGTTACATTCAACAAGTCGTACATGTCTAATCATCGTAATCATACAGAATATTGACATATATTGGTCGTAAACATTTTTGGGTTCCATTATAATCAGATAATATCAACGTTTCATCATATGTGAACTATGTAATATATCCCTTGAACTGAGAAGCCATGACATGTTTCACATGCATACACATTAACCTGATGCTGATCGGCTACATCAATATGTCAACTGATTTCAGTCGAAAGTTGGAACACAAGATGTGATGACGTCACCTTTGTGAACATAATATCCAACACCATGTTCTGTCAGATTGTCTTTAGGTGCAACTTCTCCGTTCAAATTATTTTAGCACCCCAGCTTAACGTCAACATTTAGATTATGCTTATTTTTTATCATTTCCAAGACTGTTTGTCTCAGATAAACTTAAAAAGAGGCCTATCTCTATCTTCACTCGAATCCATGAGTGCACCATATGCAAATGCTGTTATCATTAGTTTAGTCAGTAACTGACTTTGTCGAATGCATCACATCACAACTATGGATCATTCATGGGAAAGATCGGAACTATGGGAGTCTCTTTGTTGACTGAATTAATGAGTGGTACTTTTTAATTCTAATTAATTAATGGAGTCTTTGTTGACTGAATTAATGAGTGGTACTTTTTAATTCTGAGCTGAATAGTTGAAAGTCGTTTATATCTAGCATCTTGATTATTTCAAAGAACAGTTTATGATGGATAGCCTTTTGATCAATCATTTCCTTTCTGCCAAGCATTAGTTAGATTGGAACGATTAAATTTATGATAAACCTAGGGCTTTTAATACCCGAATAACTACTATCTTATCTCAAGATGTAATTATTTACTGAATTATTTCTGAAACGAAAAAGGTGTCATTAATTTCAATAGTGACTGAACTGGAATTACCTATTGCTACACTACTGCAAGATTATAATAAGTAAACATTTTCGAGTTACCTCCCTTAGACTGAGAGCTTATTAACAGTTCTTGTGTACTTCCAACATGGAAATACCTTTATGTGTCGATGCTCTTAAATAAGTAACTAAAAATAGTGAAAAGCAAGAAGATTTGTAAAATTGAACAAATTAATTTATATTCTCAGAATACAAAGCAAAAATGAAGAAAAATGTATGTGAGCATTTAATTCTGATATATGTTCCAGTTCGGAGTTTATCCGCCATGTTGCTGCAGGTATAACCTGTTTGAGTAAATTTAGAACGATACTGACTTAATGTCATCATAACGTAAGTTTGGGACATAAAGGGGCAGATATAAAAATCAACAACCTATCATTCTTAAACTCATATATATAACTTTCCCCATATTCTTCCTGCACCAAACTAGTGTACATTGAAAAGTGATGTATGGGTTTAATTTCAAGTTCGAGGATGATAGCATGAATGTTGTGTGGTGGGGAAACCCCCATAATCGGGTTCACCGTATCGCTGAGTTTAGTTCAACCTTTTGACATAGGTGTATAGTTTCTTCCTTGCCATAACAAAATACAATATTTAACTGTCCTATTTATCATTGCCTTTTGCAAGGAAGTTTTGACAAAGTTATTCAAAAAATATCAGCCCATAAATTGAAGCAGAATAATTTAGGATGAAAATTGGAAAACACGATTCAGTTATTTAACATATTTTATCTACTCCCGGTAAATCACACAATATTGCAATTTGAACCTATCTTAACATACTATACATAGCGGTAGAGAATTTTTGGTGCAACAAATGATATGATTGCATACATACACGCACACACGTACGCACACACACACACACACACACACACACACATACATACATACATACATACATACATACATACATACATACATACATACATACATACATACAGGAGCCACGGTGGCATAATGGTTTAATAGGGGTTCTAATCCTTCCTTACTATATAACTATCAGTAATAAATATAGTGTACAATAATACTGGCTGACAGTTAAATTTTCAACCAAGATACGAGCCTCTTTGAGTGGTTTGAGCTACTAACATTTATGACAGCATTTGTTCAAGTTCGAATCGTACGATTAAACTAGACTGGGTTAGCTTCTATGGTGTGTCCTCGTTCGATTTCCTCAATTGCCTTGGTACTAAATACCCTAGCTGTGTTGTTACGCCGTATAGCACGAAACTTGACAACACACACACACACACACACACACACACACACACACACACACACACACACATACATACATACATACATACATACATACATACATACATACATACATACATACATACATACATACATACATACATACATACATACATACATACATACATACATACATACATACATACATACATACATACATACATACATACATACATACATACATACATATCTGGTATTTGGTCTTGCATAACTGTTTTCATCTCATACCCACATATCTCAATTCTGAGTACCTTATATGGATTGTACTTGACTGAAAAGCAAACGTAATGCTGAACGAACAAGTCTTTTTTTTAGTTTTAAGGTCGTATATTAAAAAGTAGTGGTATTCAAATGTCTTTGCACTGATATGTACTGTTATCATAACAAATATACAACATTCTAATATTTGCCTTGCTAATTTTAAGTAAAATAGAATTAAAATAAATGAACGAATATATAAATGAACGAAAGAGAACAGTCATAGAATACATGGGTCTAATAAATTTATTAGAGATGCCTGTACACATTCGATGTCATTCTCTATTTTTCTCTTTGTTCGCCCATCTCCTTCCCCAATTTTCAATCTTTCAGTTTTTAGTTCTTTATTATTCAAACAGACATTCGGGACACGTTTTATTACGTCTGTCGTATTTTAAAGTGACACTCAGCAGTGTGAGTAACCTGAACAAGGAAGAACTCTGCAGTAAATTGGGTACACCATTAACCGTCTTGTATTTCAATATTCCCTGGATATTACGGGGTGTTGTCAATATTAATATATACCATGCATTAACAAATGACACTTTAGTCTGAAATTCATATAATAATTTATTGTATAGTTTAGAATAAAATATTTGTTACATATGACTTTTTAAAACTCCAAAATTAGTTACAATCTACGATTTTATAGATAGACTTTAATTGGTAGTTAACCCCTGTCTTGCCGATCTCTGTCAACCACTGTCAACCTGACACTAAAGTTCGGTCACCGAATAAAACTTCCTAGTTAGACATTAATATATAAATATAATACTTAGAAACAGGTATACAAGACTCAACATATAAACAGGGTAGGTCATCATGGCACACACCTGTATACGACTTTTCCGAAGAGGAAAGCAGTATGAAACAATAGGTAAATAAAGACCATATACATTTATTTACCTTTATTCACTTGCATGTATACATTTTACAAATATTATAAACTAATACATATGAACCACCAAAACAAATCGAATTTAAGATCAATGTTTATTTCAAGGTCTGTGAAACTATTAATCTTACAAGATAGATTGATAGATAATTACAAGGACAATGGTTAATGGTATGCTTGATATTGGTTCTAACGTCTGAGTTACGTTTCGGGCTTTACTTTAATGGAAATCTATAATTACTACTAATGAAACGAAATATAGTTTAAATAACAGTACGCCAATTATATTTTTAATGTAAAATGTACGCAATAAATGGAACTAAAATGTGTGTTGCCAATATAACGCATTGTTGTGTGTTTTTAAAATTTACTTCCAAATATATTTTTAAAAAATGACAAACGTAAATTAATATACTAATAAAAGACAGGCTGATTAAATTATTCACCACTATTTGTTTTTAATTGTTGTATTTTTATGTTTTACCCTTTTATTTTATATCCATCTAACAGTTTATAGCTTTTAATTTCTTATTTATTCTTTACAAAAGTCTTCAGGACACATTTTTATCACGTCTGTCGTACTTAAACGTCCCCTGACAAGACCCTCAAGAGCGTGAGTATAACTGGATCGAGTAAGATATCTGAAGCTAACCCTAACCCTAACCCTACAACATACATCATAACGTAGCTCAATATTTACCCGGGGATTAAGGTGTGTTGTCAGTATTAAGTATACATCATATACATTAATAAATAGCACTTTAAGTTTGAATATCATATTGTAATTCATTGTATCTTCAACCTAAACAATGTGCAATTGAATTCGCTTATCAAAACTCGACAATCAGTTATAATCTATTGTTTTGGAAAAGCTTTCATGTTGATAGACAACCCCCATCAAGCCGATCAGTGTAAACCTCTCCCAGCATGGAACTCTATTTCGGTTAGTATCTTCAACTTCCTAGTTCTATGAATGAGTCTGTTTATAATACACGTGCACAAAATATTTTAGGTTAAAAATAGAGTGCTTGCTCATGGCACGCGCCTGCATACAGTTGTTTTGAATGATGGAACAATTACCTGAAAGAAAGAAGTGAATCAAGATTAACTGCAGATATATTTTTCTATTTCAATGCTGTATGTGAAAATTGCACGATAACCATATTTGTTATCAATGGTATTGTCAATATAGCACATTGTGAGTTTTATACAATTTGATTTGCAAATGTAGTACAATGGATTTCGAGTTCATCATCATCAGCATCATCATCATCAGTCTCATGACCTAGTGTGGTCGTCAAGGCACTGTGCTGCTGACATCTGACCAGTCAACACTACTTGTTTCAATCATGTGTCAATGCCTGCGTCTCCACAAATCCTTCTCTGGTCCATTCTTTGACGTTGTCAGACCATTGTTTTCCCTGTCTCCCTGTTGGCTCTAGTGACATGGCCATACCATTAACGTTCGTGGGGAGGTCTTCATATTAGCCTACTTTGTGCCTGATGGTGTTATGCATTTCTTCACTTGTTATGTATTCCATGTAAGAGATGTCAAGGATCGTTTTGTAGTTTCTCATTTCAATTATCTTATAAAACTGATAGTTCTGTAATTTTTGTACAGATGGAGATTGAGTTTTTGTCGGGAGTTTAGATACATACATAAATATATACATACATACATACCTACAGATGTACGTACGTGCGTGCGTGCGTGAGTGCAATGCATAGACATACAAACATACATGCATACATACATACATACATACATACATACATACATACATACATACATACATACATACATACATACATACATACATACATACATACATACATACATACATACATACATACATACATACATACATACATACATACATACATGCATACATACATACATACATACATATTGTTATGTGCTTAGGCTCAAATAAACAGTAACATAGAAAGAGTGAAAATAACAAGCTTGTAAAAACTTAATAAGCACTTTATTGAGCAAAAATATTTTCCAGAAAAAGAAAAATAAACTTACGCTGTTAAGAATCAATTCCAAAATTATTCCAAAAATAATTCAAAAGTTAATCCACTAGTGAAATTGCAAACGTCCTGGTAATACTATATCCTAGTAATTCCCGCTTTGAATAATAGTAAAGCATCCAAGATATGTTACGTGCTTAGGCTCGAATAAACAGTAACATAGAAAGAGTCCTGGTAATAAAATGTCCTAACAGTTTCCAGTTCGAATCTTAGTGTAGCACCCAAGACAGAAGACGATGTCACGTGATGAAGTCAGTTCTGGTCTTATGAAATTCGATGAGCACAATTGTTTTCGAGATAAATAACGAAATAAATCCTCTTGATCCAAACGAATTGAAATAATTTCCAGTACAAGATAATTTAAAATAACTCAAAACAACACAACTTAATATTCTAACAGCCGAACTTCTACTACATAGTTCGCTCCAAAACATAAATTTATATGCCAGTTTTTACGTAAACAAGGAAGGGGTCACATTATCTTCTAGAATCTTTAGAACAAATTTACGTTACAAAAATCTCGTGCACACCGTGTGACCCGGATGAGAATCAGTTATTTTTACACTCGAGAACTAAAAATAGAAAGATGTTTATAACAAAGCTCCATAATATCCTTGGAATCAACCAATCATTTTAAAAGCTTGTTTACAACTCTGAAGCTACGTCAGAAATGAGGTCAACATCTGGTGTTTATTTGTAGAATACAGGTCATCCCACTTTTTAAAAAAAAAATCTCCCAATGAATGAATCTTAAACTTAAAATGTCAAATTTGAATCTTACAAACAAACATTTAAAATAAAAATAAATGACTTAAATCAAATATACGTCACAATATATACATACATACAGGGGGGCCCGAGTGATCTAAAGAGCTGTCCGTTACGGATCACTGCCTTCTCACCTCTGGGTAGGTTCGAGTGTCGGATTCGGCCAATGTGGTTATGTGAGAAATTTTGAATCTAGCTTCTTCTGGTCGGTGTTTCTTTCCGGGGTTTTCCGGATTCTTCGTTAACCATTAATACTGGCCGCCATGTATAGCCAATATTGTGCTGAAAAATGGCGTTAAACCATAAAAACACATACATACATACATACATACATACATACATACATACATACATACATACATACATACATACATACATACATACATACATACATACATACATACATATTAATTGAATACTTAGACACATGTATACAAGACTCAACATAGGGTAGTTCATCATCGTACACACCAGTAAATTACTTTTTCGGAAGATCAAAGCAGTATGAAATAAACATGTAAATAAAGACCAAATACATTTGTTCATTTAGTTGTATTTCTATATTGTACAAAGATGGCAAATTTTACAATGTATCGCTACTATGTCTGCAGTGTGGCAGTTTATAGTTATGTCTAGCAATGGGGCATCATGTCGCAGACATATAACATGATGTCCCACCCAGTCACATTATCCTGACACCAGGTCGACCAGTCCTAACACTAAGCTCTTAATGCTGAACGTCATGCGAGGCAGCTGTCAGTATTATTTGTATAAGTCTTTGGTTTGACTCTCCGGGGATTGAACCCATGACCTCCCGCATCTGTCTGAGGCGGATGCTCTAACAACTAGGCCACCTGAACGGTGTTCCTCCTAAGTGTGTTGTTAATATAACGCATTGTCGTGTGCTATTAAAAGCTGTTAGCAAATATAGTTAAACATGACATACATAAATTAATATACTAATCCACGACAGGCCTGTTAAACATACCGGTCTAAAAAATTCACCTCTGATAGTTATTTTTGACATTTCTATGCTGCCTTATCGTCTATCCTACCCCAGCCCTGTTTCTAACCTTCTGTTACTTATTTACTCTTCACAACAAACTTCATGACACATTTTATCACGTCTGATGTATTTAAAAGTCCCCTGACATGACCCTCAATAGCTTTGGTAAAGAGAACGAGGAAGACATCTGCATTGTCCTGGGTACAACATGCATCATTATGTAACTCAATAAGTATCCATGGATTAATGGATTAAGGAGTTATGTCAATATTAATATATCCTATAAATTAACAAATGACAGAATTTAATTGATTAATAATTAATATTTGCTACACATGTTTTGAAAAATAATTAGAATCCATAATCCATAAATTTAATCCCCATCTCACCGATCTCTTTTAACCACTGCCAGCGTAAAACTTACGTTCGGTCACTAAATAAAACTTCATAGTTGTATCATTCATATATAAAGAGAATATATTGAAACATGTGTACAAGGCTCAATTTAGATAGTGTTGGTCATCATATTCGGAAGATCAAATAAGTTAAAAAAAGCTAAATATTTACCTTTATTCACTTGCATTTTTATATTTTACCAATGGTTTATGAACTAATACATGTAAACAGAAACATTTCGAATTTAAGATCAATATATAGTTTCAAGGTATGTATCTGAAACCACGAATCCTACAAGTTCCTTTCATGAGCTGGTCTCATTCAACTACTTCATATCCGGGGGTGGGGGGGGTACAATCCTTTTTGACAGCGCAGTGCAGATAAGATGTCATTCTTTCTAATGTTATATTTGTTTTCTTCAGGTTAAACCATCCACGTATTCCTGGATTGTTCCTGATGATGCAAACTTAGAACAATTAAGACTTATTGGCCTACACGTACGTCAGTTAGATTTAGAACAATTAAGACATCTTGGTCTACACGTACGTCAGTTAGATTTTTAGGGTAGTGGTCAAAGTCAAGATTTGTATTTCTCTGAATTTTTATTTTTAGGTTTAACCATATACCCCAAATAACCAGAATACATCTTGTTTACATAATCAAAAGTGACATATTGCTCTAATTTAAAGTAGTATCGTTTAAAAATGCAAAAACAGAACAATTATATATATATGTATAAAGTTCAAGATTCCGGATACATCATAAACTGACATCTAATACGGCTTTTGGCACACAGCCACACATTTATTTTCCCTTTCTTGGCAGACCAACAGACGTGTGTTAAGTTAAGTGGGATAACACTTGATTTACTTGTTATTTACTAGAAACTTTTCATCCACATGCTGAAACTATGGACACCAAATTTACAACCATAACAATGATCTTGTTCTACATTATTACAATTTTAAACTAACATAAAGCACTGCAGTGTAGGAAAGAATTAGATAGATAGATAGATAGATAGATAGATAGATAGATAGATAGATAGATAGATAGATAGATATATAGATATATAGATAGATAGATGGATGGATGGATGGATGGATGGATGGATGGATGGATGGATGGGTGGGTGGGTGGATGGATGCATCGATGGATGGACGGACATACAGACAGATGTATAGATAGATACAATAACAATGGTTAATAAATACAATGGCAATAGTTAAATATGTCTGTCTTGAAAATCTGAATTTCGTACTAAACAAACGAAATATATTTTAACTAACAGTATGGAATTTCTATCTTTAATGCCGCATATTTTTCAAAAAACCTGGAAAAAAAAACTGTCCTCCTATTTTTGTGTGTGAATAGAGCGCGTTATAGTTATTTTACTTTGCTTGTTAACGTAGTTTAATAAAATAAATTAATATGCTAAAATACTTTATGCCGATAAATGAGCGGTTTAATAAGTTCACCACTGATTGTTATTTTTGGGGTTGATTCTTATCATTTTACCCTTTCATATTGCACCCCTCCCACCGTTTCTATCTTTATAACTGTTATTTATTGATCAAGCGAAACATCTCAACACATTCTAGCACGTCTATCGAATTTAAAGGACGTAACCTAACCTGACCCTCAATAGTGTGGATAACGAGAACGAGGACGAGATCTGCATTTAATTGATGTTGTCAACATTAATGTAATATACATTACAAATAACACTTTAGTTCCGCATTTCACATGCTAATTAATCGTATCTTTCAAAATAAACAATTTGTAACTTATGTCGCTTCTCAAAACTACACAATAAGTTACTATCCATTGTTTTTGGAAATGATTTCTTGTCGATAGTCATCCCCTCTCTAGCCGATCTTTGTTGTTGTTGTTGTAGGGTTTAACGCCATTTTTCAGCACACGATAGGCTATACATGGCGGCCAGTATTATTGGTGGAGAAAGAACCCGGGAAACCCCCAGGAGAGAACCACCGATCCACTAGAAGCTACTGAATAGCTTTCTCACGTAACTACATTAGCCAAATATTAGACTCGAACCAACGCAGACAGAGGTGAGATGGCAGTGATCCGTAACGGAGAGCGCATTAGACCACTAGACCACTCGGGGCCCCCTCTAGCCGATCTGTGTAAACCACTGCCAACGTGACATTCATGATCTGTTAATAACTTGAAGGTCATTCTTCTATAATTTATTATAATACTAAATTACTTAATAAAGATTAGGTTTACACTAGGGGGTTAATCACGGCACGCGCCTGCATACGGTTGTTTCCAATACTATAATTAATTAGCATTAAAGAAAGAAGTCAGTCGAGAATAACTGCAAATCTTTGTCTAAGTTTAATGTCGTATGTAAAATAATGGACACTTTTGTACACAAGTGTATTGTCAACAGAACGTCATTATCAGGTGTTACAAAATTTGGTTTGCAAATGTAATACAATGGATTTAATATTTTAAAAAATAGAGCATTTCGAGAAAGAAAAAGAACCCTACACGGGTCGAATAATTTGATATAATATGCCAGTTCGTTTTTGGCATTCTTATCGCTTGTACTTGCTTATCCTACATTTCACACCAACATCAACCGCTCCAATGGCCTAAGTGGTTAGAGCGTCCGACTCGGACGAGGGAGGTCGCTGGTTTGATCTCCGTTTGAGTCATACTGACAGCAACAAAAAAGTAAAAAATGTACTAAGGTGCCCTTAGCATTAAGAGGTTAGAGTTAGGACTGGTCGGTATGGTGTCAGGATAATATGACTGGGTAGGATATGATACACTGCAGACGTTGTAGCGATATGAAAAATCGGTAAAGCTACGTTAAAAAAACATATCACACACAGAGTCGCTATGGTGTCAGGATAACATGACGTGGTAGGATATGATACACTGCAGACGCGATATGACTGAAAAATTGGTACAGCTACGTTAAAAAACCATATCACAAACAAAGAGACACACATAAACAAACACAAACACCCCCCCCCTTTATTTCTGTTCTTTGAAATTGTTTTATTTGTTGTTGTTAAGCAGCAAGGAGAGCGAACAGACCGAAACTATTTCAAACAAAAATCAGAAAAAACCGAAACTATTTCAGTAAAATCCTAAAGAATTTCAAACGAAACTAATTCAAACCGAAACTATTTTAGACAAAAGAAAAGAGCGATGAATGGTTTCTGTTTCTCACGCTACGGAGACAAAGTCTCCAGACAGACAGAGTCTACAGAGTAAATAAAACCGACGCTGATGGCGCTGCGGAGACAAATTGTTTCAACCGAATATTTGATAAAGTCCGATACGATATCTTGATCTAGGGTCATGCAAATGTATCGTTACAAATCCATGTGGGATTGACTGAGCGTGACTAAAGAAATTTCTAAAGAGATTATAATCCATATCACCGCCGCACCAAGTTTACCAAATATTTCGTAGTGTATGTGTGTCAACTCCATTAAATATAGCAAGAATATTGCAGTTATCTCTGATCACTTTTGGTATTTGTGTATATCTCTGAGTGACATATACCACATCAGTATTTTTATGTCTACCTCTGGAAAATATCCTAGCGGGATTCTTTTGATTGTCTAGCATCACATCATCATATGCGAATAAAATGGTTAATAATTCCATCAAGAATATCAATGCTCGGTGCTTCCACGATATCGGTTATAAACTCAATAATATCCTCATCTATTTCCGATTTTGCTTTCTCGTTAAAATCCTTTAACATCTCGTAACATCGCTGATCGTCTATACTCGGGGCTACCAAATACCATCTCGTTATTAAATTAAGTAACAACTGTGTCTTGCCACATCCAGATGGTCCGATTATAATCATACGAATACAATTTGGTAGCGCTGTATGATGCTTAACTGGTTCTCATATTTTGTCGCCGAAAATTCAATTACATTCATGTTATTATCAATAAATTATGGATCTATATTGCGTGAAATGTAGGACGCGTACACCAACAATTGATCCAACACCAACTACAACTAAAAATAACAGAGAAGCTATCACTGGCAAGTGTGAACGATGTTGTATAAAACAATTTAGATTTGTAAAAAAATGAGGAGGTGATATTGCAGCCAAACTAGTAAAACTACCAGGAACACCATGGGCAAAATATCCGGGAGAACAACACCTTCCAGGGTATAGCTATTGTGGACCCGGGACCAGACTTGACATCCGATTCGATGATCAAAACCAACCTCGACCCGGCGAAAACCCCAAAAAACGCTATTGATAAGGCGTGTCATACTTATGATGTTGCTTATGAAAGTAGTAAACTGCAACAGAGACATATCGCAGATGTGAAATTGACTCATGCGTTGAATTATGTCACTGATAAATCCTTCAAACAAAAATTAGCTTGTTAAGCAAAGTTTGGTAAGGCCGGATCAATACCTTGGGGAAACGGTATCTGTCAGATTGATGGATAATACCGCAGTACAAGTGCCGACTGCATGCGTACATATCGAAACACCTTATTTGACAGGCACAGTGACAGCATGTTGTGTAAAGCGACCTCTGTATGATCTGATTGTAGGTAATATAGAAGGGGTAGCGAATTTCGTTGTGCCAGGCAAAGCAGCGGCCGATGTTCCAACTTCCATGGCTGCTGAAACTAGGTCACATATATCGAAGAGTAAGAAGCCTTTGCCAAAATTAAAAGTACCAGATGCCATACCGATGATGGATAAAAGGGCGCTAATTGAAGAGCAAAATGAAGACGAGTCGTTGTCAATAATCAGAAATAAAGCCGCGTCAGGGGAAGTCATGAAATGTAAAGGTGGGGGTAGCTACCGGTTCAAATATCTCAATAATGTCTTGCATAGGGAGCATACTACTCGTGAAGGCCGACGGTTTACACAGGTAGTAGTGCCTCGGAACTATAGACCGCATGTGTTGAAGTTAGCACACGAGTCAACGATGGGGGGTCACCTGGGTTCTACAAAAACTAAAGACCGTGTATGTGCAGAATTTCATTGGCCAGGGGCTCACGGGGATGTAACTAGGTATTGCAGATCATGCGACATTTGTCAGAAAACGCAGTACAAAGGGAAAATAAAACGCGTACCTCTCGGTAAAATGCCTTTAATTGAAACTCCGTTCAAACGCGTGGCGATAGATATTGTTGGTCCATTATCACCTCTTACAGACCGCAAGAATAGGTACATCTTGACTATGGTTGATTATGCAACCAGGTATCCGGAAGCCGTCGCTCTACCATCCATCGAAACTGAGCGAGTAGCCGAAGCCCTAGTAGAAATGTTCAGTAGATTAGGGATTCCGGAAGAGATTCTGACAGACTGTGGGTCACAGTTCACATCAGAACTCATGGCAGAAGTTAGTAGGCTTCTATCAATCAAACAACTATGGACAACTCCGTATCACCCAATGTGCAACGGGCTGGTTGAGAAGTTCAATGGAACACTCAAACAAATGTTGCGACGGATGTGTGCAGAGCGTCCGAACGATTGGGATAGATATCTCCATGCAGTATTATTTGCATATCGAGAGGTTCCTCAAGAGAGTCTAGGGTTTTCACCATTTGAACTTTTATACGGAAGAACGGTGCGAGGGCCTATGAAAATTTTGAGACAATTATGGTCAGATGACGAAACAGATGACGAGATTCGAACGACATATCAGTACGTATGTGATTTGAAGGACAAGTTGAGAGAGACTTGTGCAATAGCCCATGAAACGTTAAGGCAAGCTAGTAGTCGCGCAGCTCGCTACTATAATTCAAAAGCGCGTGATCGGAAATTTAAAAAGGGTGACAGAGTTTTGGTTCTCCTTCCAACCGAGAGAAACAAATTAATGTTACAGTGGAAAGGTCCATATACCATCATAGATGAAAAGGGAGGCATGGATTATACCATCGATGTAGGTGGAAAGTCCCGTATGTTTCATGCTAATTTATTGAAACGTTACTACGATCGGACAAATGCAAAGCCAGACCAAGGAATTTTAAACGTGGTCGGGGTAGCCATCATTGAGGAGGATGAGGAACAAGAGTCAGTTCCAGGTCTTAGTTTGAGTGGGCTACTGGAGTGCGACATGGGAAAGACGGTATTCAATATGAGTCCCGATCTGACTTAGAAACAGATAAAGCAGGCTCAGGATCTTATCAATGACTATCCCGATGTGTTCTCGAACAAACCTGGTAAGACAGATGTGCTAGAGCATAGGATTAAACTTACATCGCATGAACCATTTCGAGTTAAGGGGTACCCAATGCCTCATGCATCCAAATATGTCATCGAAAAGGAAGTTGAAGAAATGCTTAAATTAGGAGTGATAGAGAAGTCGTGCTCACCGTATGCATCACCTGTCGTTCTAGTGAAAAAGAGTGACGGCACAAACAGATTCTGCATTGACTTCCGCCAATTGAACGCGCGTTCGGTATTTGATGCCGAACCCATACCGGACATTGAAAGTATTTTCGTCCGTATGGCAGGGCATAAATATGTCACGAGACTGGATCTGACAATGGGATATTGGCAGATACCCTTGTCAGAGGAAACAAAATAAATGACTGCGTTCGCCACCGGAAGTGGATTGTACCAATTTCGTGTTCTACCGTTCGGATTGGTAAACGCCGGGGCTTGCGCTGTAAGACTAATGCGGAAAGTAATGCAGGGACTGCAGCATGTGGAAACCTACATTGACGACATCTTTATATTTAGTGATACGTGGGAAGAGCATTTACGTGATATTGCTCAAGTTCTAGATCGATTACGTAAAGCTAAGTTGACTGTAAAACCTACTAAATGCAACGTGGGGTATAGGAGCTTAGAGTGTTTGGGACACGTAGTTGGGAGGGTAAACGAGTTGAGACCCGACCCCATGAAAATTGCAGCAATCAGGGATTCATTGCCACCCACGTCAAAGAAGCAAGTTAGGTCATTTATCGGGTTGGCAGGGTATTATCGAAAATTCATCCCTAACTTTGCAGCCATAGCCAGTCCTTTAACGGACCTAACCAAAAAGGGGCAGCCAAATAAAGTTCAATGGGGAGGTAATCAAGACAGGGCTTTTAACACTTTAAAAAAATTGCTAACAGAAGCCCCCGTACTTATGTTGCCCGAACTGAACAAAACATTCATTTTGAGAACCGATGCTTCAGAGTTGGGACTAGGGGCGGTTTTATTACAGGAACAAGATGGAATCAAGCTCCCAGTCGCCTACGCCAGCAGGAAATTACTTCCAAGAGAAAAGAATTTCTCGGTAATAGAGAAAGAGTGTTTAGCAGTAGTCTGGGGAATAGACAAATTCCAAACCTACCTCCAGGGCCGAGAATTCAATCTGGAAATAGATCATCAGCCTCTACTTTACCTCAATAAGGCAAAGATTAATAATTCACGGTTGATGCGATGGGCCTTGTTGTTACAACCTTACAGATTCCGAATCGAGGCAATCAAAGGTACGGAAAATGTAGGTGCGGATTATCTCAGTAGACATTGATTATCTGGTTACCCATATCGTGTAATTTCGTGGTTTTTAAAGTAAATATACTTTTTTTTAGGGGGGAGGTGTGTTACGAAATGCCCGATATGGCATAGAGGATACACTATACTCCTCTAGGCTGTATTTTAAGCATTAATTTTGTCATATAATGTGTTTGTCGACGTTCTGTATTTCATGAATTATTATTTTTAAGCTCGTTACGCAATATCCGAGATGGCGTAGAGGGTACACTATACTCCTCAACGTGAGTTGTCCTATACAGCGAGTTGCACGTGCCGCGCGGATAATTCACGCGAATTACTTTTTTACATGTACGGCCGACTAATATATAGGTACAGTGCATGGTCTTTTTAAGACACAGTGGACATTAGAGCAGACCTCTAAAAGTTACATTTGTCGGATATTAGAGCCAAAAAGTTGGCTCGCCGGTCGTGTGAATAGATGAGTATTCAAGACCAATGTTGACCGGTGGAATGGAGACGGACAACGAACTACTGTCACACCGGAGGGAAGTGAAATGTTAACACTTGCAGTTTTGTTTTGTTGACTACTTTTATGTAAAACACGAATAGCGTGTTTGTAGTCAATAGAACCCTCCGTTTGCTTTTTGACTATTTATGTAAAACACGAATAGCGTGTTTAGTCAATTGGATAGGATTATTTGGTTTTTATTGATTATATTTTGTGTGTGTGACACAAATAGTATCATTATAGTCACTCAAACCTTGTGATTTGATTTACTGACTATGTTGCGTGGAGTACGAATATCGTATCAATGGTCAATGTCATACTACGCTATGGAGATATAATACAGTAGTGTAGGACTGTAGAGATATAATACAGTAGTGTATGACTATGGATAGATAATAATACAGTAGTGTATGACTATGGATATATAATACAGTAGTGTATGACTATAGATAGATAATACAGTAGTGTATGACTATGGATATATAATACAGTAGTGTATGACTATAGATAGATAATACAGTAGTGTATGACTATAGATATATAATGCAGTAGTGTATGACTATGGATATAATACAGTAGTGTATGATTCACATATATATATATATATATAGTACTATAGTGTAGGACTACCGTCATATAGTAGGGTAGTAGATTCATTTGTGTGTGTATTGTGTGCTCTTTATATATATATACCTATCATGATGATTTGTTTTTATAATATAAGTTTTATTTGAACAAACGTGTTTGTTATTTCTTCAAAACCCAACCTAATCTCAAAGGGTCGGCTCGACAACGTTACAGCTTGATAAAATCGGCGATGAAACGTAAATTAATGCTGGGTGCTGGTAATTAATAACATCATAGAATCTATTTATTATTCCCCAAGAGGATAGTGGAGGGGTAAATCAGCAATAAGTAAATTCGCTAGCGCCGCAAAGGTAAAAAATACCACCGCAGCAGATTGGTTATCCAAACAGGCGATATGGCAGATTTATCTACCACCGCCTAAACAAATTAACTTCTCACATTTTGATGTCAGCGTCCCTAATGAGGTTCATCAAGCTGATATATTATTTCTGCCGCATTATGGTGTTTACAAGTGTGCGCTAACCTTAGTTGTTGTTGCAAGTAGATACAAACAAGCAGAGTCAAGCAGAGTCATCAACTGAAGTAGTTTCCGCGTTTGAAAGGATTTATCGAAGGGGTCCTCTACAGTGGCCAAATCTATTACAAGTTGATCCTGGCAAGGAATTTCAGGGTGCAGTGTTATCAACAATGAAGCATCATAATGTCACCATCAGACGAGGACATACTGCACTACATCGCGATCAGGCAATTGTTGAACGATTTAATCGGACACTTGCTGAGCGGTTATTTGGATATCAATACGCAAAGGAATTCATTCAGGATAAACGATCTCGTGAATGGGTCAAGAAATTACCGGATGTAATTACCGCGCTAAATAATGAGATTACTCGAACAATCAACATGAAACCTAACAACGCGATTAAGAAGAAGTATATACCCGTAAAACCACAAAATGATTTTTCAAAACAACCAATACTCGGCAATGTCACTGTGAGATATTTATATGAACCAGGAGAGCTCGAAGGTGGTGAAAAAGTGCTACTGATCCTATTTGGAGTGTCACTGCACATAAAATATCTAGCAAAGCGAGATCCACGGGTAGACCAGCAATATATAGATTGGATTCAACTGCTCCTCAGCGGGGATTTACTCGTGATCAATTGCAAGTGATACCCGAGGATATTCAATTACCACCGCGTGGTCTTAACTAGCACCTCTGCGTCTGTTACACTCAAGACAAGTCAACATCACATTATCCCTGGTATGACCAAGGCTGCTATTTTTTCTGTCTACGGTAAATTGGCGAGGATCTTTATCCGACCAACACCAACGCATTATACAATTACAACTCGCGCAGTGATTTTTTTGTTGTTGCTTCATTGTAATTATAAACTCGGCATCAATGTCAAATTTTCTGTTATTTTTTTTGTCCTGATGGTTATAACCAGTGAGTTTTTTCTGATTATGTCATAGTTGGAAATATCACTGATTGTAGTGTCATTATCATCTAAAACAACTCTTCGAAGTTGATTTATTCTTCGTACTCTGGACACTGCTAAGCAAACTAGATTTGACCATTCGATGCGATCATCAACGATCCAAACAATCATATCCGATATAGTTAATCCCTGCGAAGAATGTATCGTCGCTGAGTATCATAGCTTCCATGGGGATTTATCAGCACGCAATGCATCTTCGACAACACCGATATCAGCCAACACAATGTCATTTAACACGAGAATCTACTTCTCAGTCCCTGACTCTGTCAAGCCAGGAATATTAACTTCGAAATTTTGTCTTCATGTATCCGAAGGTCTATAACACAGCGGCACTGGAAGTGTTGCAAATTTTTCTTTATGCGTGTTAAATAACTTCATCTGATGTGTATTCATCTGATGTGTATCTCTGACTATATTTCTACTTGCCACTATCAAACAGTTTGGTCTCCACGCTTCCCAAAATTCATTTAATGGGGTTTCTGAAATTATTTCAAGCGCTATTTCATACTGGATTCTATCCGGTTGTAATCTGATTAGTTTGTTAAATTCACATAATTCTAGATCAAGTGATCTATGATCATTACAAATTGTTTCATAATAGACTACAACATTCCTTAGTTAATTATGTGGAGACAAACCGACAGATGGTGGTGGTTGACCATGATCGCCACACATTATCACTTTTGTATTCGCTAGCAATAGCCAATCTAGAAACTTTTGTAATACATCTAACGACACTGTGCATATCTCATCCCAAATGATGATTTCAGGAATATATTTCTTGCCCATTCGATCAGAAGTTCATTCGTCACCATTCCATCGAAAGAAACTATGATAAGTGCAAGCATTATTTCATCGCTGTTTCATCTCTCTTGCAAGTCTATGTGTTGGTGTTAGCACAATCATGTTTGATTTCCCTCGAAATAATTCGATCGCACGAGTCAACTTCCTTGATCCACCACAATCATTTAAGTAACTGGTTTTATATGTAGATATTGGATCGGATATCGAAGGTGCATTAGATAGCTCTGATATTTGATTATTTTTCAAGTAATTGTTTTCAATTGTAACATCTGCTGATTTAGAATAATCACACACTATTTCCTTTTTAATCCTGCATGACCCCCAACCCTCGTCGAAATTTGGAAATTTAGCCACTGCTTCTCGATGTTTTACATCTATGTAAAATGAATCAGTGGCGACTCTAGCCGCAAATTCAGGAAATCTATTTATCATCGATAGTAAATTGATAGGAACATAAGCCAGCATAGAAACCCTTAGATGGCTATATTGAGGATTATATCCATCTATGTAAGTAATAAATGTACCGAATTTTGTTCCATCGGACAAGAAGGCGTCTTTACCATTGACGTATATACCCTTGGATGTTGCATCCGCGATTATAAAATTGTAAATAACATCCTCTATAATTAATCGTAAGTAATATCGCTTCTGATCGTATTTTTTCTGCCCTGGGTGAATTTACCAATTATTCTTCTAGCGAGATCTTTTGCGTGTTTATTTCTAACTTCAAAGATTTTTTGAGACCACCTAACGATATATTCTTCGTCGAGATTAGGAAATATTTTTTTTTGTTTTCGCTAATTATATTATCTAGACTATCGGGTTGTGGTAACCAGACTTCAGTTTGTTTTCGATATGATATAATTGCTTCACTGACAATCAGCGATATCAGTATTTTTGAATCAACCATATACCGTAATAACACAATTTGCATCCAGTGATTTTCAGAGATGTTTCTACAAAACCAAATATAACAACACGGATGAAGTCCTTTAACCAATTCAAATGATACCACACGAGCGAATCCGGTTAGATCAAAATAGGGCAGCGGTCCATTAATCGCAACACGGGTCATTTTGCGTGTGGGATGTCCAAATGTTTTAAATTACTCAGAGTTTTCTTCGTATCCGAGAAAACTCCCTGGATAACACGCAATCATATCAACTGAAATAATACTTTCAGGATCATATTTTGTATTCCATAATCCACTATGATCGTAATTCGACGCAGCTTGATTGTATATCTGAGAGAAATTCAGCTCTTCTTGGTTTCCACACATTTTTCTTTCTTGCGAAATGAACTTCAACTGATGGGATTGTAAAACAGTTTGTTAGTAATTGTTCGTCGTAATCCGTAGAAAAACCACGAGTTAGTTTTCTCATCTCGTTGTGAAGAGCTTCAGTACGATATATTTCGCCGTTAGGTTTTCAAAATTGATCGAATTTACCCTATTCGTTTTCAAAACTCTGAAATAAACACACTGACACAGGATCGTTTATGCTTGATTGATAAATAAAACAAAATAATTTCTCCTCAAAGAATTCTCTCCCCCGAGAATTCCACGGGTACATATTTTATCATTTTATCACGCGGAAATATTGTTACTGCGGATGTACACGCGTGTGCATAATGGTCAATAATTTTGATTGGAGATCCTCTCGATTTATATTTCGGTTGATATAATATCTCACCTGTAACTGTCGCTATGGTTATTTGAACTTTTGGTATCCGTTCTAGTTCGGCTACATTTTGAATTGTTGCACTTCTCTCCCTAACTGTTAAACCCCATTCGTTTATTTTTTTTGCGTCTTAGATCTGTTAATTTGATTCCATGCAACGCATTTATAAAATGCTCTATTATTCGTTCCGCTACACTATTCAGCAACGAATGTTTCATTGGTTTTAATTTTTCAATACTCGGTTTGTCATTTATCGGATAGATCCCATAAACAACCTCGGTTACAGGATAGGATCTCTCGTAATCAATCCCAGTCAGGGTTCCAGGTTTGGAATCCAGTGACAGTTCTCTTATCTTTCAGGATGGGTTCAACATTTGTCGAGTTTAATCCAATTTCCCGTTTCTGAACGGATAATGAATTTCATTCTAAAAAACAATACTTTTTCTGGTTAAGATGTCAGATTATCACTGCTGCTCTTTCGTCGTTCATGGTAGCATCAACACCACCATTGATTCGAAATGTTGACCAACAGTTAGATGCACCATCATGCTTGAATTTATTAAATACACCATGGATTTTACCTATCATGCTTCTATCACTTATTAGACCCTTATCGGGTTTATTAGTGGTTACTCTATCGAGATTGAATTTAGCATTTTTCCAGGGTTTTATTTTCGATAATCTCTCGAACTCCTCCATATTACAATTAAAACAAGTATTTAAATAAAGTATGTATATATAATGAATCATTGCAAATGGCTTATGATAGGATCAGTAACCGTCTGTAACAAATCATACAGAAACGAATTATGTGGAAATCATTTACAAAGCGTACGACGTGGGAGCTTGGGTCCTCGTCCAAGCATACGATGTGGGGTGGGTGTGCGGGGTAAGTCGCAGTTGTGTCTCAATTGTGGTGGTAAGCGATATAGAGAGCCTAAGCGCTATTAAGAAAAGAGAATCAAGAATTCTGACTCTGTCAATGACAAAATCATAAGAACACCTCAAGACTACATTGATAGATTCCCAAGTATAATTAAACCAAATAATGAATTAGCCAAATAATATATAGTATATACACGAACCAAGAATTTCAACCACATCCCGTGATTATGAATTATGAAGCTTCTCCTGATGGTATTTTCTGATATCGCAGACTGATGAAACCAGTCGGGTGGGACAGTGGTCTTGGGTATCTTAGATTTATTGTTGGAGGAAAAGTGTATTATTGTCATCGATTTGTCTACGAGGTGTCTAACGGAGAAATCCCGGATGGTTTTGTGATTGAATAGTAAATAAATAGTATAAGAACTGACAATTCATGATCGAATTTACAAGCTATTACACAGAGTGAGAATACTGCATTTGGGAAAACTGGTACTTGTAAATGAATTGGAAAAAGACCTATAAAATCTATAAATACAACAACTAATGAAGAAATAGTATTTCAATAAATGACTGAAGCCGGTAGGTATTTTGATATTTGCGTGTCCTCTGTACGATATGTTACAGAGAAAATTACTAAATCCGCACTTTACAATCGAACTGGAAATATAATTAAATTCGTGTATATCTGAATTTCATTTTGAACTATTATATGTAACATCAAGGAGAATAACTCGTGTAGGCTTGTATATAATTTCTGAAACAGAGATAACTCCCTTGTTGTTACGGATCTCAATGGGATTTTTCGATTATGATTCATGGTTTGACTGAATTGTTTATTTTTGTGTTGGCTTGAATAGAGAAATATATAATAATTTCGTCGTAGATTTGTAACTACACGATTTTCATCTACTGTAAACCCTTACGTGATCCACATTCGAAATAGCTATATATTATATTCAAAAGTACATACTTGTAGATCTGAACAATAGTGTAATCCATACACGTTTAGGGTCTCGTCCCGCGGCCCAGCGATCGAATCTGGTGGCAGGCATTATTGTCGACGGTACCTGTCTTGATGGTTTCTTTATATGAATTGGGGGCACCAGCCCAAAAGTGTATTCGTGTACACCTCCCATCACGTAAAGTACGTGATGTGTGTGATTTGCACCCCGGGAATTAAATTCTCTACAACAACAAATACATAGACAGTCTTCTGACTATTCTAACATTTTGTTTTGCTTATAAAATTTTCTGGATATATGTCTATGGGTGCCCCCAAAATAAACAGTAACGTGGATACAAACAGCTCTATATCACATTAGGCGGCTAAAAGAAACGGCTATAAGGTCAAAGACAAGAAAAATCTCGAAGAAAAAGATGAATTCCTGGGTTTTATAAAATTTTCTGGATATATGTCTATGGGTGCCCCCAAAATAAACAGTAACGTGGATACAAACAGCTCTATATCACATTAGGCGGCTAAAAGAAACGGCTATAAGGTCAAAGACAAGAAAAATCTCGAAGAAAAAGATGAATTCCTGGGGTTTTCGCCCTCGATGTTTCATTTTTCATGAGAAAAGTGAAACGCGTAGCTATCTATGGATTTGCGTTTACAATTTATATCGTATATTAATTTATAATGGTTGGAGAGTCTTTAACAACTAAATTAGCTCCCGAGCGATTCGCCGCAATAAAGAGATTTATTCCTATAAGAGATTCTGTCAGAAATAAGTTACAAGAGAGACAAGAACTTCAAACTGGTTTTACAACAGGCACTAAACAATTATTTAAACCAGTAACCACTGCTAATAAGGAAGCCGCATTGATCACTGAAAAAGCTATATTGGAAGGAAAAACAGTTCTTCTTCCTGTACTTGAAAAAAATAGCAAAGAGATCCAAGCAAGCAAAAAATTCCCTAAAAACACTTCCTGGTGCTATAATAGCTACTGCCCGACTTCAAAAGGAACAACAACAAGAGGGTGATATTATTGAAGAAGAACAGTAAGGTGAAGAATAAGAACAGGAGGATGATACTGAACAACAACAAGAAAAACAGAGTGAACGAGTTTCCTTCAATGATAAATTTCTTCTGGGTAAATTAGATAAAATAAGAGATATGAAATTTAATAGCTGAAGAAATAGCTGAATTTATCGTTAGGAGTTTTCATCACAAAAAAATTATATCCACTCAGATTAAAATATCATGGTATAATGGATTATTAGCTGTAAATGTGCTGTATTTGTGCTGTATTTTAATTTTAAAATGATTGGTTGCTGTCATGATCAAGATGGGACTAGTGAATTAACAAGTAAACAACTTTTTATTTTTAAAATAAAATGGTTGTTTCTTGCCAAGGTCATGTTTTTAGTATGTGATATAAACACGATCACATGACTCTTTGTTTTACTCAATGTTCTGTTTTGGGCTTTGATACCTGATGTTAGTCATTTTATTTTGTTGTAGCCAGTTTTTTAGATCATGTTAACTTTTCTTTAGTTCATTTGGATTTTAAAAGATTTATCCATTTCTCTGAAAATATTTGATGTGCTCATACAAACTTCTTGGACAAAGACAGTTTATTAAAATTTTATTCAGATTTCCAACACTGGAGTGATACATTGTAAATTCTACAAGGAACTGTAGCTAAACACAATTCAGACTACAGCATTCATCATCATCTTCCATCTTTTATTTTCCAACAGGACTCGAACTTGAATCTATTAAAACATTTCATTACTAGGACATTTGTAATTTAATTCATGGATCATTTTTGGACTTGATTTCTTACACTTCATTTTTTCCCATTGTTACAATCTTTTTCCAGGGAAAAATGTATATGTTAAATTTTACAAAGCTTGTTGTTTTCAAATTTTCTATGTTAATGTTATTAGAGCCTAAACACATACCACCCACCTTCAGAACAATATCTCAATAGGATGTCAAGCAAACTTGCAGCTAGAGATAGATGGACCATGAGATAGGTTAAAATTTTCAGGTTTCTGCATTATTATTTAGTGGTCATTAAGCCCTTCGAAACCCATCCACACAGTATGTCTCTTAATAATTATTGTATTACAACCATATTTTTGCCGGGAACCGGATATTAAGGAGACCAGTCAAATGTGCTGCACATCTAATTCTGATATTAATGAGACTAGTCAAATGTGCTGCACATCTAATTCTGATATTAATGAGACCAGTCAAATGTGGGGCACATCAATTCTGATATTAATGAGACCAGTCAAATGTGGGGCACATCAAATTCTGATATTAATGAGACCAGTCAAATGTGCTGCACATCTAATTCTGATATTAATGAGACCAGTCAAATGTGGGGCACATCAATTTTGATATTAATGATACCAGTCAAATGTGGGGCACATCAAATTCTGATATTAATGATACCAGTCAAATGTGGGGCACATATAATTCTGATATTAATGATACCAGTCAAATGTGGGGCACATCAATTCTGATATTAATGATACCAGTCAAATGTGGGGCACATCTAATTTTGATATTAATGATACCAGTCAAATGTGGGGCACATCTAATTCTGATATTAATGAGACCAGTCAAATGTGGGGCACATCTAATTCTGATATTAAGGAGACCAGTCAAATGTGGGGCACATCAAATTCTGAAAGTTACTTAAATTATGATTAAAAAGTATAGATCACTGTCTTCTAAAAATAGCATCATGGGGAGTCATTGTCACCATGACAGTTTACACACTATAGTCATTTCAAACTAATAGCATAGGGTCACTAAATGTAAACATTGATATGATTGTAAGGTTAGTAATCTTAATTCACAGTTTAAGATAAACATCATGATGCAAACATGATATGGTAGTGTATTAGTAACATTGGAAATAAAGTTAAAGCTGTTTGTGTAATACTTTTGACTGTAATTTAGCCATTTCCCTTTGTTTAGCGTTATCTTTTATTTATTATATTAACATCTTTACTATTTGTGTCTTGTAGTTCTTACTGAGTTTTACCCATGTTTTTCTCCATTAATTATACTGACTGCCATGTATAGCAGAAAATCGTGTGCTGAAAAAAGGCACTAAGCCCACAACAATATCTTTACTATTTTATTTTTTGTGAGAGTCTGTACATGTATGTTTGATATTGTTTGTAAGATTTTATCTTGCTGAAAGTTTAGAAATTTTTAATGTTACATTTTTACAACTAATTAATTACTGGCACTATATCAGCAGGTTTATGCTGATGTGCCAGTAAATCCCATATTTACATACATACATGCAGAAATGAATTTGAGTACATCAGGTGTTATACATCATACCCTCAAGTTTCAGGTCAAACTTATAGTTGTCCCAAACACTTGTTTACAGTTTTGATCAATAGCTTTAATTATAACATGTGATTTTCAAGCATTGAACCCATCATGGACTTCACGTCCATGTTCCACTCTAGATAAAAAAAAACTTGCCATTATTATCAACAAGCATAGGGGCAAGTCTTTTCTGTCAACTAAAACTGTGAAAAATCATGAAACTGTTTTCTTTTTAATACACAGTTATCTTACCATGTTTATAGCAAGTTCATCTTCAGATAGAAACTAGTTAGGTTTTCATTGAAATTAACTTTACTACATGCTTTTAAAATATTTGTACATTTACTAAAGAGTAGTTTACGTAAAACCTTACAGTATGTGCTTACAATATTATTGACTTCCAGTAAAATTAATAGTAAAAGGTGGCTTTGTGATTCCCAGATACTACAACAAAAGAAACAGTGACTTCAATTTCTTCACCTTCAACATCCATGTCTTTAATCACTATCAAAGCAACAACCAACAGCATATCAACAACCCATACAGCAACAGGATCAACTGCCACTACCTCAGTCAGTACATCAGCATCAAAAAGCCCTACAGCAGGATCAACTGTCAATGCTACCAGTACATCAAAACCAACAACCCCTGAAACAATAGGATCAGCATCAGGTCCTACAAATTCCAATAGTCAGGGTGGTACTGACACTAAGGTCATTGTAATAGCAGTAGTTGTTCCCATTGATGGACTATTACTAATAGTAATAATTGTCTTGTGCATAAGGCATCATAGGACAGGAAAGAAGGGTCATGACATTCCAGATGGTATGACTGCACAGGACAGAGGCAATAATGTACATGGGTTTAAACATTACCGGACTGCTAAGCAGTTTAATGCAATACCGACCACATCTGATGGTTTTATTATATACCCAGGTCCAGCAGCCATGTCTACTGCCAGACCAAACAAGGAGAGAAAGTATCATGATGTAGTATACCAGTATAAAACTCCCTATATTGGTTACCAGACTGCATATGTCCCAAGCACCTACCCATCTGCTAAATCTTCCACTCACAAGGACACAAAACACCATAATGTAGGACACCCATACAGCAGACCCTATACTGGGACCTATGGTAATCAGACTGCATACTCTCCTAAGAACAAAAGCTATGATTATGAATCGTCCTATCCAATTGCTGCCAGCAGACCAGCCTACGATCGGACTGCATATTACCCACAAATTGGATACTATGAGAAGATCGGTCAGAATGTGTACCAGCGAGGCAGTGGACAGTGTTCATATGGGCAGAGGTCAAGGCCACACCAAGACCACAATGGCAGACAGAAACAGAGAGAATACTACTACAACCAATATGAGATGGCAGACTATGGAGGCAGTAGAAGACGATATGGACAAACAAAACAATATGGACTGGACACATCTATCTTTTATTGAGCTCACCCTGCTGATGACACGAGTTCCTTCTTAGCCTTGTTGTAACTGCTTCAAAACAGTATTACTAACAATAATGTAGTTGCGTACTTCATTCACAAGATCAGCTTCATTTAGCTTTTACATTTGTTCTACACATGCAAGAATAAATATGATGCATAAATGAAACATGAATGAGCACAAAAATAAAATATTGATTTCATAATAACTCAGATGATCTTGCAATGGAATATAATTGATCCCTATCTACAAATCTGGATGGATTACAATAATTTGCTCACATTTATTACACAGGTATCATTGGTATAGTCTGTGATAGTTTTTAATATGAGATGAGGAAATCTGGGTGAAAAGTGTATTAAGTTTTGATATTTGTTTTACATCAATACAATCCAGACTGTGAAAATCTCTTGACATCATGATTCTGTATTACATTTGCTATCTGTATTCTGTAGAAAACTAATGAAAGATGGTGGGGTGGTTTTTTTTTGCCTATCCTCTTTCATCATGTACTTAAGCTATTTTTATTCCTATTCATTGCATATCATATTCTCATATTTCCCATGAAAAACTTGTACTTAATTCAGGAATGCATATTAATGAATCTAATCTCATGCGCCTTTCTTATTCACAGCTTCAGCTTTATTTCATCATAGGTTGGGTAGATGTTTTAATATTTGTGTAACCAAGGCACCTTTTACTGCTGTAAAACTATTTCAAATATTTCACTTACCTGTATGTAACGTATCAAATCACATGATAATTAAGATATTCCATGTCAGCCAGGAAGTTTTATTCCTGTGCTGTTGTATGTAGAATGAAGCTTGTACCAGCAGTTTGCACAGTAATCTAATTACTTCCTGAAAAGCGTTTATAATTATTTTCTGTCAGCTTTTCAGAAAAATGCTTGTATTTGTTCATTTTTTCAGAATGGTATTGTGTTGTATTATTTTACTTGAAAGGCTCATTATTTTAAATTTAAGCCTAGTGAATGACAGTATGTGCATAATAAACAGATCTTAATTCTGAACAGAATTTCATATTTTACAATTTGACACAGACATGTAGCATGATGTCCCACCCAGTCACATTATCCTGACACTAGGCCAACCAGTCCTAACACTAACCTCTTAATGATAAATGACATGTGAGGCAGCTGTTAGTACCATTTTTGTAAGTCATTGGTAAGACTCAGCCAGGGATTGAACCTAGGACCTTCTGCTTCTGTGGCGGACACTCTAACCAGTCCTAACACTAACCACTTAATACTGAGCATCAAGCAAAGCAGCTGTTCAAGTACCGTTTTATAAGGCATTGGTATGTCTGAGCCAGTATGAGATTTATACATTTCTGGGCAAATAGAGTACACAATTTACATGGTGTGAAAACTTTATTGTTTTCACCATTTTATTATTGAGTTCATTGTGTTGTATATAATTATTCAAAAATTGATCATTGATTGGTACAGGGTTTAGAGATTGAATTTTATTTGAATTTTTGTTCAGTTTCCTTTTTACTTTATAAATAAGTGGCTGTGCAAGAGTGTTTTCTTTTAGAAAGATTCACGTTTTATTTTTTTTACAACTCTTTAGATTGAGATTTCCTATAAAAAAATCTCTTTCATCCAATATATGGTATAAGTTCATAGAGTTATGTTTATGTGTTTTTTTATAAAACATTTTCATTTTGCATATTTAATTGATAATTATGTAGAATTGTACACAGGGTTAGACATGTAGACACACCTCCCAGTACTTTGTGACTGCCTTCGAATGATGCATTGCCTACCTTCTACTTGTGCTTTACATCTATTGTTCCCTTAATAGTGGTCATTTTAACATTAAAATCCCTTCCTTATGGTCAGTGCTTCCTTGAGAATGACAATGGTTTTTGTGAGCATTTGAACACACAGGTATGGAAAAGTTCATTTTAACAAATATATTGAAGTGGATTGTTTCAGTAGCATTTATAAGAAAATAAGTTTTATTGTAAATAATGTTTTTTCTACTGTACTAGATGGAATACATATACATGTATTTTGCATCATACAAAATTTGAAGTAATAATTAAAAAACTGGGTACCCATGGAAATGCATCTCTTATTTTGAATGAATCAATATCAAAACATTTTGACCACCAAACTCAAGGTCAAGCACAAAGTCACTGAACACTGACAGACTGCAACACTGACAATTAAAATAGAAGGACAGAAACCTTGACAGGCTGTAATATTAACAATAAACTTTGAGGGACAGAACTTTTGTGATTTCTTAAATATATCATCTCTACCCACCATGCTACATTTTACTCACACACACAAACACTGTTTTGAGAATACATTATATGGATATAGAACAGTAATTCCTTTTCAATTTGTGTAAAATTGACAATTAACATGAATAGTACACAGTCCTCTAAATATGAAATGCTTGATACATGTATATGGCAAAATGTTTTGATAAAGAGCTAGGTGTTTTGATACAGAGTCAGGGTAAGTGTTTTAATATATGGCAAGCTGTTGCAGTGCATGGCTAACCATTTTGATACATGGTCAGGCATTTTTACACAGAGCCAGTGGTCTGATACAGGGCTAGTTGTTACATGGCCATATGTTCCAGTACATGGATAAGTGTTTTGATACATGGTCATAATTTTTGTTATAGTTAGGTGTTTTGATACATGGTCATAATTTTTGTTATAGTTAGGTGTTTTGATACATGGTCATAATTTTTGTTATAGTTAGGTGTTTTGATACATGGCCAGTTTTTCTATACAGGGCTTGTAGTTTTGATACATGGTAATGTATTTTGATAAATAACCAGGCGTTTTGATGATACCTTCCCAGGTGTTTCAATAAAGGATGTAGTGCATTGATACATGGCTAGATAAGTTGGTGCAGAGCTTGTTGTTTTGATACATGGGCTAGTTTATCACACTGTCATCAGCACTATTGAAATATAAAAATGAATATGTTGCAGATGAAGGTCTCCTAGGCTTGATTTGTCAGATTTCCAAACTAAGTACATGTATTATAGATTTTTCATGTGTAGAATTTTATAAGGATTAGATGTCTTCTAAGTTTGCATTGTTATTGCCTGACATTAAACTGAAACTGATAATATTAGTCATTTACAACAGTCTCCTTATTTGTATTATTATTTGATATATAACTGATATCAGTTGTATATACAGATATTCCAAATAACTCGGTGTTGTGGTTTAGTAACATTTATAACTTAACCATATAAATTGATACATAAACTGTGTTTTCAGTCACACAGGAGAAGGTTCGTAACAAGTATGGGGTGGCCGAGTGGTCTAAAGCGCTGTCCATTACGGATCACTGCCATCTAACCTCTGTCTGCGTGAGTTAGAGTCAAAGATTCACCTAATGTAGTTATGTGAGAAAGCTTGCCAGTAGCTTCTTGTGGGTCGGTGGTTCTTTCCGGGGGGTTTTTGGGTTCTTCCTCCACCAGTAATACTGGCTGCCATGTATAACCTATATTGTGCTGAAAAATTGCTTTAAATCATTAAAAAATATATAAAAATATAACAACTACCGGTATGCAATTTAACAGTAAATATAATTAATCAGAGACCCTCACATTTTACTTAAACTCAGACCATCTTTAATCAGATTTGCACACTCTATTTAACATCAGACTGTCTTCAGTCTACAGACCATCTTTAATCAGATTTACATATATATATATATATGTTTTAGGGTTAGGTACATATATAATGTGCAATTTTTTCTTATTTGTTGTTAACAGTGTGACTCTGAGACAAAAAAGTTTGTAACTGTACTCTAGAAATTTACCTATTTTTTTATATTTGACAATTTTGGAATCGCATCACATGACATAATATATTACTATGCTGGTTAACTACATATTATTTATATTGTAATAAAGATATAATCTCAACATGATATTGTTTTTCATTTAAATTTTGGAAGAAGAAGAAATTATCTGCCTCATTGTTTCCCTATTGTCAGGTGATTTGGTTCCTTATTTGTATTCATCCATCATGTCACATACATTTGGTCTCCCATGCAGCTGTCCATTTATGTTGCTACTCCTCCTAATGGGTTAGTTGTATTGACATTGGGGTTTCACCAGCAGACTAATTATGACATCTATTTGGTCCTGATTGAGAGTGATGCCAATCTTAACATCAAATATGGATTCCACAATGAGAAGAATGAAAATCTTGTCACAAATTCTCCTCTCATATAAACAATTTATTTTGAATGAAAAGGGAGCCACTATTAGATATACATATAGAAGCAAATGCAATTAAGCGATTTGGAATCCTACTAAACATTAAATCAATAATGAAGTGGATGATTTAGCCCCAAGTTCTTAACTCCTCTGGTTTAAATTTAGAATTTGAATTTTCATATACTTACAACTAGATTAGATATGTACCCCATCGGATGAACTCTATGCCAGGACATTAAAAAGTTGAGATTACTATTATGTTTATATGCCAGGATTTACAAACATAAAGGGTAAGTCATATCAGCATGGGGTTTTCACAACATGACTAATTATTTGGTCTTAATTGAAAGTGATGCCAATCTTACCTCAAATATGGATTCCACAATGAAAAGAATGAAAATCTTGTACAAATTCTCCCGATTAGAAGATCATATAACATGAGGTTTTTGATCAAATCTTCTAATTGTGTCTAATTCATTTGGAATGAAAAGGGTGCCACCATTAGATCCAATATCCCTGCCACAGTGGCTAGTTTTAAAAATCTTTTTGCTCAAGAATATGAGAGATGTTATCAAAGCTTTCCAGTTATCTTGAACTCCTGGAAATTCATTTTAGACAGTACATGTAGAGCATTAGTTCCTTTCGATGGACTCTTAGTTGCCATGTCTACACCACATTAGCATTAGTACCTTTCGATGGACTCTTAGTTGCCATGTCTACATCACTTTAGCATTAGTCCCTTTCAATGGACTCTTAGTTGCCATGTTGTAACACCACTTTAGCATTAGTCCCTTTCGATGGACTCTTAGTTGCCATGTCTATACCACTTTAGCATTAGTCCCTTTCGATGGACTCTTAGTTGCCATGTCTACGCCACTTTAGCATTATTCCCTTTTGATGGACTCTTAGTTTCCATGACTACACCACTTTCAAGAATGCTTTTGCTTTACAGTTACTGGTTTCCCATGTGGAGGAAGTGCTCTTTTCTAACATTAGATACCCTACAAGGAATTACATGCAGATCTCTGTTCACAGAGACCATTAAGGTTAATATGGAATATCCATGAAGCATTGCAGAATGAAATATTGCAATGAGACCAGCCTGTTAGGAATAAACAATATACGAAAATGAGATACTAGCTTGTGAACGTTTCTCAAATTAAACCTATATTTAATCTGTTCTTTTCAATGTTAACAACTTTATTTTATTAACTTTAAGCTTTAAATTAGTAATCTGAGTATTTTACAGACTATGAAATCTTGAGACACAAATTATTTACAAGCAGGAATAACAAAAACTGATGCATCAAAAAGGCCTTTGAACAAGTTCAGGCATGTTGCAATATAATTACATAATCTGGTTCTTTTGAATAAAGACACAATGACATGTATGAATTAAAAGTTGTTTTGTTTCTATTTCTGAAGAAAGAAATATGATTTAAAGAATAGTATTTTTGATTCTATTTTATGGAAAATTATATGATTTAAAGAAAAAACATTTTTATTCTATATCAGTATTTTGTAGAAACAAATCAGTTTAGAAAGTAAAGAAACAAAAACAGCAATATTTGCTGTTTTGTTGGTTTAGAAAGCAAAACTGTTAATATCAAATTATGCAACACTTAAATATAGAAGTAAATGCAATTAAGCGATTTGGAATCCTACTAAACATTAAATCAATAATGAAGTGGATGATTTAGCCCAAAGTTCTTAACTCTGCTGGCCCCAGTCAGAATTTGAATTTTCATATACTTACAACTAGATCAGATATGTATGAACTCTTGTCAGGATTTACAAACACTGAGATTACTGTTATGTTTATATGCCAATATTTACAAATACTGAGATTACTGTTATGTTTATATGCCAGGATTTACAAACATTGGTATTACTGTTATGTTTATATGCCAGAATTTACAAACATTGAGTTTACTGTTATATTTATATGCCAGGATTTACAAACATTGAGTTTACTGTTACATTTTTATGCCAGGATTTACAAACATTGAGATTACTGTTATGTTTATATGCCAGGATTTACAAACATTGAGTTTACTGTTACATTTTTATGCCAGGAGATACAAACATTGAGATTACTGTTATGTTTATATGACAGGATTTACAAACATTGAGTTTACTGTTACATTTTTATGCCAGGATTTACAAACATTGAGATTACTGTTATGTTTATATGCCAGAATTTACAAACATTGAGATTACTGTTATGTTTATATGCCAGGATTTACAAACATTGAGATTACTGTTATGTTTATATGCCAGGATTTACAAACATTGAGTTTACTGTTACATTTTTATGCCAGGAGATACAAACATTGAGATTACTGTTATGTGTATATGCCAGGATTTACAAACATTGAGATTACTGTTATGTTTATATGCCAGGATTTACAAACACTGAGATTACTGTTATGTTTGTATGCCAGGATTTACAAACATTGAGATTACTGTTGTCTTTATGCCAGGATTTACAAACAATGAGATTACTGTTATGTTGTTTTGCCAGGATTTACAAACATTGAGATTAATGTTATGTTTTTAATGCAGGATTTACAAACATGGAGATTACTGTTATGTTTATATGCCAGGATTTACAAACATTGAAATTAATATTATGGCTATATTTGTAGCACCAAGTACCAATGAAAGTATTGTGAATCCAATTCCTGCTGTAACTGGAGGTGTAAGCGCTGGATTTGTCATCATTTTAATTGTGACTATAGGCATATTCCTTTGGAGAAGAACTCGACATCTACAACAAACAGAGCAAAGTAAGAAGGGTTGTCATCAATAGTAAATATAGTTTTAAATACAGATTTAAAGAAATTGAGGAAAGTAACAATAAAGTTTTTTAATCATCCGTTTTAAATATTTAACATTATTTTGAGTGCGAACCTTTTGGTTTTGTTGCTCAAAGAATCCCAATATTGTACTTACTTTTACTTTTTTTATAAACTGGGACTGAATTTTTGTAGAATAAGTTTAATTCCATGGAAGACATTAGTTTATACTAAGGTCTAAAAAACAGCCCAGCATTGTTTTCTTTTAATGTGTCTTTTATAAGCCTCAGAAATTGTTATTACTTTAGTTTTATGGTTTTAAACCCACATACCAGAGAACTTAAGTAGTCATTGATGCTCATTCATTGCATCAAAAAATTAAAGCTCAACTGTATTAAAAGAAAGTATTTCATAACTAAATTAAAATTTTCAGGGATACACTTCAGATGCATGTTCCATATACTAATATAAAAATGGATATTTATAGAAAATATAAAAATATAAAAATCTAGTTCTAGTATGCAAACGTATGTGCTGCAGTGTGTTTTAACACAGAATTACAACCATTATATACAACAAAGTGTTTTAATACCTAATTGCCACCATGATATATGGCAACTATTACAACCATGATATATGGCAAAGTGTTTTAACACTTAATTACAACCATGATAAGCAAAGCTAGCACTTCCTTTACAAACTGTTCTTTTTTCAGTTATCACATTGGAAAACAATATAATTGCCAATGTAAGGTAAATTTAGTTGATATGAAGAGTGAATAAAAGTCCAATATATTTGCAGATATACTTTGCTCTATGGGCAGTTTTATAAAAAAAAAAAATTGTTAAAAAAAAGCAACTATTAAGGATGTTTATTTTGTTTTACTTCATTGCTTGTTAGTTCCAGATGAAATAACAGTTGAGAGGAACAATTGCTGACAAGAAAACAGTAATTAGTTGCCAAACATAACTATGTTAATTCAGAAAATGGTTAAATGAAAATGTACACTAATGTTTTGTTTCTAACAGTTAAATTTTAAAAATTTTATATGATAAATGATACTATTTTCTTTTCTACTTTAAGGCCAACACACTGTGATATATATGAAAAATTGAACTCCAATGCAAACAGTGAAATCCAGATGTATAGCTCACTAAAAGTACAAACACCATCCGAAGGTAGCCTCAGCTTAAATCAATCTTGTTAAAGCATACTGTCTAGAGAATAAAGATAGTCTTAAACCATTATTATTTGATTTTCAAGTTTTCTGTGGTTGACATTTATATCTTAGTATTTGACTTACATTCAACATGGTTAATTTAATTATATATAAATAAATAAATGTGTTACTCCATTATTGTATGTCCCAAAGATTGTTGATCATGCACTTGTTGTCTTCTCTTAATGTGATCATTTTGATGGGAAGTAATCCCAAAGCAGTGGCAGGTACTTTATCTGCTCAGGAAATGGACACGCCCGCCCATCCACGAGTCTCCTGCTGTCCTGCAAGTCAGCTTTGGTTAGCCAAAGGCTAAGGTAGTAAACCCTAAAAGAAAATCAGGTGTGGAGACACTAAGACAGCTGGATGATGTACTACATCCCTTTCTGGCAACTCCTTGGTCTGGAGAGGGATGGGCTCCGCCAGATGACTTCTGCCCAAGACACACTGATAATGCTGGACAAATCTGAACAAACCATACCGGATTGGTCGTTGTGCGGGTCAACAAGGACCACGCCTGCCGTTGTCCACCAAGATGGAGGTGACAAGTGTACTACTGGTACTTTGCATAAAATCAGAGCAAGAGACAACATCTCCATCTCCATCTGGAATATTAGAACTCTGGCGAAAATTGGAAGACTCCAAGAGTTGACACATGAGCTGGAACACTACACATGGCACATTCTGGGACTCTGTGAATCAAGTCAGATGGAAAGCCTTAGGAGAACACCAAACTGAAAATGGGAATATATTCTACTATTATAGTGGAATGCTTGAAAGTCCATAAATGGAGTAGGCTTCCTTGTAAACAAAGCCATCAAGGGATCTGTGCTTGAATGCATCCCCATATCTAGCAGAATCATTTCCATTTGTCTGAAAGCATCGCCCTTTAACATCACAATTATCCAAGTCTATGCGCCAATTACTGTTCATGATGATGAAGAAATAGAGGAGTTTTATAACAAACTCCAGGGTATCCTAAACATGGTCAGTAAAAAAGACATCCTCATCATCCAAGGAGACTGGAATGCCAAAGTTGGCAAAGATGCTCTAAAAGACTGGGATGATCATTGTGGACCTTCTTTGAATGACCTTACCAATGAAATAGGGAGACGGCTGCTCTAGTTTGCAAGCTACAGCTTGATACTAGCCAACACCCTGGGCCAACATAAAGCTTCACGATGCTTGACATGGTACGCACCAAATGGAACCCATCATAACCAGATCGACTACATACTGGTTCAAAACCGTTACTGATCTGGCATCAATAGAGCATAAACAAGGACATTCACAGGTGCTGATGTTGGGAGTGATCACGATCTCGTGATTATGAACTTCCGAGTGAGGCTGAAGAAAATTAACAAGCCAAAAAACATCAAGCTTAAATTCAACCTTGAACAACTGAAGGACCCTAACATCTGCAAGTCATTCCAAGCCACAATTGGAGGAGAATTTGCTCCACTCCTTGTGATGGATGATGATGTTAAAGTGATGACAGACACTTTCAACACAGTCATGACAGCAGCTGCCAAGGACATCATTGGCCTCCATCGTCCAAAGAAAAAATCCTGGGTTACAGAAGAGATTCTGAAGTTGTGTGATGCCCGAAGAGACCTCAAAAACACCAGACACACAACAGGGGCAATGGAGTACCAAGAAATAAACAAGAATATCAGACAAAATTGAAGAAAGCAGAAGAAGATTGGATTGGACAAAAGTGAACAGAAATAGAGAGCAGTCTGATAAAGAACAACAGCAAGAAGGCATTCCAAATTGTGAAAGACCTCACCAGACAAAAGCAACCAAGAGTCAGTACCATTCAAGACAAAAATGGAAAATGCCTCACAGAAGCGAGTCAAATAGCAGAAAGATGGACTGAGTATTGCAAAGAACTCCACAACCATCAGTCCACAGGTGACCCAGAGATGCTTGAAGTTCCATACTCCACAAATGATGATTTCCCCACTCTCACAAAATAGGTGGAGTCAGCAATAAGAGCAATGAAGAATGGGAAGGCGGCTGAAGTAGACAACATCCCAGCTGAACTTATCAAGAATAGGGGGGGATCAGTGATAGAGCTACCAACAAAAATCTGCAACAAGATCTGGCAGACAGGTGAACCGCCAACACAGTGGACCCAGTCACTGATTATAACACTCCCTAAAAAAGGCAATCTCCAGCTGTGCCAAAATTACAGAACTATCAGTTTGATCAGCCATGCTAGTAAGGTGATGCTGAAGATCATCTTGAACAGACTGAAACCACAGGCAGAAGGAATAATCGCTGAAGAACAGGCCGGGTTCCGGAGTAGAAGAAGCACAAGTTACAGAACAAATATTCAACCTCAGGATTCTGTGTGAAAAGTACTCGCAACACCAAAAAGACATCTATCATGTGTTCATACACTTCAAAAAGGCCTTTGACAGAGTGTGGCATGAGGCATTGTGGGCCACAATGAAGAAGTACAATATGGGTCAAAAGTTGACCAGTACCATCAAGCAGCTGTACGCCAAGGCTACCAGTGCAGTAATTATTCAAGGTTCTGTGGGGGACTGGTACATCAAGGCTGTCTCCTGTCACCCACGCTTTCCAACATCTACTTAGTGTGCATCATGAGTGAAGCCCTGTAAAACAACTGTGGGACAGTAAGCATTGGAGGGCATATCATCACCAACCTCCGCTTTGCAGATGACACTGATGGGCTGGCAGGCAGTGAAGATGAGCTTGCCACCTTAATTAAGAACCTGTATGACACAGCTTCCAGATTTGAAATGGAGATAAGCGCTGAGAAGACAAAGCTGATGACAAATAGTGGCAAACAAATCTCAGCCAAGATTAAAGTCAGAGGACAGGAACTGGAAACAGTAAACCAGTTCAAATATCTTGGTTCCATAATCACCAAAGAGGGATCAAGAGCAGAAATTTTGTCAAGAGCAGCACAAACAATGGCAGCTATGTCAAAGCTAAGACCCATCTGGAGACAAGAACATCTGTCTGAAAACTAAAATCAGACTACTGCGAGCACTGGTCATCTCAATCTTTCTGTATTCATGTGAGGCCTGGACCCAGACAGCAGAATTACAATAAAGAATTCAGGCACTTGAAATGCGATGCTACAGAACCATCCTTGACATCTTTTACATGGACCACATCAGAAATGAAGAAGTGCGTAACACCATCAGGCACAAAGTAGGCCATTATGAAGACCTCCTCACCATTGTCAAAAAGAGAAAGCTGAAATGGTATGGCCATGTCACTAGAGCCAACAGTCTATCCACAACAGTCCTGCAGGGCAGGGTCCAGGGTGGCAGAAGGAGAGGTAGACAGAGAAAAAAGTGGACTGATAACATCACATAATGGACCAGGAAAAGTTTTGCAGAGATAAAGGCATTGGCACAAGATCGAGACAAGTGGAGGGAACTGGTCAGATGTTTAGCAGCACAGCGCCTTGATGACCACACTAGGTCAAGAGACTAATGATGATGAATCCCAAAGCATCATCCAATGTTGTTTTTGGAAACCATTTGATGGGAAGTAATCCCAAAGCATCAGTTTTGAAAACTATTTTGATGGGAAGTAATCCCAAAGCATCACCCAATGTATCATTGAAGTATGTGTGTGTGTGATTTGGATTTTGAAATTAGCTTTAAAAAATTTTCAGTCATGTCGCTACGATATCTGCAATGTGGAAGTTTATAGTGATGTCTAGCACTGGGGCATCATGCTGCAGACATGTAGCATGATGTCCCACCCAGTCACGTTATCCTGACACCAGGCCAACCAGTCCTAACACTATCCTCTTAATGCTGTGCGCCACGTGAGGCAGCTGTTTAAAACTGTTTTGATGGGAAGTAATCCCAAAGCATCAGTTTTGAAAACCAATTTGATGAGAAGTAATCCAAAAACATCACCCAATGTATCTTTGAAAACAATTTTGATATGCAGAGGATGCCATCTAACAAGTCAATCTCAAATTGTATTTGTAGTGACCCTGTCCATATCATGAATTTGCAAACTTTGTACATGACCCTTTAATAGACTGACTGTAAATTACATGACCCTTAAATAGACTGACAGTAAATTACATGACCCTTTAATAGACTGACAGTAAATTACATGACCCTTAAATGGACTGACCAAGTTAATTACATGAACCTTAAAAAGACTAACAGAGTACATTACTTGACCCTTAAATAAACTGATGAAGTTAATTACATGACAAACAAATAGACTGGCATTGAGTACATTACACACCCCTTGAATATGCTTACATAGTAAATTCTATTTAGTACTTGAATTTATATTGATTTAGGCATATTTGAATTTTAACAGGTCTCATAACAAATGACGTGTCTTCTTTAATATATTTGTTAAATGAGATGCTATAATTGTTTCTAATTATTAATTTATTTTATTTATTTGAAATCATTATCAAACATTGTTTTTAAGTAAAACATTTTGTAATTTGTTATCTTTCTTTAAAATTAGGTCTCTAAGAGTTTTCTATTATTTACAGATCACCAAAAATATTATGAAAATACACAAATACAAGCTACATACAACTGATCCTTACCAGTACCATTCAGGCCTACAAGCCACACACAACTGATCCTTACCAGTGCCTTTCAGGCCTACAAGCTATACACAACTGAAATTCCAGTTCCATTCATGACTACAATCCATACATAAATGACCCTTATCAGTACAATTCAGGATTACAAGCAACACACAACTGAAATTCCAGTATCATTCAGGCCTACAAGCTACACACAACTGATCCATACCAGTATCATTCAGGACTACAAGCCACACACAGCTGATCCTTACCAGTACCATTCAGGACTACAAGCACACACAATGGATCCTTACCAGTACCATTCAGGACTACAAGCCACAACTGATCCTTACCAGTACCATTCAGGACTACAAGCCACAACTGATCCTTACCAGTACCATTCAGGACTACAAACCACACACAGATAATCCTTACCAGTACCATTCAGGACTACAAGCACACACAATGGATCCTTACCAGTACCATTCAGGACTACAATCCACACACAGCTGATCCTTACGAGTACCATTAAGACTACAAGCACACACAATGGATCCTTACCAGTGCCATTCAGGACTACAAGCACACACAATGGATCCTTGCCAGTACCATTCAGGACTACAAGGCACACGCAGATAATCCTTACCAGTACCATTCAGGACTACAAGCACACACAATGGATCCTTACCAGTACCATTCAGGACTACAAGGCACACGCAGATAATCCTTACCAGTACCATTTTAGGACTACAAGCCACACACAGATAATCCTTTCCAGTATCATTCAGGACTACAAGCCACACACAACTGATCCTTACCAGTACCATTCAGGACTACAAGCGACACACAGATAATCCTTACCAGTACCATTCAGGAAAGGCCCCATGAAGTCATGGAATATCTTTTTCTATCAAAATATGGGTGTTTAAATACAGATGCAGCAAAACCTGAACACCACACACAGAATCCAAATAATTTGAAGAAAAATTAAAAAATAAACTCAAACTGGTCACAACATAAAACATTTGGAGGTCTTCAGTGTTAAGGGAAGAATAATAATTATTATTTCTCAATACATCAATAATAAATCTGGTTTCTGTGCAAAACAGATGCCCGGATTTGGGTCAGTCCACTGGGAAACCAAACTGATACGTGTTATATGTAATGTACTTCAAGTACAGCCTTGATTTCACTTTATGAATCTACTCTAAGAAAGAATAAAAAAGTTAAAAAAAAGTTGTTTACTTCAATTCATGAATCAAGGTCAGGAACTAGGTCAGCATTAGATACAAAGTTTCTAATATTATGTTTATGAAAAACTGAACTGAATTTCTGGAAAATGTCAAAGCCAGTAAATAACATTACATTACAATAGCATGTAATGTAATAAAAATAATGTAAAACTAACAAACAAACAATTAAATTAAATCAGATATAAATTAGATCAAATATACATAACACTAAGTAATATCTTTCACCAAAGAGATGCTGATGGTACTCCAAATTTAAGGTCCAAAGAAGGAATTGTTTAAAAAAAGGTTTTCAATATACTGGTCCACTGGTATGAAATAACATTCCCAGTGACATAAGGTAGGCTTCTAGCATTTCTTTTCTTATAATCAATGTCTCAAATGGATGAAATCTTTAGACGTTTGAGCAGTTCTAGTATAATAAATATTGCCTGCTTTTTTGTAATTTTGCATCATTTTCACAATTGAATTTTTCAATACAGGATGATAATTTATATTTTATATATGTTTACGTGTTCACAGATGCCTGCGCATATGTTCCAGTCTTGATACTTTGAATTTTAAAATTACTTAATTATTTAGTGTCATGCCAGACTATTCACATCATGTTGTATGTATTGTATATATTGTACATAACAGATAGAAGGCCTCAAGGTAGATTAGTTCTGTAACTAATTGAGTTATCTTCTCCAAATGAAGTCTTTATTATTATTATTATTATTATTATTATTATTATTATTGTTATTATTATTATTTATCTTACAAATAACAAGACTGGTTGTATGTCTGTAAGCCCAAGGTAATACAAACCATACACAATACAAGTATTGAATTTATTGATATGACTGCAATATAAGCAATATAATCACTACACAAAATCAGATAATTATCCCTGTCAGGTGTTAACCTTACTGGTCTATTAGATATTATCCATGTCAGGTGTTAACCCTACTGGTCTGTTGGTTATTATCCCTGTCAGGTGTTAACCTTACTGGTCTGTTAGATATTATCCATGTCAGGTGTTAACCTTACTGGTATATTATATATTATCCATGTCAGGTGATAACCCTACTGGTCTGTTGGTTATTATCCCTGTCAGGTGATAACCCTACTGTTTTGTTAGTTATTATCTGTGTTAGGTGTTAACCATTTGGCTTGTTGGTTATTACCCATGTCAGGTGTTAATTTTAACCAAAATATAATAACTACTTAGTCAATCATACATAATAATCGCAAAGGAAGTGACACTAGGCACAAAAGCTTAATCAAAACAATAAACATTACTGAAATGAACAACAAACATTCAAATAGTCATATAGTCTGAATTCAAATATCACAGATTATAATGCTACCAAAAATCTATTATCTCTTTTGTGTCTCTTGTGGTATTTATTGTTCCTCCCGTCCCATGTAAGTCAAGCTGCAAAAAACACTGTGTACTCTGTCATCTAAATCTAATGAAATTACATATGGGGGGCAAGAGTTTCAAAATTCAGAATGAAAATAAAATCAAATAAACATAGGCATTTTCCCCTTTTTTTCCTCATATTCATTTAAATCATAAACTCTCATTCAGTGCTGAAAGCCAAATGTAATTAAAGAAGGCAGAAACTTGATTGTGATCATGAAAAATTCCTTTGGGAAAATGAGTGGGATGCAATAGAAACCTGATTGGTTCAGTTAGTGTAGAAATACAAATAAAGCAAATTAAATGTATATATTTATTTTAGTATAACGTTATAAGTACATCTAATTCTGGGTGTGAAAAGCTTTATGGATTGTGTGTCAACATCCTTATAGCTTGAACTAATTTCTGGAGTTGTCTCCCATTAACTGTACACAGCATTGCAATCAGAATAAAATGCCAATACATTCCAAATTATTCATTTGAAAACATCTTCTGTTACAAGTTGTAATGAGTTGGCATTTAGGTAATAACCTGATAAGACATAGAAGTCATTCAGTTGGCATTTAGGTAATACCCTGATAAGACATTCAAGCCTTTCAGTTGGCATTTAGGTAATATCCTGATAAGACATTCAAGTCATTGAGTTGGCATTTAGGTAATATCCTGATAAGACATTCAAGTCATTGAGTTGGCATTTAGGTAATATCCTGATAAGACATTCAAGTCATTGAGTTGGCATTTAGGTAATATCCTGATAAGACATTCAAGTCATTGAGTTGGCATTTAGGTAATATCCTGATAAGACATTCAAGTCATTGAGTTGGCATTTAGGTAATATCCTGATAAGATATTCAAGTCATTTAGTTGGTATTTAGGTAAGACCCTGATAAGACAGAGAAGCCATTCAGTTGGCATTTAGGTAATACCCTGATAAGACAGAGAAGTACTTCAGTTGGTATTTAGGTAATACCCTGATAAGAATTCAGGTCATTTAGTTGGCATTTAGGTAATAACCTGATAAGATATTTAAGTCATTCAGTTGGCATTTAGGTAATATCCTGATAAGACATAGAAGTCATTCAGTTGGCATTTAGGTAATACCCTGATAAGATATTCAAGTCATTCAGTTGGCATTTAGGTAATATCCTGATAAGACATAGAAGTCATTCAGTTGGCATTTAGGTAATACCCTGATAAGAATTCAGGTCATTTAGTTGGCATTTAGGTAATAACCTGATAAGACATAGAAGTCATTCAGTTGGCATTTAGGTAATACCCTGATAAGATATTCAAGTCATTCAGTTGGCATTTAGGTAATATCCTGATAAGACATAGAAGTTATTCAGTTGGCATTTAGGTAATACCCTGAGAAGAATTCAAGTCATTAAGTTGACATTTAGGTAAGTCCCTGATAACACATTCATATCATTCAGTTGGCAGGTAGGGAATACCCAGTTGTTATAATACATTTGTAATTGTGGATAAAACAAAAGTATCTGCAGAGGATTCAAGCCAAGATATGATGATCATAATGTGGGAAACATCAGAGAAAATTGTCCAAGTAATGAAAGTTCAAGAGCACTACTAATGCAGAATTAGAAGAATATGAAGAAAACGGAACTTTTTACCATGTGGGGTTTTGGTAAACAAACATTTTAAAAATTTTTAAAAATAATTCCTACTGTAAGAACCATTGATTTCAGTCAAGGTCATATCTGGTGTCAAATAATAATAATACTAATGTATAGCGCCCAATCTTTAGAAGCTCTAAGCACTTTACTTTAGACAACACCTATAACATAATAAAAAACATATAATAATATGATTACAAAAAACAAACACCATGAAATTAGAAAACATAAAAACATGCTGCAAATTTGTAAGGTAGGAAACATTATTAGGTCTTTAAGTTTGTTCTTGCAGTTGAATAGGTGAGTTTTAAGAGCATTCTTGAATGGGATCACTGTGACTTTTTGTCTAATTTCAATGGGCAATTCGTTCCATTTGCTGGGACCTGGTATGCAGAAAACATTGTCCATATGACTTCGTTTTCATAGTGGAAATAATGTATACGATTGTCAGAAGAGGAGCATAAGTATCTTGCTGGTGTGTACACATGGGTGAGGTCGGATAGGTATGTTGGATTGGAGTACGTCAGTGAAATGTAGCACAGAGAACAAATTTTGTGTTTGATTCTGGACCGAATGGATAGCCAGTGTAGGGTACAGAGCAGCAGGGAGGTGTGCTCTGATCGTGGTACTCTAAGGATGATCCGAGCAGTTGTGTTTTGAACATTTTGAAGGTTCTGGAGTAAATATTGAGATGAACCAGACATAATTGAGTTACAATTGTTACAAACTCCTGGTTTTTCCAGAGGATCTGTTTTGCGTTTTAGAAAGTCTTATAACCCATGTTATGACAAGAATTAGCCAGTTGGGTGATAAACCATTGACACTTAAAGGTGTTTTGTTGTGAGCAGTTGAGTTGAAATTATATTTTATGGAATTATTAATTCTTTTCTAGGGAAATATTTAAATGCTCATACATAATTCTTGGACAAAGACATTTATTGAATTGTATTCGGAATTCAAAACTGGAATATTATTTTCTGTGGTTCAACAAGGAACTGTTGTCACTACAGCACTTTGAAAGTTGCAACTGACGTCAATCATCCTCCATCTTGGATTTTTTTATCCGGATTCCAAATCAGATTCATTTAAGACTTTTTATTTCTAGGACTTCTAATTTCTAATTCTTGCATTATTTTGGATTTGATTTGTTGAACTGTAAGTTCTTTTTCTCATTTTTACGTTGTTTTTCTTCAGAAATAAAATTATTAAATTTTACAAAACTTGTTCGCTTCACTCTTTTCTTGTTACATGTACTATTTTAAAGAACATTAAATGTAGCACACCCCTATGTCCAGCCAGGTTACAGGAGAAAGGAAAAATGAATATAAATATACGTATAAGATAATATACAATTTATTTAAAGTTGTCATGATTTAAAACAACAAAATTTAAGCTCTATAAAACTTTTTATTGACATGACATGCAAACACAACACAAGAAAGACAATAAATCAAATATGATTTGGAAGATATACAAATACAACTTAATACATCAATAAGATGGAACAAAAAGAACCCAACTTATAAACATAAGCAAGCAAAGCATTTGGAAATAACAGTAATTTAAAGTGAATTTGGTATTTACGTAACTAAGAAAAAAAATGCTGGTTAGAATGACCAGAACAATGAAAAGAAAAGGCTAGGTAATTAAAAATCATTGGTTAAAACTGAAACTTAAATTAAAAGCAAAGTCACTTTTTTAGGACTAAAAACAATTGCTGAGATGCAGACTACTTTAAAGGAAAAGAGCTAACAGTAGGACACTTGATGGTACATAAGGACAGTAAAACAAAGCAATAGGACACTTGATAGTTCATAAGGACAGTAAAACAAAGCAGTAGGACACTTGATCGTATGTAAGACAAGGACGGTAAAACACGGCAATAAGACACTTGATGGTACATTAGACAAGGACAGTAAAACAAAGCAGTAGGACACTTGATGGTACATTAGACAAGGACAGTAAAACAAAGCAGTAAGACACTTGATGGTACATAACACAAGGACAGTCAAACAAAGCAGTAAGACACTTGATGGTACATAAGATAATGAGAGTAAAACAAAGCAGTAAGACACTTGATTGTACATAAAAAAAGGACAGTAAAACAATGAAATATGACACTTGATGGTACATAAAACAAGGACAGTAACCAAATCAGTAGGACAATTGATGGTACATAACACAATGACAGTAAAACAAAGCAATAGGACAATTGATGGTACATAACACAATGACAGTAAAACAAAGCAATAGGACAATTGATGGTACATAACACAATGACAGTAAAACAAAGCAATAGGACAATTGATGGTACATAACACAATGACAGTAAAACAAAGTAATAGGACAATTGATGGTACATAACACAATGACAGTAAAACAAAGCAATAGGACAATTGATGGTACATAACACAATGACAGTAAAACAAAGTAATAGGACACCTGATGGTACATAAGATATGTACAGTAAAACAAGGACAGATTATAGGGTTTGTCTTCAAGAAGTGTACCTCATCGCAGTAATCATAAAATTAATGAGATAATTAGTGTTTGTCTTCAAGAAGTGTAATTCATCACTGTAAGCATCTTCTCACTGGATATAATCACGAATTTTCCGATAACTTTTACCACACCGTGTTATACCAAAATTCAAAGTTCATTGTAAAATATTTGTAAAATATATAATAATAATTATGATGTGCCTGTCTGTGCAAGAGTCAATATATTACTTTTAGATATCACTACACTCAACAGTTTTATTACACATTATCTATTTATATTTTAAACCATAACTAAAATGATACAAGTTCAAAATGGAATCCACTGTGTCTCCAACTACTTAGCCTCTGTGCCAAAACCTTACCATAACTTATGTTGCTTTTTTTCTAGACTCTCAGTCACAAAATTAAACATACCTTCTGTTATTTTTCTCTTGAACTGATGGTTAATCCTAGAAGCTCAACATAGTCAATGACCTAAAAGGCACATTAACTACCCAGATGGAAACGATTACTACACCACAGTTGGCTGACAACCTGAAAAATGAATTTTTTTTCTTGTACATTATTGAAAATAATTTGCAAAAACTGCCACTTGATGTTGGATGTCTTGATACATCTCATGTACTACAGCCCCTTGATGTTGGTTGGATTGGTCCTTTACAGCTACGTTCAATTATAAGTGCAACCTTTGGATGCCCAGAGAATACAGTACAATAATTAGAAAAAGCTAACTGTATGATGCTGTTGTGGATTTAATATCATTTGCAATACATGCTAGGCTATACAATCCAGCCAGTATAACTTATGGAGAAAGAAACTGGGAAAACCCCAGTAAAAACAATTCTCCATGGGATGATATTGTCAAACTTTTTCATATACCCTCAATGGCCAAGCCGATACTCAAATCCATTTGGACAGAGGTTAGAGGGCATTGATTGGTAATGGCGAGTGCTGTATACTATTCAGCTTTTAAGGCCCAAAATAACTATATGATATAGCAAGTAAATCCCATGGTAGATCAACGACTCAGTACAAAATAATAGCATTCAAATCCTATGAAAATCCATGACTTTGCACAACAGTATGCAAATCCTATACAAATCCATAACTTTGCACAACAGTATGCAAATCCTATGCAAATCCATGCATTTGCACAATAGAATGCAAATCCTATGCAAATCCATGACTTTGCTTGATTTAATAGCTGACAAATCCTATGCAAATCCATTACTCTGCACCAAATAACAGCATGCAAATCCATGACTTTGCACAATTTGATAGTTGCCTGTAAAAAAAGCAAGGATTAGTCCACTAACCATGCATTAACACCTTATTCAAGAGTGCTTTTACAGCTCACCTATTTTGAATACAGGAGACTTAAAGACTTAATAATGTTTACTTCCATAATTATTGTCAACATTTATTTGCTTTGTAATTTCATGCTGCTTGTTTTGTAATTTGTTGCTGTGTATGTTTTGTGTTATTTAATATTCTAAAGCTCTTAGATCTAGGTGATGTACTAATTCCACATTATTATTATTATTATTATTATTATTATTATTATTCATTTCATCATAGTTTTGTCCCAAATGAAACACTGATACTCCAACATCTAACAAGTTAAGATGGAACAACTCTTGAAAACAAAATTTTAAGAATTAGCTAACAGGTAAATAAAGATATTCTTTATATGAGAGCCATCCTAAGCCATGAAACCATGTCCAGAGGGAAGACAAACATGTCCAGAGGGAAGACAACCATGTTCAGAGGGAAGGCAACCATGTCCAGAGGGAAGACAACCATGTCTAGAGGGAAAGCAACCATGTCCAGAGGGAAGGCAACCATGTGGGTTCAAGCCCTGGCCAAGTCATACCAAAGACTTAACAAAAATGGTACTAACAGCTATCTCGCTTGGCATTCAGCATTAGGAGTATTAGGACTGGTCAGCCTGGTGTCAGGATAAGGTGACAATGAAGCAAAATAGTTGTTTCAAACTGATCAGAAATATAAATTTTTGGAGTACATTATTCAAAGGCAAATAAAATCTGAATAAATAACGATTTGACATATAATTAATTCTAACTTATCAGAAAATATTTTTGTTGTTTCAAGTACCTTATTCAAATTCAAATCAAATCTTAATAAATCACGATTTAACATAAATAGTGTTGAAATATATAAAGCTCAAACCTAATTGTTATCAACTTTATAAGACTTTGGGCATGCTCCATACATGTAACACAGCAACAACAATAACAACAATTGCTAAAAGAAAATGGAAACATTTCCCCTGACAATAAAAATTCATAGCAATATTTGTCACTAAGACAAGAACTTTTTTTTCACTTATTCATTAAAATCGGAAACTGTTACATCAAATGTCTTTAAAAAAACCTTCCACTACTATAAATACAAAAGATTATGTAAATTTAATTAATTAAAAAGTAACTTTAGTACTGGGTGTAATAATACATAACCTTCATCTTGTCAATTATTCATGGCTAGGTCAATAAAAAAAAAAAAACAAGATAGTCAATCATAAGGTACAAACAAATTTAAAGTATAAATATATAATAAATACTGGATCAAAAAAGATTCTAAACAGAATGTAATAAATCATAATAAAACTCTCCATTTATATAATCGGAAATCACCATTCTTTTGTTACCCAGTCTCTTCATCACAATGACCATAGGTAAGAGTTACTGACAATAGTCGAGAATGAAAAGGTGTGCGTTTGAGAAGAGGCAGGTAAGAAAACATTTTTTATTCAATTAATGGATATTTTTCTGGAGATTTTAATGCTGTTTCCTACATTTCAATTGAGGAATAAACTGACAGTGGCAAAATCACACAGCAAATACACCCAAAGAGAATGGGCACTACTTGCCATGTGATTTTAGCAGCTGACAGTTTATAGCATGATAAATACTTTAAAAATAAGTTCTCATTCTGTGTTTTAATAACTGGCTAAGTAAACATAGTTCGCCACACAGTAATATATATATATATATATATATATATATATATATATATATATATATATATATATATATATATATATATTTATATATATATATATATATATATATACATACATGTTCACATAGCTTAACTGGATCTGACCAATGGAAATCCTTGCTGCATTTACCAGTATGATTGTAATACAGCTGTATTTATAGATCATAAGTTTTTTTACTTTTGTTTTTTTTCCATGCCACATGATTTTAATTATGATGACATGTTTATAAATAAAGTTTCTTTTCAAGTATAATAAATGTTTTGATTCGTCATCGATATTAATTATTAATTAATTAATTATTCCAAGATGCTCAATTAGGACTGTGACTCATTTCTTTTCTTATCAGCAAAGATAAACAATCCCTGCTAAAACACCGGTAACAACTATGATAATGACAACCAGCACAACTATGGCTATTGTCGATATCTGCCAGAACATATGGTTTTCAAGATCTTTCCTCTTCTTATTGAAGATAATGATTCCAATAGCAACAGAACAGGAAAAGAGTCCAACAGAAGCAACAACTAGCCCTATTCACCAGCTACATGTACACCACCATTTTCTCAGATTTGAAAAAAAAATGAAGTTCTTTTTAAAAATTTTGAAGACGTAAGAATACTGTTTTTACATATAGTTTGTTGCAAACTATGCATGTAAAAAGTGTGAATAATTCTGATTACAAATTACTGTTATGTAGTCATTACGTCTCCAAAATATGAACTTCATGTCTTTTCTAATGTTAACAAAATTAATACCTTTTCCTTTCTAATGTTAACGAAATTAATACATTTAACACTTTGATACCATTATCAAACTCTTCAGACCATGATGGATGTTTGTAATTTGTGTTGTGGATATATGAAACTGCTGCCTGTAGTACCTGAATATAATGTCTGCTGGAAAAGCAAAGGTAAAGAAAATATGGAAATAACAACTACAATGCTGGTACAAAATAATTTGAAATTCTTTGCAAAACATAAATGATGGAGCAAAGCCACATTGATAAAGTAAATAGTTTTCAGAGAGGTCATATAAATATTGCATTGACATCAAGAGATAATGTATATTTAGCAACCATCATGGTATCAAGAGATAATGTATATTCAGACACTGCCATCAGAAAACTCAGCTACTCTCTTGTGTATCTGGTATATTATTTCAATTACACATTTCATGCAGTTCCACTTTTGTAAAACAATAGTTAATACAGAATGGCAAAATGTAGACATTGTCAAGTTGTTGGTATTGTATTATTTATTTTTTCTTTTACAATAACCTTTCTTCAAACCTGCCTGAAATCTATTATTATTGCTCTCTGCTGAAGCCAGAATTTACAGTGAAAGTCACAGGCTGACACTATAGCGACAGTACCTACATCACTAATTGCTTGAATTAATCACTACAGACAAGACCTCACCTGAAAAGCTTTAAACATGAAATCTACTTACCTAATTATTATACTTGTTCTACTGTACAATACACAATTACCCTGATGCTGGTAATATATGACATGATACATGTTCATCATTAATATGGACACTTTACCATTAAATAAACATATTATTACTTCCATCTACCAGTACACAAATAACACTGGTCAGCAAAGGTATTAGAGTAGGGTAAGACACAGATATAGTCTGGCATGGCTGAATGGATGATAAACACAATTACTAAGTAAAGGGTAAGATACAGATATAGTCTGGCATGGCTGAATGGATGATAAACACAAACACTAAGTAAAGGGTAAGATACAGATATAGTCTGGCATGGCTGAATGGATGATAAACACAAATACTAAGTAAAGGGTAAGATACAGATATAGTCTGGCATGGCTGAATGGATGATAAACACAAGTACTAAGTAAAGGGTAAGATACAGATATAGTCTGGCATGGCTGAATGGATGATAAACACAAATACTAAGTAAAGGGTAAGATACAGATATAGTCTGGCATGGCTGAATGGATGATAAACACAAATACTAAGTAAAGGGTAAGATACAGATATAGTCTGGCATGGCTGAATAGATGATAAACACAAATACTAAGTAAAGGATAAGATACAGATATAGTCTTGCATGGCTGAATGGATGATAAACACAAATACTAAGTAAAGGGTAAGATACAGATATAGCCTGGCATGGCTGAATGGATCATAAACACAAATACTAAGTAATGGGTAAGATACAGATATAGTCTGGCATGGCTGAATGGATGATAAACACAAATACTAAGTAAAGGGTAAGATACAGATATAGTCTGGCATGGCTGAATGGATCATAAACACAAATACTAAGTAAAGGGTAAGACACAGATATAGTCTGGCATGGCTGAATGGATGATAAACACAAGTACTAAGTAAAGGGTAAGATACAGATATAGTCTGGCATGGCTGAATGGATCATAAACACAAATACTAAGTAAAGGGTAAGATACAGATATAGTCTGGCATGGCTGAATGGATCATAAACACAAATACTAAGTAAAGGGTAAGATACAGATATAGTCTGGCATGGCTGAATGGATGATAAACACAAATACTAAGTAAAGGGTAAGATATAGATATAGTCTGGCATGGCTGAATGGATGATAAACACAAATACTAAGTAAAGGGTAAGATACAGATATAGTCTGGCATGGCTGAATGGATCATAAACACAAATACTAAGTAAAGGGTAAGATACAGATATATTCTGGCATGGCTGAATGGATGATAAACACAAATACTAAGTAAAGGGTAAGATACAGATATAGTCTGGCATGGCTGAATGGATGATAAACACAAGTACTAAGTAAAGGGTAAGATACAGATATAGTCTGGCATGGCTGAATGGATGATAAACACAAATACTAAGTAAAGGGTAAGATACAGATATAGTCTGGCATGGCTGAATGGATGATAAACACAAGTACTAAGTAAAGGGTAAGATACAGATATAGTCTGGCATGGCTGAATGGATGATAAACACAAATACTAAGTAAAGGATAAGATACAGATATAGTCTGGCATGGCTGAATGGATGATAAACACAAGTACTAAGTAAAGGGTAAGATACAGATATAGTCTTGCATGGCTGAATGGATGATAAACACAAATACTAAGTAAAGGATAAGATACAGATATAGTCTGGCATGGCTGAATGGATGATAAACACAAATACTAAGTAAAGGGTAAGATACAGATATAGTCTGGCATGGCTGAATGGATGATAAACACAAATACTAAGTAAAGGGTAAGATACAGATATAGTCTGGCATGGCTGAATGGATGATAAACACAAATACTATGTAAAGGATAAGATACAGATATAGTCTGGCATGGCTGAATGGATGATAAACACAAGTACTAAGTAAAGGGTAAGATACAGATATAGTCTGGCATGGCTGAATGGATGATAAACACAAATACTAAGTAAAGGGTAAGATACAGATATAGTCTTGCATGGCTGAATGGATCATAAACACAAATACTAAGTAAAGGGTAAGATACAGATATAGTCTGGCATGGCTGAATGGATCATAAACACAAATACTAAGTAAAGGGTAAGATACAGATATAGTCTTGCATGGCTGAATGGATGATAAACACAAATACTAAGTAAAGGGTAAGATACAGATATAGTCTGGCATGGCTGAATGGATCATAAACACAAGTACTAAGTAAAGGGTAAGATACAGATATAGTCTGGCATGGCTGAATGGATCATAAACACAAATACTAAGTAAAGGGTAAGATACAGATATAGTCTGGCATGGCTGAATGGATCATAAACACAAATACTAAGTAAAGGGTAAGATACAGATATATTCTGGCATGGCTGAATGGATCATAAACACAAATACTAAGTAAAGGGTAAGATACAGATATATTCTGGCATGGCTGAATGGATCATAAACACAAATACTAAGTAAAGGGTAAGATACAGATATAGTCTGGCATGGCTGAATGGATGATAAACACAAATACTAAGTAAAGGATAAGATACAGATATAGTCTGGCATGGCTGAATGGATGATAAACACAAGTACTAAGTAAAGGGTAAGATACAGATATAGTCTTGCATGGCTGAATGGATGATAAACACAAATACTAAGTAAAGGATAAGATACAGATATAGTCTGGCATGGCTGAATGGATGATAAACACAAATACTAAGTAAAGGGTAAGATACAGATATAGTCTGGCATGGCTGAATGGATGATAAACACAAATACTATGTAAAGGATAAGATACAGATATAGTCTGGCATGGCTGAATGGATGATAAACACAAGTACTAAGTAAAGGGTAAGATACAGATATAGTCTGGCATGGCTGAATGGATGATAAACACAAATACTAAGTAAAGGGTAAGATACAGATATAGTCTGGCATGGCTGAATGGATGATAAACACAAATACTATGTAAAGGATAAGATACAGATATAGTCTGGCATGGCTGAATGGATGATAAACACAAGTACTAAGTAAAGGGTAAGATACAGATATAGTCTGGCATGGCTGAATGGATGATAAACACAAATACTAAGTAAAGGGTAAGATACAGATATAGTTTGGCATGGCTGAATGGATCATAAACACAAATACTAAGTAAAGGGTAAGATACAGATATAGTCTGGCATGGCTGAATGGATGATAAACACAAATACTAAGTAAAGGATAAGATACAGATATAGTCTGGCATGGCTGAATGGATGATAAACACAAATACTAAGTAAAGGATAAGATACAGATATAGTCTGGCATGCCTGAATGGATGATAAACACAAGTACTAAGTAAAGGGTAAGATACAGATATAGTCTGGCATGGCTGAATGGATGATAAACACAAATACTAAGTAAAGGGTAAGATACAGATATAGTCTGGCATGGCTGAATGGATGATAAACACAAGTACTAAGTAAAGGGTAAGATACAGATATAGTCTTGCATGGCTGAATGGATGATAAACACAAATACTAAGTAAAGGGTAAGATACAGATATAGTCTGGCATGGCTGAATGGATGATAAACACAAGTACTAAGTAAAGGGTAAGATACAGATATAGTCTTGCATGGCTGAATGGATGATAAACACAAATACTAAGTAAATGGTAAGATACAGATATTGTCTGGCATGGCTGAATGGATCATAAACACAAATACTAAGTAAATGAGTACCATACTACACCTTAAAAGTAGTTTTCTATGACATATTTTGCATTTCATTGAATTTGTTCTGTATGTGTTCTTGCTGTAATCATTAAATAATGTGAATGTATCAATCACTCTTAGCACTACACATATACCAAACAAATGGTCACAGTTACATATATTTCATATCTGAGATTATCTTAGGTAAAGTTACTTTTGAGCTCATAAACCAAACAAATGGTCACAGTTACCTATATTTCATATCTGAGATTATCTTAGGTAAAGTTAATTTTAAGCTCATTACTTTAAAAAAAAAAATTGGCATGTGCTTCACATATTGTCCTTTGTAGACTGATGAAACTTGGAGCTGATTTTCTGTGAGCATTATTCCCTCATTTCAGAAGCAGGTCAATATCAGCTTTATTTGTTGACTTTGTTAAATGTTGTGTTTGATATTCATTTGTAAAACACTTTTCATGTGAGAATCATGAAACTCAAAATATTTGGCAAGGCTCTTAATCCCATACTCTTACAACAAAACAGACTCTTTGTAACTTCCATTCTTCCTTATATCGACTTTGGTAAAATTTCCATATTACTTATGGCTGTGGGTTAGGTGCACAGATTTGATCTTGATTTTTACTGGGCAGGCAAAGCTGTGATATCAATCCCATTCTTCAGTGCCCCAAAATGAGTTGAGATATATTTCATAATATTTTAAGCTAGACAGGTAGTGAACTCAAACAGTGTCTGTGTTCATGAATGGACATTCCATGACTGTCATACACTGTAATAAATAATGTGAAAAAATACAAAGCTTAATGTTAATAATTATTGCAAGCTTAATTAGTGTAAACTTGAATAAAATATTAAATATTATTTACTTTACACCTGTGATTTCCAAACACACAAACAGACAGACACGTACACAATTATGGCTTCAGGGTGACAGAAAGAAAGCTCAACAAGTAACATGGAAGATCACCTCATAAATATGCAAAGATCTTGCTTCATTTTTGACAAACCAAACTCTTCAAGAAATAAGTATATATTGCAAGATTGAAAATCAGGTCACAAATACGGCTTTCCGAGCACAGAGCACAAATATGACTCTCAGTACAGTAACAAGTTCAGTCAGATGCTCATTATGTAACATATCCAAGATCTGAATGACACAAACCCATATTTACGTATTAGGATATGGGGTTTTCCAAGTGGCAACAAAGCTTAGCCAACCAGCTGTATGTACACCTTGTCAAGGTATCTTGATGTGGAATTTAAATAATCACATCTGACTTCTTAATGTACAAGCTTACAATCAGAAAGGAGAACTCGAGTGTTGAGAGATGGGTAACATACAAAAGGCCATACCATACTCAACTATAGCCTTTCAGGCAAGTAAGCTAAACGTTATTGAGAAATTATTCTAAATGCTATACTCCAACTTAATTTCCTTCTGTACGCACTTACAAACCCCCTTTATTTCCTGGTGAGACTGAGAGACAAATAGAAAAAATCAACAAGTTATCTCTGAGAGAAGGAATGGTAAGAAAAAGTCATCTGCAGTAATGCTTTATTCCACTGTGCTAAATACATGTAGCATGTTGAACTGGCAGTATACGTGCACTTCCCTTTTCAACAACAAACCTAAGCATGCACAAATCGCAGAACCTGAGACGTTTTGAACTAATAATGCCACAAGCTAATTTCATGGCTACTTTAACATTTCAGCTTTGTTATTGCCCATAGCTTTTCTCAGAAAAAGTTGAATACAGGACTTTAATGTCTGTGAAAATAAATCCCTAATAAACCCCTATGATCATCACTGTTATTGTCAAGTTGTCTCTAAAATGTAATCAAACCCATCAATATATGAGGAAAACTGCTGATTCAGGACAGCCATGACAAATTATAAATAAATATCATATTGATGAAGCAAATTTAACTTTCATATTGTTTACAAATATGCTTGCCAAGTCATTTGGCATTACAACATGTCCTATCGTGATACGATCACTCAATGACAAAACAGATTTTAGTTGTTGAAACTATGCAAGTCAAGCAAAAAAAAGTTAGAAACTTGTGCACCATTTACATTTCATGAAATGTAGGAATGGATAATATAGATAGTAAATTGTATCACAACAGACAATGAATATTTACAACACAGAAAATAATATAAATATGTGCTTATGTTTTGGAAGTAAAAGCAGCCATTGATAAGATCTCATGGAACAATATCTTGCAAGACATGTTATTTTTCTGCTACTGTATTGGCTATTCTAACCTTGGGACATGTACAAATAATTATGTTATAAAGCCTGTGTGCTTATTTGAAAGGAAACACTACTCAGTGTGTATGGCCAACAATAATGATAATCCAGAATAGTCAAACATCTTTTGAATTTATATTGACAGCTTTGTACACGGACTTCACCATATATACTGTTTATATCATCATCAATGTTTCATGTACACTCTAACTGAGAACTTGTATTCATCACAGTTACAGTTAACTAATTTGACAAAAGTAATAACTATCACAGGCCTAAGTTACAGTTAACTAATTAGACAAAAGTAATACCTATCACAGGCCTAAGTTACAGTTAACTACTTTGACACAAGTAATATGCATGCATCACAGGCCTAAGTTACAGTTAACTAATTTGACACAAGTAATATGTATGCATCACAGGCCTAAGTTACAGTTAACTAATTTGAAAAAGGTAATACCTATCACAGGCCCAAGTAAAAGTTAACTAATTTGACAAAAGTAATACCTATCACAGGCCTAAGTTACAGTTAACTAATTTGAAAAAAGTAATACCTATCACAGGCCTAAGTTACAGTTAACTAATTTGACAAAAGTAATACCTATCACAGGCATAAGTTACAGTTAACTAATTTGAAAAAAGTAATACCTATCACAGGCCTAAGTTACAGTTAACTAATTTGACAAAAGTAATACCTATATTTATCGATGTATTAAGCGTGACAGCAGTAGTGGAAAAATGATTATAGATACTTAAGCTGTCACACACTGTATGCCTGATGACTGAGAGACAGTATCTGTGTTGTAAATTGGTGCTGCACTAATTGGTGTTCCAACAAAAATTAATGTTACTAAAACATTACTGTAACCAGTGTTGTAAATTGGTGTCATGGTGCCATGTGTGACAACATCCATTGATGTGACTGAGGCACTGTTGCTAACAGTTAGTATTATAGAGGTGTAATGCTAACCTATAAATCTACTGGCCAGTGATTCACAAAATCCATGGAAAATGACATCGGTTTTGACTGCATTATATTTAATCAATGACATAATAGAGTTAAAAAAAAGTTGAACATGCAATGTTTATATCAGCATTTATTTCTTTCATACTGCCAAATGTTTCTTGATGTTTAACCGGTTATACCTTTTTTAAACAATGATCATAACATTACAATAAGAGAAAATCTTGTAAGTGTATGCATAAATAAACTTTGTATAAAAATAAACACTAATTAACAGTGAAAAGATACTCGTAACAAATTATACTCAAATAACATACTGCCTTCAAGGTTTATACATGTTTAAAGCAGGAGTCTCAAACACATGGCCCATGGAGTTATTTCCAAAGTTATTTTATGTGGCCCTGGGCCTAGTACATATGGCCATAATAGGGTGACCTTACATCAGGTTTCAAGTAGAGATCTTCAGCAACTTTCAGAAGGCACACATCAAAAAAATTTGACCCTTAGATACAGTAAAGCATTATGGGATTGCCAAACAAGCTGGTGCCAAAAGCTTGTAACTCACTGCCAATAATATGTCCATTGAGGAAAAACATTGTCCAGGTTAATGACCCAAAAAATAAAAAAAATTAGGACTTTGTATAGTGCCTACACTTTAGAAAGCTCTAAGTGCTTTATAACATCTATAATGATATGACTACTAAAAAACAAAAAACAAAGACCCCCAAAAGCATGAAATTAGAAAACATAAATATGTTGAAAATATTTAAGGTAGGAAACATTAGGTCATTAAGTTTGTTCTTGCAGTCAAAAAAGGTGAGTTTTAAGAGCACTCTTGAAAGGGATCACTGTTCTTGTGTCTAATTTCAATGGGCAATTCCTTCTACATTGCTGGGCTCTGGTATGCAAAGAACATCCACATGACTTCGTTTTCATAGTGGGAATAATAAGTACATGTATATGATTGTCAGAAGAGTGTAAGTATCATGCTGGTGTGTACACACGGGTGAGGCTAGATAGGTATGTTGGCCTGAGTCGTCAGTAAAAATTAGCACAGAGAACAAATTTTGTGTTTGATTTTGGATTGAATATATTGATAGCTAGTGTAGGGTACAGAGCAGCATGGAGGTGTGCTCTGATCATGGTACTGTAAGGATGATCTGAGCAGCTGTGTTTTTAACTTTTTGAAGTTTCTGGAGTAGATGATTTCCTGAATAACTCCCACATTTGTAAAAGCTGGATATAGGGTTTTATTTTCACAAATCCACCCATACATACTTCTAGGACATAAACTTTTTTAAGTTAAAACATACTTGTTTACAATTTCATTTTGACCTAAATATTGTATTAAAAACTTTTCTATTGATGTATCACTGTAACAAACAATTGGTGGAATAAGCCAAGGATCTCTGCTAAATCATTGATCCTAGACAGGTATGAAACTTGACTTTATTTTTATAGACTGAGAATTTTATACCAAAATAATTCATTGTCCATCTGTATCAATCTGACTTTGTTAATTTGTTCTAATGACAGAAACAGTACAAATTCCTGAAAGAAGTATTGCAAAGAAAATAATCTGTATATTTTGTACTTTTGTACATGTTGTACTTTTGTACATGTTGTACTTTGGGGCAAAACCGAATGTAGAGAACATTCGTACCAAAACAGATCACTGACTACAACAGTTTTAACTGCAATTTTAACATATTACTGACATTATGACGCCAAGGAAAGAGAAGCACGGCTTCCCGAAAAACATAGTGTCCCGTGCAGAAAATTCTCACCAATTCACATGAGCTTCTCATAAGTTGCACATGAGAACCATGTTAGAAACGTATGCAAATTGGGTAGTTTTTGCAAGCTCATGTGTGCAGTTTGTTAGATCTTGTGAGCCATGGAATAACTAACCAAATTCTCACATGTGCGGAGTTTGCTCACGTGAGAATTTGAATCTTCACATGAGAAAGTTTAACTTAGAAAACATTCTTTTCCATTACATCTGACCATGTTTCAAAATAAGGCAGAGTTCTAATTTCTCATGTGAGTTATCACGTGAGAAATTTGGACTTTGATTCTGATCAAAGTATCGTCAAATATACATCGTTTCTGTTTTGCAAATCTTGTTGCTTTGCTGTTTTCATATATAAAAAATCTGTCAATTTATTTAATGACAGTGCGTTTGACTCTTTACCTTGACCCAAGAATCATCTCTTTTGGACTGCAAAAGTATGTACACGTTGAAGCATGAAGATGTGGTCTTAAAAATAAAAAAAAAACTCGTAACGGTTAACCGAAAAGTAAAATTCTGATGCATGCCAGATACCGGAAAACATATTTTTGTGACAGCTTTGTCTCGCACATGCATATTTTTACTCAAATTAAGCAATAACCAGATATCTTATAATTTTCTGACATTGTTTATACAAGTATCAATGAATTTGTTTGAACATTGTTTATACAAGTATCAAGGAATTTGTTTGAACATATTAATGTACGTATCACTATTCATAAAACAAAAGACTCTTCAAAACAAACTTGGCATTGAAGTCTCGTATAACCGATTACGGGATAACTCGGCCCATAGCATAGCATAGTCGGCACACTAACGTTCTCGGCCCATAACGAACTCGGCCCACCCAAATCGGCCCATAACGTACTCGGCACATTTACGTACTCGGCCCCATTACGTACTCGGCCCCATTACATACTCGGTCCACGATTTATATAATAGTAATGTTGATGTAATGTTTTATTTTTCAACAGTCATTTCATTTGTCTTTTAATCTTTGTACGTTTCTTTATGCTTAGTGCATCTGTGTATGAGTTGTAAACTTTAATTAACTTCACGAAAAAAAAAAAAAATATTAAAACCAGTGATATTGTTACTTTTTATTTCAGTTAAAATCGCCAATAACAATAAAGTTTTTAAAAAAATTTGCTCGAATAAATATAAAAAGCTTCATTTTGCTAACCATTGATGCCGGATAATATTGTTGATGCTGGTGTGAAACTTAATCTCCCACTGTCAACCTATCTGATTACATGATGAAAGGATGGGCTTTTTGGAACCAATTAGAGTGTCCTGTGGGGCATGGATCATCCCATTCTACTATATGTACATCAAAAATGAACTACAGCAATATTAACTAACTTACGAAAGACACAAATTCTATTATATAGGCCAGTTGTTAAGAAATATCTGATAACGAAAATACAATTTATTTGATTTATAAAATTAAGTCATACTTGAGTGAATATGTATACAAAGGCACGTAAAACAAAAAGTTTACGAACAGTCCGCCCTCTTTGGCGCCTCAAACGAACTCAACGGATGCTGCTCGCTGGCCTGTAGTGTACATGTAGAAGAGTACATTTGAAACAAGAGACTGAATTTCGCGCGCGGGCAACGTTTAGCAAGGACCACGCTGCTTAGAAAGAAAGTCACTTATTGTTCTCCTGCAACATGTTCGCTGTTATATGTTTCTATGACGACAAGAGTGTGGACATTGTTAACAAAAATAAAATAAAATCAACCTCTAGTGATTTCCACGTCGGTACTGATGTCAAAGTCCAGTACGAAACAGAAGACATCGATGAAAGTGGGAGGGATATTAGAAGATTTCAGGATTATGAAGGACTGGTTCTTTGCTTGAGAAAGGTAAGTGACGTTTACTCATTTCGTTCTACTATTTTCACATATGTTATGCTCAGTGTGTGGAAAAGGGATACGATTAAATCAGAATAATTCATGCTCTCAGACCCTCTATTTTACAGACGTACGGCGACCGATCAATGCATTAGGGACGAGTCCAAAATATTCCGAATGATGTAGACTCTGCCAAACATAACATATATACCCATCAATACCATTACAATTTTGGCGGCTGTTTTATTGGACTACAAAATACCACGACCATAAAAAAAAGGTTCCTTGGTATCTATTTTATATGGCGGCCATGTACTATATTTTACAATGACTTTTCTCATGTTTGACGATCGCTAGTTCGCTAACAATATTCGCACTGCGACCAGCGTCTGTCTCAGTTTGGATTACAATAATTATGATATGGTGTGCAATTAACAATTAAAGGCTAGTCCGTGAATTAGCGGTTTTCCCAGGAGAAAAAATGTTGATAATTCGATTTTACTGTAACATTGCAGAATTTTGATTTAAATAGACAGCCAAAACATAAGTGTAGAAATATCACCACCAACATATCAGTCACTGCAGATGAAACATGATGCAGATATATCATGCAAAAGATTCAAGATCGAATACCACTCAAATTGTTTTTTATTTTTTTTCATTTTTAGTAAATATGTACAAAGGCATCTTGAATTGAGAAAGAATTATGTTACTCGGATTTACTTTGTAAATGTACATTTTCAGGCCCAAAAAAAAGTAAATACATGTTTCCAGTTGGCCGACGTTCCCTGTTTCTCGTTGCTGACCCTAGCACTTTTCCCCACCCCCACCTCCAATTTTTTTTTTTAGTTAAAAAAAATCACATTGCCGAAATTGATTTGTGCATCTAATTAGCCGGTTCTGCCCAGTACTTTCAAGCGCTTGAATTATCATTTTGGAGAAAATAAATTCTCCTGGAAGTGTAGGAGAAATATCCCTGAGGATTATTCCAGAAATATTAAAAGTATGGAACATACAGATGTGATCTGCAAGCATCTGAACAGCAGTACAGTTTATCAGTTTTGCTAGTGAGCCATCAGGTAGCTCAATTGATAGAGCATCAGACTTAATCGAAGGGTTGCGTTTTCAATACCTGCTTGGGTCAGGCTCAGTCGGCTGCCTCAGTGTGTCCTATTTCCTCAGTGTGAGATAGCCAATAATGTGTTGAAAGTGCCATTTAAACCAATAATAACTGTGTTTTGCTTTTGCCTTGTCCAGTGAATCTACACCAGTTCCTTTTTACAAAATATCACAAATGCATTCCTTTTTACAAAATATCACAAATGCAAAAATAGGAACAAAACAAACTTGCACTAAGTTTTTCATTTCAATTTCAGATTTTATTTTTCAACAGTTCAAGACAGACCCAGCTAACCTAAATTCAATGGTAAACAGGAAGTGCCTCGATTCAAAGAGAAAAATTTCCAAATGAATACTTTTTCAGACTGGCATGTGACTGTGTGTACATGATGAAAGACTCGGAAGCAGTATTGTTAATTACACGCTTCGTTTGCGTTAAATTTTCTGGAACATTGAAGAATGGTCTTCATGTGAAGCCATGAATTTCATACAGATTTGAAACTTTAACTTGTATAGTGTGCTTGCTAAAATATGTTTATTTGCAGTATGTTTAATGATGACCTTTAAGAACTTTGATTATTTAATGCATGTGATACGATAATTACAATAATTGAAAATTTTATATGCATATATATATATATATATATATATATATATATATATATATATATACACACACAGACACACACACACTAGTTTTCTTTTTGCTCATGCGAGAAACCTGGCTAAAACATCCATAACGGAACTCAAAGATGCTCATCCTTGTTAGATTTAAATATGACCTTGAAAGTCTCTAATGCTATTAAATTGCAAGTTTTATGATAGTAAACTTTGTTCTTTTTTAACTTTTGTCAAAAATGTACGTGTTAAATACTAGTTGTTTTGGAGTTTTTTTTTGCTTATGTGAGCAAACTCTTGCTCACGTGAGGAAAATTGTGCTCATATTAATTTCAGATCCTGCAATTTTCATGTGAGCAAAATCTTGCTCACGTGAGCAACATCTTGCTCACGTGAGCAACAATATAACAATTCCTCCTCATGTTATTTTCAGATTTTGTTAGATTCAATTTCTCATGTGAGTTCTACCTAATTTGCATGTTAAAATGCACATGAGACTAACCTGTGTTAGATCTCACGTGAGAATCTCATGTGCAGAAGGGTAGGCAATTTTGGTGTGGGGTGAGACAGGTACCATAAAGATCTCTGAGTTAATACCTACATTTGTTCATGAAGAAGTATGAAAAGTTAATATGTAAGTTTTTACAAAACATAGCAATTACTGTACACAACAATAAGTGAAGATTGGGAGATTAAGGTGTACTATAACTTGTATTGTGACTAAGGGGTGAAATTATATACACATGCCATGTATCGATACAATTCATGATACACAACTTGCCAGACAATACATATCAATACGCATATGAACTTGATGGTCTCTCCGACTTTGGAAGGAAGTCAGTTCCCTTATATGCTGACATACTGGTTGCATTTACAGTATGCAAATTACAGATAGACATACAGTTATATATTTATATGCAATTCTCAACAATGTCAAGACGACAAAAACAAACAGATAACCTGTTGGTTGTCAGAGAGTTTTATTCAACATTTTTGGCCATTTATGGTGACTCTATTAGAATAAATCCAGGCATGGGAATGTGGATGAATTCCTACAAAATCAATTTACAGAGCTGACATACATTTTCTTTTAGATACATCCAGTCCAAAATAGGATTTTTCACATAATGAAATAATGCTCAAAGGGAGATTGACTTTCATGCCATCTATTTTTGTCCCTCTGTTAGCATATACATCCAACTTGTATTTAATACCATTTTCGGGCTAAACATCACTCACTGTGATATCTCCATTAACACCTTCCAAGCTCCAGTGATCCGATATACTTTATAACTTTAAAATCATTATCATCATCGATATCAACAGTCAATATGTGCCGAATGAAAACATAATGAACCATGCCAGGAATCTGATATTTTGGGTTTTCAAGGTAGCCCATTTTTAAACAAGCATTTGTAAAACTTACTTAATGGAAGGTTCATAAATGCCATGATACATATTCCAGGGCACAATGAGTCAATCAAATTTAGTTTAACAACCATTCTTGTCATGCTTAAAGTAAAGTACCCAGATGTGTAAACAGTTGCTTCCCTGAAAAACAAATGCCATGACAAGAATGGTTAAATAAAAATTGCTACTTTGCCGAGCGCATCTTGATATGTGGGACTTTAACAAATTTGTGAGAGTTCTCATGCATCACAGTTATTAAAGTGTACAAATTCATACAAATATTGATTGATTAAAATTGATTGATTCATGCAATCACACACTCTGACAGCATCTTTGTTTAATTACTTTACATATTAATTAATGACTTGCATGCGAAGTTTCTTTGTTTCTTTTTGGTCAATACTTCCTGTTTGTCATGCTGGGAATAGGCTACATTAATTTCTGTTCGGAGATTTTTGTTTAACTTGGACCAGAATGAGCATTAACTGCCAATGCGAGTTCAGTGTAACATATTTAACTATGTGACACACCAGTAATGTAGCTTTCAAATCGGCTGATGTCGACAAGATACAATGCATGTAAAAATGGTTATTAAATGATGAGTAAAGTACTTCATTATTTATGTGGAATACATTTGGAATCTATCCTGTATGCTGAACATCATCTGCTAGCTAAAGATAAATAGCATGGTTGGGGGGGGGGGGTAGAGATTACAAACCATGCTACTTTGTGTTCATTTTGAAGATGCCAAGTGAGTATTTAAATAGTCTTTTTGTTTTTATTAATAAAAATAAGTCCTTGCGGCTGAAAAATCTGTTTCATATGAATTCTAAATTTAAAGATTAACAAGGCAAACAAAAAATAATTATTCATAACTGTTGAAGACTAACATAAACTTGCATATGATAAGTATCATATTGTATCGATTTTCCTTCTCTTGTATCGATACATGTCTCATTACAACAAAAGCATTTATGCATCGATATCATGATCAGTTGTTTCACTCCTGGTTGTAACCCGCTGTTACATTGCTTATTCCAACATCAATTAAAGTTACTGAGGTACTGTAATATAATGTCATAGTGTGTAGTGTGACAACATCCACAAATGTGACTGAAACACTTATGTTACCAGCTTGTGTTACAGGGCCAGGTGTAATAGCAGCCACTGAGGAGGACAAGACATTAATGTAAATGACTGACATTTTAACTTAAAAGTCAGTCCTGTGTGACAACAAAGTATTATTGTTGTAAGTTGTAAATATTCTAATTAATGTAAATTGATTGATTAATTTAATTTTAATGGCGCACCAGCACTTTAAAGTTATTTAGCGCCATACAATAGGTTATATGTATAAAAATAAGAAAGGTTTAATATCGACCAGCGATATAACAAAACCATAATAGTTAAATATAAAATGGTAAGATGTTGGTAACAGGAAAATATGAAGCTTCCCAATCAACGAGAGATGTAAATGGTGTATGTTGATGATAAGATGTTGTAAATAAGAGGCGGTATTTGCATGAGATAAAAATGCTTTCAGGTGATGTCATACAAGTTATAGTTTAAAATAAAAATTTACTTCCTTCAGGAAATCTAAAATACTAGTGATTTAAATAGTATCAAAAGGTTCCTTCATGTCATGTACATTATAATATTTGTCACGTATAGGTTCCAGGTCGGAACACTCGGTCATAAAGTGTTTAACAGTGAATGGTTCATTGCAAGAAACGCACTCTAGTGGATCTTCACCTTTCATTAATGTAAATAACCGACATTTTAACTTAAAGTCAGTCCTGTGTGACAACAAAGTATCATTGTTGTAAATGTTCTAAGTTGTTGTTACGGAGCTGGATTTGATGAAATCCACTGATGTTATGGTAGTAGCAATTGATGCAAAAAAAAAACCCACTGGTGATTGGTGCTGTTAGATGATCATCAAAAATGAAATTGTTTGTATGGAATTGACATGTAACAAGATTTGAACAGTTTTGATTATTGGAAAAGATTTTATTGAATCAATCATAAAATCAATAAATGTAAAAATCAATAATATTGAGTTTAAATTGACGTACTTTCACACAGACTCAATTGATATGCATTTTACTTATTTAAATCTGGAATATGGCAGTTTAAAGTTAACAGCAATTATATTTGCACTTGATATGTTTAAAAATTGTACATAATCATGTTATGACTTCATTATTTCATGTTAAATACAAAATTATGAGAATAATTAACACAAAAATGATACATCTTTATAAAAACAATTAAGCAATACTCATATTGATAACAAATCATACACTAATTAAATCTTAATTTAATTAATCAATAACCAATTTTCAATTAAGAGAAAATGTGCATGTTAATTTTGGATATAAATTTGACACATCTGAAAATATATTCCATAAAATTACATGGCTCACAGAAATTAATCAAATAAACCTTTGTAAAGGATAACTTGTCTACAAATTTCTCTAATATGACAGCATACCTGAAAGAACATTTTAAATTAATTTACAGACCTTATTCTTTAATATAAACATTGCAAATTCTCTTGAAACTTTGAAAAATCAATATTGAACAGTCTAAATGTAGTTTGAAATATTCTGACGCATGGATATTGAACTCTTTGCCTGTACACATTAAAACTGCAAAATCTGTTAAAGTGTAACAGAGAAATACTAACATGTTTAAACCATGCTGTTTGAATGATCCATTACACTTATATCTGCATTCTAACAAAGCTATCCTTATTGCATAACAAATTATTATTATTATTATTATTATTATTATTATTATTATTATTATTATTATTATTATTATAAACAACCATGTCTACTAATTTAACAGATAGTAACATTTACTTTATAGGGAAGATTTGGTGAACCATAGTAAATTAATATCTATCTTAATTTCTACATGTTACACAGTAAAATTAGCCATGGTGTCAAACCCTCATTTAACCAGGCTGTTTTATAATCAGCCAATCTTAGGAACCCATGGTTGATGCAGCACCAGAGAACTGATTTTCATGGACTTTTTTTCTTAAGGATACTGAACTGTTCCACATGCTACTTTGTTTAACATTGTACTAACATGTACTAAAGCAGAAAAAACACAAGCATGTCTAAAAAGAATTTCCAGGAATTCAAAGATCAGACTATTTCTTCTTTTTACTGCAGCATGCTGAATTACCCATCTCTGATATTCCAGAGTGATAAAAGAGTGTCTTGAGTGTCAAAAGAGTTTCAAATTAGCAACTGTGGCAGCCATATTGGATAAAATGAGCACCATTTTTGTTAAGGATGACTTTTTACAACAATGGAAGACTTGGTGAAACTTAAACATGGAAATATGTTTTATGCTGAAAACTCCAGTCAATAAGACTTTGTGTTCAGAAGTTACTGTAGTAGTGCTATGATGATTTACAAAATGGTTGCTACGTAAGTGCTATCATGATTTACAAAATGGTTGCTAAGTAGTAGTACTGTCATGATTTACAAAATGGTTGCTAAGTAGTAGTGTTATTATGATTTACAAAATGGTTGCTAAGGAGGACACATTGGACACCATGTTGGCATCATTTTTATTTTGGATCAACTAGATATCATAAGAAGTCTTTAAGTGCAAACCGCATGTTGATGTTACCATTCATTTATGAAGAGTATGATTTTCAACATGGTTGCTGCAGTGACCATATCTGACTTCATTTAGGGCCAACTAGAAAAATGCATATGTAAGTTTCATGGCAATCATCCAAGTAGTTTAGGATAATTAGCAATAGCAATCATGTGTTAAAAAATGGATAGACAATAGCAAACATACGTCATCCAATAGGCTCTTCAAGTCTACAATGAGTACAGCTAAAAATTAAAATCTATTTATCTTACCAAATTGGTTTTGCTCATTCTTTACAGACTGTTCACATGGGTACCATTTTATTCTGAGGCATGACATATAAGACTGTGTTATAGCCATGGATATCCACATATATAAAGTATGGGTGGGTTTGGGCATTTGATCTTCCCTGGAATTTCAAACATGTTTTGGCCTACACCTATAGAGCTTAATAACGGACAACTAACATGTTTGCTGCTACTTAAAAATATTTATCTGGGTGCTCCTGGTTATAAAAGTGAATAATAATAAAAATAATATTCCATTAAAGAATGTGATGCAACACTAACATATATGCTTAGTCAAATGCTGATAATGAGGTAAAATAAATTAAGGCCAAGAATGATGTGTGATGAAGGCTCATTGTAAAACATATTCAGCTGATCATTATGTAAAATTTATTTTATCTCGTATTCAGCTGATCATTATGTAAAAGTTATTTTATCTCAAAGTTATACAACAGCATGATTAATCATTTAAAACCTAATTATCAAAGAAAGAAACCAATGATTAACATTGAAATTGCAAATGTAAGGTTATGAAGTGCATGAGTTTTTAAATTGTTCATTCACTAACTAAGAACATGTATGCTTTCCATTTTTGTGATAATATAACTAAGGATACATTCCAGTATCTTTTTCCAATTCTTCTGTTTTCTGATATTAAAACTAACAATGTATTCTAGCAAACACCAACCTGGGGTTTCTGAAAATATAACTAACAATATATTCTACTGAACAGGGGCAAAACAATTTTTATAACATAACTACGGGTACATTTTAGTGAACAGTGATTAGAATTTCTTTTAACTAAGTATACATTCTAGTGGACAGTGATTAGAATAATTTCTGATAACATACCCAAGTATAAATTCTAGTGGACAGTGATTAGAATAATTTCTGATAACATACCCAAGTATAAATTCTAGTGGACAGTGATTAGAATAATTTCTGATAACATACCCAAGTATAAATTCTAGTGGACAGTGATTAGAATAATTTCTGATAACATATCCAAGCATAAATTCTAATGGACAGTAACTTGGATTTCTGATATAACTAATGATTACTCTAGCAAACCTGACTGGGCTTTCACATAATATAACCAATAACATATACAGCTGAAAAGCTTGCTCCTGTGCTCAGGATAGTGCATGGTTATTATAATTTACCCTTATTCAGAGCAAAAATATCTCGAAAGTTCACAAATTTTGGTAATATCTCACTGGCTTCATCAGAAACTACTGCTAATCACATATTTGTTTTTTACCAACAGAAACGTGAAGCAGCAATGGGATGATCCCACTCTCACCAATTGCAAATTTACAGAAGTGTTTGAGAAAAAGACCTTGGAATTGGCCAGGAACCCATCATCAATGTGTTAAATATACTTTGAACTATATCAGAGTATCATGTGCTGGAGTTCTCCGATCATCACAACCTCATTGATCCAGTTCACTTCTGAGCAAGAAAAAGGTGGCAAACTACCTTTCTTGGAAACATGACAACTGATCAACCAAAGTTACTGTGCATAAAAAAATAACTTATATGTTCCACACCTACTTCACAATTTCATTTTACATGTATATCCCAATTGTTGCAGAGAACTCTCAAATATTTCTAGAAGTCTTTTGATTTTCTTTCTCCTAAAAGAAGGTCCTATATGAAAGAATCCCATGCAATCAAAAGAAGCTATGTTCTATTTTATCACCTGTCAATATTGTTGTGATGCAATAATTATCACTTGAAAGAATTTGTTTCTTCACTTAACAGAATGTTAAGTTTAAAAATTATTAACGTAAATTTATGAATATCTTTTACCTCTACAACAATACAAAATCAGAAAATAAACCAGAACAAAAATAAACCACAGCAATAAATTCAAATCCTAAGAATGAACACCGTGAATACTGAAGCTCCATATAGTTTCATTCTCACTAAAGAAACTTAAACCAGTCAATTACCTGGCATTACTGTACTATATATTAAAACGTTGTTTACCATCATTGAAAATAAATTCCACACAGCATATGTGTCCTCAACAAAGAAAACTAATTCAGAATAATAAATGTTTTATAGTAAACAATGTTAAATGACTTAAGAGCTGACAATAAGGTTGGATATACAAGTGGAAAACAGTTACCACACGTATGCTACCGTGAGATTGTCTTTTTAGGCAATAAAACAGGGCATTGTGTATTTCCCAATCAATTGTTGGACTCGAGGTACTACTTCAGTTCTTATAGTAAACCTATGTAAACACCATGATACTAAACATCCAATAACTTTAAATTTCATGACCAAACCGATAATACTCAGTACATATGAAACCTGGATGTCAGCTTCTGTATAGAAAACAGGATATGAGCCGTGGCATTTTCCGGATCTACATGTGTTTGAAATGTGCTTTCATTTCCACATCAAAGTCTCATGTGCTAATTGCAGTAAAAGGTGTTCCAAACTCAAGACTGAAAAGACTGAAATTCCATCAGTAAAACAATGTATCTATTATTTTCAGTTTCAATTAGGATAAGCTCTCTAGCAATTATGTTTCCAACTTTCATTATCAACAAATCCTGGCCATACAAATCGATATATAATCTATTGCATGTTCACCAATTTCCAGACTGGTTGCTATTTTCCCATACAATTAGTACCATGTGTCCTGCTGGCACTTACTTCATACACTGTAGAACATGGTTTCTTAGAATTATGTCTGAGGGCCAGTCATTTTCAGAAGATAAGGATTAACTAATAATTAGTTGCACTGGTTTTCTTGCTTGTGTACTTTAGACTAACCTTTAGCTATTTGCAGTTTGGCCACACTGACCAGAATAAGACGAGTCACTGGGAGAAAAGCATGTCCTTTGAGAATTTCATGCATTTTGGGCTTGGAAGATTGGTCAATATTTAGTGAAAATACGACTTAAAGATGCCACAAAAAACCTCCCTATTTTATGTCCAAATATCCCCGACTGTTTTTATAAAATTAATTCTACATACTGAACCTTTGAAAAGCACTTGTATGCATTTAATCAAATCAGAAGAAAAAAAACTGACTTGAGTACAAAGTATGAACTTTCACTGTATAGTATTAGCAATACATGTATTATTGCCATACCATTAAAAAATATATATTTGTCAGCACTGAATCTTCATTCACCATTCTGAGCTTGGTGAATGATTTTTCAAGCATGCATTCATTATTTACATTTTACTTTTGATTGCAAACAAAAGTGTACTTTGGGTTTAATATTTTTTAATATTTTAATATGTGGCACTCTGGTTGTATGGAAAAGGCACACATTTATGAAGTGATCCTTGGTTTTATTTCGTCTATATAATCAGTCAAACATGTTAATTATAATGAAATGAATGACCTCACAAAAAATTTTAATGTTTTTTTGGGTGAGGGCACTATTGTCAAAGTAAAATGTTTTATTGGGTGATGACCCCATAATTAAGTGGGGTGGGGATCAGTATCTTTACACAACAGATTTAGAAATATCACCAAAAAATCTTTGTAGCGGTGCATGAAATGTATTCTTCTGTGAAAAATGTACCTGGAAGAGTGAGATTGTGAGATGGTGCCATTCCCATAGTAGATAGAGACTAGTTTAGAAACTCCTATCAGAACTACACTGACAATAAATTTCATACTGGCATGTGAATGATGTAATCATTTTGTAATAATTTACAAATGGTGTTAGAAGGGTCACAAAATACTTTTCTAAACACAAGATAATCAAATTTATGTCTTTAAAATTATTATTTATATTTATGTACTGTTTTAATTTAAGAGTTTATTCTGGGCAAGTAAAATTGTTTAATACTTGCCTGACTGGGCAAGTGAAATGTTAGTGAGTTTTCAACCCCTATGATGGAAAATTCCTTTCACCTGCTTGTATGTACTACAAGCCTCATAAACAAATCATATGAAAGTAGGTTAATAAACAATGAAATATATAAATAGGCAAATTATGACTAGCAACTATTTTTTCATGAGTTAGATGTAAGGAAACAGCCTATTGATACTCTACTGAATACCACATTTAAAATATAAAGAATGCTGATTGGCTGAAATTAATTACTGGAAATGAAATAAAATAGTTTATCAAAAGTAGCATGTATCGGCTAAATTGTATAAACTTGTAGGCTTGAACCTAAAATAAATTGTATTTTGCCACTGCCATCTCACAGGTAGTACTGAATGGAAACAGGGTTGTCTAACTGGACTCGATTTGTTTAGTGGAAAATGGAATTTGTGTCAGTAGAAAAGTTCAGCATTGCGTTTTCATCATTATACAATTTTTTTCAGAGAGATCATTCAAAAGATTTTAGCCTTGTTTGCTAATCTTACCACAAAAGTTAAGTAATTTGGCCTACATTAACTTTACAGTGCATATGAATTGAAATAGTTGTCTGTAGGATTTGAATTAGTTGTCTGTAGGAATTGAATTAGTTTGTAGGAATTGAATTAGTTGTCTGTAGGAATTGAATTAGTTTAGTTTTCTCTAGGAATTGAATTAGTTGTCTATAGGAACTGAATTAGATGTCTATAGGAATTGAATTAGTTGTCTGCGCCTTACAGATCATGATCATTTCTTTGTAAGCTTATAGTTGTTTACTTTTGCAAATGAAAACTTAAATAGAAGAGACACTTTGAAAAGTTTTTGTAAATGCATTTTGTTTGACTTCAGGAATCAATGGGTTATTGTAAACTGTCCAAATATTTCAACACAATTATTGGTAATATTTTCAGAATTTCAAGTGCTAGTGCTAAAGTTTGTAAATAACACCTGACAACTATATCACATGTATATATGTACTATTAGTTTGCTGCATTAGTTTGTGTTTTTATTTAATCAAATCATAATTATTCATAAATGATAAGCTGAATGTTACAGGTTTTCTCAAGCAAAATTTTTTCAACTCACAGAATGTAAATTTTCACTCAACAAGTCTTTCAAAAAATATAATTTTTTCAACAAGCACAGTAAGTTTAATTTGAAATGAGCTAAACTTAAGGTAATACATGAATATGCTTTTATTTATTTTTTTGTCTTTACTTTGCATGTTTACTTTCTTTAATTTCATTTTTGTTATCCTTCCCATTCTGGTGTTTAGTTCTTGTTTGATTAAATACGTGTACTTGACTGAATTTTTGCGTTTGAATTTCCTTTGTCAGATTTTGTCTTTGGAACTTTATTCACATCGAAAGAAGAATCGACTTGTGAAGTGTTAGTTACATTATGTAATTTATTTTGTTCATTGGTGAGCTTGGATCCATTTCTAGCTATGTCATTATGTGTCTTATGTTTAGTTTGTTTTTTTTTCCTCTTGCGGCGATGGTGCAAGCAGCAACAGATGATGAGGATGACTAAGACAGCAGCACTAACACTAACACTGATAATTATTACAAGCTGATTTCCATTAGTTGTTGATGTGCTGTTCATCGATGGTGTTGCTGTTGTTGTACTTATTATGTCTTCTGTTGTTGATGCTGTTGTTGTACTTGTTATGTCTCCTGTTGTTGATGCTGTTGTTGTACTTGTTTCTCTTACTGTTGGTGTTGTAGCTGAAATAAATTGAAGTTCAGCTTATTATTTTGAAGACGTAGAGATGCATTACTAGCTTTTAGAATATTTGTCAGTCTTGTATTATTGTGCTATTTGACAACAGTTTCCATATATAGGAATACAAAAAACTATTCAACATATCTGAACGTCTCCAAAATAGTGAACTTCAATTGCATTCCTGTACATAAATTTAGACACTCAATATCTATTATAGGACCAATGTCTTTACTGTATTCACAAAACATGAGATGCTTCATTTGGCTGCTATTTGCTTACTTGCAAAAACGGACAGACACCAGTTACTGTATATATTTTACTTTTACACACGATAGCTAAAATATAAGACAAACAGGAAATAAAACCTACTCAAAACTATCACTTACAGGTCATACAATTTTTGTAATGAATAACAATGTCTGGATGACCAAAACAAAGTTCTATCTGTGCAGGACCAAAATAATTTTCAAAGGAATATGTGTGTGATTAGGATTTTTAATGTAGCTTTAATATAACTTTTCAGTCACATCGCTACGATGTCTGCAGTGAGGCCGTTTATAGTATTATCTAGCACTGGGGCATCATACCGCAGACATGTAGCATGATGTCCCACCCACTCACATTATCCTGACATCAGGCCGACCAGTCCTAACACTAACCTCTTCATGCTGAATCCCAAGTGAAGCAGAAATACCATTTTTGTAAGTCTTTGGTATGACTCGGCCGGGGATCGAAACCACGACCTCCTGCTTTTGAGGCGGAATATAATCCAAACTTTCGATGAGAGAAAGATGAATCTTTGAGGGTGTGGACTGACTTATTTATGGATTTAGTCTCTAAAATGCCCCAATGAATGTACATTGAGGAAATATGAAATCCAAACTAATTGGCTTATCAATGAAATACTAGATGAGACCAATTCAATGATGTGGAAAACCATGTACAATATACATTCCGGAGAAATAAAAAAAAACAAGTATGATTAAAATGCTATTTAAAAAAATTAACGTTATTATCAATCGATGCTAAAAAAGAAAGAGCAATCTATTTGGAAAAATTTCATTGAAGTCATTGGAAACACAAAAGAGCTCAGACCAACAAAAAAAAAATTATGGGTTAAAATTCAAATGATAAAAACATGGCAAAGCTAGAAAGTATTTAAAACACTAAGATTTGGGCTATTATAAATCCAAACAGAAAGCAGGGAATATTTAGCTGGTAGGTTAGACATATTGCCTATTGAAACTGAATCTAGTTGCGAAAAGCCTAATTACTGTAAAGGATATCCAGTATTAGTGCTCCTGAATATTTACAATCCCTATTCCAGTATAGGTTACCTGGTAATATGATCCCCACTTGTCTACCAAACAGTGTAAGATTCCCAGTAGACCTTCCGGACCTATTTGCAAATTTCTTCCATGACAAAGTACAAACCATTGAGATACGCTTGACAACACAATTTCAATTTACTCGTTATCGCCATACAGTTATGCAGAATTTCAGCGACAACGATTAGGAGCATTTTAACCTGTCTCCATGGATTTAGTATTGACAGTTGTAATGAAGATTGCACCAAGGTCATGTGAATTTGATCTAATTCCAACATCACTGCTGCCTAAGCGCTTAGACCCAATATTGTCTTCACTAACTGATGTTATTAATATGTGGAATTTGGGGGATTTCCATAATTTTTCAAAACTGCCATTGTAAAGACTCTGCTGAAGAAACCAACACGTGACTATAATGATTTAAAGAACTACTGCCCAGTTTCTAATCTCCCGTTCATATAAAAAATCTGAGAAAAAGTTGTTCTAACCCAACATGTATCTCATTTGAATTAAAATATTCTTTATAGCATTGTACAGTCTGCATATCGTCCTTGCCACAGTACTGAAACTACTCTTCTGAAAGGTTTTAATGACATTCTCTATGCTTTCGATAGTGGCAAGATTATAGTCCTCACCCTCCTTGATTTGTCTGCAGTATTTGACCCGACAGATCATGATATATTACTTCACCGTCTCCAGCGTGATTTGGCATTTAGAATATAGCCTTAAAGTGGTTCAAGTCCTCCTTAGAAAATAAGACACAAATTGTATCTGCAAATCGAATACATTCCAGCCCAGTTGATCTATATTGTGGCATTCCACAGGGGTCTATTCTCTTCATTATATACACTCAGCCGCTCTCAAGCATCATAGATCATCACCCAGTGTATCACCAATTGTACACTGATGACACCCAAATATACAAATCTAGCCACCCAACTGAAGTTGATGCTACCATCCAAGGAGTAGAGAAGTGCATTTCCGATGTGAAATCATGGATGACATGTAACAAGTTGTCATGAAAACATGCAAGGCTGCATATCTTGAACTGAGACGCATCAGTTCCATTCGTAAATATCTTTCAGTTGATGCCACTAAAACACTTGTGTGTTTATTAGTACTTTCAATACTGGACTATTGTAACTCAGTCTGGTTCATCTTAATATCTACTCCAGAAACTATAAAAAAGTCAAAACACAGCTGCTCAGATCATCTTTAGAGTACAACAATCAGAGCACACCTCCCAGCTGTTATGTACCTTACACTAGCTATCCATTCGATCTTGAATCAAATACCAATTTTTTGTCTGTGCTACGTTTCACTTATGGACTCCAGTCCAGCATACCTCTCTGGCCTCACACATGTGTACACACAAGCAAGATACTTAAGCTCCTTTTCTGACAATCATATACAGTCGACTCCGGTTAACTGCACAGCCTCAGGCCCGTCACAAGACTGTGCAATTAACCGGAGTGTGCAGTTAAGCGAAGTACGGTACAGTACAGTACAGCTTTAAATCAGCACGGCATGAATATATGTGAAGAATAAATTTAAAGAATGATTAGAATCCACTCATTCAACTTTTACTTAAATGTTAAGATTGTTTTCCTTTCTCCGAACACAACTTCACAGATTCAGCCAATGGGTCAAGAATTACAGCGAATCTCAAGAAATTCTATAGATCGCTTGTTATTCGAAAACTGCTGTCAGATACTGATGGGTCATCTCCCGAAGAAAGAGCGTTCAGCTCCAACGTCATTGCATCCTGTTTTACTCCATGTTTGTCGTTTAAATTGAATTCCGTTGTCCATTTTCCATCTTTCCAACCATTCATTTGTTGGTTTGAAATCATGCAAACCCGAGCGGTTTAGAGCAATGTTTTCCATGCTGTACCATGATTTTTCCCATGCTATTGCTCCCTAGTGGTGTTCTTTAATGTCAATCATCTACAAAGTCGCATTTACTGGCTTAATTGTCGGCTTATTTGAAGCGATACAGCAGTGGACTGGCAATAACTGATCATGACTATACATTGTGCAGTTAAACGGAGAAAAAATTGTATTAGATAATGTGCCACGGGCAGAAAAATTATCGTGCTATTATCCAGAGTGTGTATTTAAGCGAAGTGCAATTATCCGAAGTTTGTTCCCGTTGAAAAGCATAGGAAAAAAACGGGACCAGTGTGACTACGTGCAGTTATCTGGCGTGTGCAGTTAAGCAAAGTCGACTGTACTCATTATTCCCACTTTGAAAACGAAGTCATATGGACAAAGTTATTTTGCATACCAGGGCCCAGAAATGTTGAATGAATCGCCCATTGAAATCAGATACAAAGACACAGTGATCCCTTTCAAGAGTGCTCTTAAAACTCACCTTTTACGACTGCGAAAACAAACTTAAAGACCTAATGTTTCCCACCTTTAATATCTTCAGCATTTTTTATGTTTTCGAATTTCATGGTGTTTGTTTTTTTTTGTATTTTTTTTGTAGTCATATCATTGTAGATGTTGTAAAATACTTAGAGCTTCTAAAGATTTAAAGATTAGAGGCTATACAAAGTCATCACTGTTATTATTATTATTATTATTATTATTATTATTATTATTATTATTATTATTATTATTATTAATTCAAGTACTTTGATGTACCAAGAAGATATGTACTGAAAATGTTAATGAAATTTCATTATAACTCTAACAAAATATATGTGAATTAATAAAGGTAAATAAATTAAGAATGATATGACTATAAATGTACCAAGATATTTATTTTGTTCAATACTCGTTTACTTAATCTGAGTAGTTTTGGAATAATTAGGTAATTATTTTCTGGTCTGCATGCACAAACGTACTTGATATCAAAGCTTTTAAAGACCTAATTTTTTTGTCCATTACTATAATAAATTACATACTCTGAAGACTTTGAACCAATTTGCTGTAAATAGTAAGAACTGAAATATGTAAGTAACAATTATTCTGCAGCTGAAAAAATGCTTCTGCAACAGTGTAAAATCCTGGAACAAAATGTGGTCTCGCGTAGAATGGCGGATGATAATCTATTTTCAATATCATTTCTTTTAAACCAATATAAGTGAAGAGAGAGACTTTAGAATAGGGCATAACGGATTAGCATTTTTCTACTGATTTCCGATTCCGGATTTTGGGCATGAAATTTTTTCGATTCCGGATACGATTCAATTCATCGGAAATGCTAAATCCGTATTTTTTTCTAAAAAATTTCATCTTCCGTTTCCGGGTTTCTGGTATCTGGTTTTGCCGTGTCTAGCATGTTGCTTAGTACTTTACCATGTCCGGCTTCATTTCCGGTTTTCACCCGCCAGTTCAAATAGATTGTCTCACAGCGTGGTTGTGTTGACCATATTGGACTTTTCTGACTTCTTATTTAACTTTATTAACGCACTATCGAATGACACGCAGTGTTAGACACGGTGGTATAGAAATTCAACTTTATTATTTTTATTATCCGAATCGGTCGTTCCTGCCTTGTCCGACTCCGATTAATCGGAAGTTCATACTATCCGGTGGAATCCGATTTCCGGATCAAAAGTCGGTTATGCCCTACTTTAAAATATAAAGGAAATGATTTTGTAACAGCATAATTAGGAGGAAAAGCATACCAAGCCATGATCATTCAAAAGTCTATTGAGTATATTGATCAATCGTGATTATTTATATTTTAATTGGTTTTTTATGTCATATTAGCTGTAACCAAACTAACAGGGAGAGATTATTTCAGACCCAATTTAATATTGCTCCTAGAATGTTTGAAAATCACTAAATTAAAGCATTACTTGTCTTCATTCTATCATACCTCTCTTTTTAATCTCAATACATGGCCCTGTACTGCATCTACTAAAGGAATTTAGATGGTCAGTGTAATGTTTTTGCTTTTTTTAACATCACTATTTCTATAATAATGATAATAATAATAGATCCTTACGCTCTTCTTCTGATAATCGTATAATCATTGTTCCCAAGTTGAAAACAAAGTCATATGGACAACGTTCATTTGCACACCAGGGCCCGGCGACGTAGAAGGAATTGCCCATTGAAATTAGACACAAAGACACAGTGGTCCCTTTTAAGAGTGCTCTTAAGACTCACCTGTTTCGACTGCAGGGACAAGCTTAGCGACCTAATCATGTTTTGTATCTTACATGTTTTCAGCATGTTTTTATGTTTTCTAATTTCATTGTTTTTGTCATTTGTTGTTCTGTAGTGTAGTGATATCATTATTCATGGTGTAAAGCGCTTAGAGCTTCGAAAGATTAGGCGCTATACAAAGTCCTCATTATTATAATTATTAGTATTATAACCTGATGTAATTTGGAAAAAACAATTTGAGTAATGTATCAAATTGTACACAAGAATACAGATGCAAATAGTGACCCTATAAAACCAGAAGCAATATGTAGCATGTAGAGTTAAAGTAGATGCATTAGTGAAGGACAATCAACATATTATTGGAAGTAAAATAACTTTGTTTAATATTGCTAATTGTTGAGACATTAATTTAAAAGTTTAATGCAAGAGAACATTACTGGATGAGATGAGAATTTCATGGTAGCATTTAGATGAGAAAGTGTTATTCTTTTTTTGTTGTTGTTGTGAAGATTTCCATAAGAAAATGTCACAGTGATACAATTGTACACTGAAGCACGCATGACACCAGGAAATGCAAATAACAAACAAATCCTAATCTGGCATAAAACAAATCTAAGCAAATTAGAGTACCACATTGCTTCATAAACTTTGATAAAATCACCATTTAGCCACAGATATGCATTATTTGTTTTCATAGATATAATGAAGTTTCATTAGGGTCTAACCGGAAATTGCCTCGGACATTCGCTTCGGCCGAATATCTTTTTTTTTAGTACTATTCGGAAGTATTTGCCTCGGCAAATAATACGCGCACCAATGGTTACAAGTAAAATAATTCAATAAATATTGAACATTTTAAACAATAGTTTTTTAATACATAATAATTTTAGTTAATAACAAAAATTTTCATCTTATAGGCGATATACAGTACACGAAAAGTTTAAGCTTTGCATACGATTATGAAACATACGGTACTCTCCGGAGTCGCATCTACTACTCAGTTTGTGCCCCGATCCGGCAAATAGTACATCCAAATACTCGGATTCGGCACTCGGCGAAATTTATCTACTGGGTTAGGCCCTAGTTTCAATACTTGGATAAATATTGGGCATCCACTGAACAAATATGAAAGGCCCAGATGCAAGCTGCACCATAATGATCAGCTTATTAACAGATAAGCAGTAAAATAACAATACTGTGTATGGCCGATTCATGATATGAGGAGATATCATGGATGACAATACCAGGACCATGTCAAACATTTGATAACAAGCAATCTTACATTTGCAACCTATTAATGTCCAAGTCACAGCGGACATTTGTCATTGCAATACACATATATTTTGCATCATATTATTATAGGATATAAAAATATAAGGAGAGAAGGCTTCTCAGATGGGATAAATTAAGAGAAAATGGTATGCAGATGGTTTTAACTGTCAATCTGTTCACCAGGTGGCACTTTCACATCTGAGGAGCAATTTCATTCCTATCAATTGAAGAACTATTCATGTTGCATATATATATATATATATATATATATATATATATATATATATATATATATATATATATATATATATATATATATATATATGTCTCATCCAGAAAACAAGTCCGTGTAAGTCTGAGAGGTGGCAACTTTAATGCAGTGTTTATCCTTAAAATCATTTGTGCGTCAGAAACCTGCAGTTTTAATCTGACCCCAATTATGACACCAAGGACACTGCATTTTACTCAATCTGACCACTATTTCTGATATTAAGGGGATTTTTGACTCAACCCAATGAGAAAAAACACTGCATTAATGGTATGAACTGTTTGAATTTATTAGCTAGGCAAGAATTCCAAAAAATTACTCAAAGCTGCTTTTTTTTATCTTTTCCAGAAAAATTTCAGCAAAGTATTTCCTGGGATGATTCAGCAAGGATAAAGCCAATGAACATATATTTTTTAAAGGAATCATTCAGTTAGATTTGGATATGACTGATAAACAAAAAAACGTATTGGAAAGCTTACCATTACACTCAATATCTTTGCACAAGCCTCCACTGCTGTTGCAGTAAGTTACAGGATCTCCTTTAGCAGAGCATTTGTATTTATTCTTAGTTGTTGAAGGGCATGTAATCGCACCAACCTGCAAGGTGTGAAGACCCAAAAATATTAAATATCTAGGACACCATAAAAAAGATCTGCTGATTTCAACTCTTTTTGTAAATCTATGGAAGCAATATGATATTCATTTTTTTAAACTCTAAATATTGGAATGCTTATGATGAAACCTATATTTCTCAGTTTAGACCCATCATTAATGCACGTGTCTGTTCTATCTTCATTTGCTATCAATTCCACAAATAAACGATTGGGTGCTAATTTTAGTAACAAGTTTTTCAAGCTTGTCTGTATGGTTTGAAATTCTACTACTATGCTGGTATATGTCACTGGCACAAAATATAAAGGATGACTTCAGCTTGCTTCAGAAAGAAGTTATCATTCAATATGGGCTGGATGAAAGAGTACAGTGGCAGAGAACTGCAGCTCTGTATCAAACATTACAAGGTACATCTGAGAAAGTGGAAGATTTTATTGCAAATATTGCTGCTAAAGGAACTGAGCTGGAATTACCACAGACACAAATTAAGCATATCATTATCAATGGCCTAAAGCCACATATACGACAATTCGTACTACAACAAAATCCAGAAACAGTGGATGATCTCCGTCAAAGTGCCAGACTTCATGAAGTCACTATGACAGACAGCACTAAAGAACAACACTTGTTTCGGCTATTCAGAGACTGCAAGAAAAACTTGAAGCAATGTCAGTGGTCATGTTATCCAAGCCAGAATTCAAGCATTCATTAAAGGACAGTGGACATTGGAACAAGCGCACAAGGCAGCAAACTGAGGTTTGTGGATGGTGTGGAAGATTTTCTGGTCATGCAAAGCATAAATGTCCAGCATACGGCAAACAATGTCATAAATGTGGAAAATTCAACCATTTTGTGGTAGCGTGCAGATCAGCATCACGGACTCAGTCAACAGTATGATTAGAGAAACAAAAATTCCATCACGGTAAGAAAATGTCACAATCAAATCTCAGTAGCATACAGGATTCAATTACATCTGACATTAACAGAAATCACATAACACTGATTATCAGTAACACAAAAACAACAACACTAATCGATACAGAAGCAGCACTTTCATGCATTTCATGTAGATAACTGTAGCGTTTGGACAGCAATTTTGATTTGGAACCACGCAAAATTTCCTTTATCATTGGTGTTAACGGTGATCAACAAAAGCCTCTTGGATGTGTAACTCTAGACCTCAAAATCAACCGACTTACAGTTACACACAGTTTCCATGTTTTTAAACATATCAATTGTGACCTTATTCTAGATATGGACCTCTTAGAAAGCAAGAAAGCTACAATAGGCTTGAACTCAAAAACAATATCCCTGTATGATAAATTAACAGTGTCTGCATTAAAAAGTGAACTTAAAACAGAAAATACGGCTTGCTAGAACTGTTGCCATGATTGTAGTGCCGGCACATTCTGAATGCGAGATTCCAGTGAAAATTCAGAACTGTCCAAGGGACAATATACTGTTGCAACCTGTATCGCACTTATCCTCCACAACCCAATTACTTGGAGCAAGAGCAATAGATCAGATTTAAACAGGCAGAGGACGATTTCGTTTACTAAACCCCACAAACAAAGATATAATCTTAAGGCCTGTCAAAGCAATAGCAGCAGTGGAAATTCTTGAAGCTGATGATATTGCACAACCTGATTATGAAACTAACATAAGTCAAGACAAGCCTTGTAGTAGTGAACTGCACGCACACAGTTCACAGTTCTGAAAGGGATGAATTTGTAAAAAATTGCACAAGACCTTGGCTTTGATTTGTTGGACTCGGATTTCACTTCGGAAGAAAAATTGTATTTTCAAGAATTTTTTGGAAAAATTAGAGATGTGTTTGCTGTAGACTTGTCAGAATTAGGATGTACAGATATATATCAACATAAAATTGACATGAGCAACGAGAAACCTGTTAGGCAAAGATTCTACAGAACCATCCCCATTCAGAAAGCAGAAATTGACAGACAAGTTAAAGAAATGTTGAAGTACGATATCACTGAACCGTCCACATCATCATGGCAAAGTCCAATGGTTCTTGTGAAGAAGAAATCGGGAGAATACAGATTTTCTGTTCACTACAGGAAACTAAGCAAGATCACAAAACCAGAAGTATTTCCTCTTCCACGTTTTGATGACATGATGGATAGCATAGGACAATCTTCAGCAGTATATTTTTCTGTGCTTGATATGATTTCCGGCTTCTGTCAAATCAAGCTTGATCCAGAGACTAAAGAAAAGAGTACATTTGTCATATCTGATGGTTGTTACGCATTCAAAAAAACTTCCGTTTGGATTGTCCAATTCACCCATGAGTTTCTAGCTTACCATGACAAGACTATAGCAGCAGAGAGGGTGAATCAGACAACTTTTCAAACAAAATCGATTTTAACCGTCAAAACAACAAATAAACCCTTCCTACGAATTTTCATGTTTTAACCAAAAACAAATAAAGTCTCCATTTGCCAAACAGAGACTTAGTGATTTTGTTTGAAACACGATCTTGCAGAAGGCTTCGAAATGAGTAAAAAAAACACGATGGACACTCACCTCTATGATTTCAACCGAATATTTTATCAAGTCCGACACGATATCGCGTCCGAGGGTCTGCTAAATTTATCGTCACAAATCCGTGTAGTATTGACTGAGCGTGACTAAAGAAATTTCTAAATTGATTATGATTCATATCACCGCTGCACCAGGCCTGATGAATATTTCGTAGTGTATGAGTATCAACTCCGTTAAACACACACAGCAGATTGCAATTATTGCGAATCACTTTTGGAATTTGTGTGTATCGTTGAGTGACATATATCACATCAGTGTTTTTATGCCTGCCTCTGGAAAATATCCTAGCAGGATTATTTTGATTGTCTAACATGATATCGTCATATACGACTAAATTGTTAATACTTCCGTCGATGGAATCAATACTTGGTGCATCGTTGATATCAGTAATAAATTCAATAAAATCATCATTGATTTGAAATTCTTTTGCTTTCTCATTAAAATTCTTTAGCACTTCATAGCATTGCTGATCGTCTACACTCGGGGCTATTAAATACAATTTGTTCCATTTCATCCATCTAGTTATCAAATTAAGTAGCAGTTGTGTCTTGCCGCTTCCAGATGGTCCGATTATAATCATTCTAATTGAATTCGGCAACGTTTCATGGTGTTTAATAGGTTCCCGTCGTCGGGTAGCTGAATAATCAATTACATTCATGTTGTTATATATAAATTATGGATCTATATTGTGTGAAATGCAGGGCGCGTACTGGCACAGATGACTTGACGACGATTACAACTAAAAATAACCGATCAGCGCTTTCTGGTAAATGCGTACAATGTTGTACAAAGAAATTTAGATTTGTTTCCCTTGGTAAACCCAAGGAACCTTTAAAAAAAAACGAGGAGGTGATATCGCAGCCAAGCTAACTAAACTCCCTGGAACCCCATGGGCAAAGTATCCAGGAGAAAAACACCTTCCAGGGTATAGTTATTGTGGACCGGGAACAAGACTTGATATCAGACTCAATAATCATAACCAACCCAAACCCGGTGATGAACCTATAAACGCCATTGATAAGGCGTGTCACGTTCATGATGTTGCTTATAAAAGCAGCAATTTGCAGCATAGACATCTAGCAGATGTGAAATTAATTCATGCATTAAATGCTATTTCTGATAAATCCTTCAAAGACAATTTGGCTTCATTTTTGATAAAATTGGCTATGGAAAGTAAATTGATGTTAGGTGCTGGTAATTAATAACAACATGGAATCTATTTATTATTCTCCGAGTCGTTACTGGAGAGGCAAGGCAGCAATCAATAAACTCGCTAGCGCTGCAAAAGTGAAAAAAACTCACTGCGGCTTATTGGTTATCCAAACAGGCTATATGGCAAATTTATCTACCACCGCCTAAACAAATTCACTACTCGCATTTTGATGTGACCGTTCCTAATGAAGTTCATCAAGCTGATATACTATTTCTGCCACATGATGGTGGTTACAAGTATGCGTTAACCATAGTTGATGTTGCAAGTCGATACAAAGAAGCAGAACCGTTAAAAATAAAGTCGGCCACTTAAGTTGCTTCTGCATTTGAAAGGATTTATCGAAAGGGTCCTCTGCACTGGCCAAATCTGTTACAAGTTGATCATGGCAAGGAATTTCAGGGTGTGGTTGCATCTACAATGAAGCATCATAATGTCACCATCAGACGAGGACATACTGCGCTACATCGGGATCAGGCAATTGTAGAACGATTTAATCGGACTCTTGCTGAGCGGTTATTTGGATATCAATACGCAAAAGAATTCATCCAAGAAAAGCGATCTCGTGAATGGGTCAAGAGATTACCAGCTGTGATTACCGCACTGAATAATGAGATTACTAGAACAATCAACATGAAACCTATCAACGCGATTAAAAAGAAGTCTAAACTAAAACTCTCACAAGAGGATTCTAGCATTTGCCAACCAATTCTTGGTAGTAATATCACTGTTAGGTATTTATACGAACCAGGAGAGCTTGAAGGTGGCAGAAAAAGGGCTACTGATCCTATTTGGAGTGTTACTGCACACAAGATATCTAGTATAACACGATCTACGGGTGGAAACGCTAGCGTTTCTAGACAAACAATCTATAGACTGGATTCAACTGCCCCTCAACGAGGATTTACTCGACAACAATTACAAGTGATACCCGAGGATACTCAATTATCACCGCGGGGTCTTAACTAGCCAAAATCCGTAGGATTTTCAAGGACAACTCTTCGAAGCTGATTTATTCTTCGTACTCTGGATACTGCAAGATAGACTAAATTTGACCATTCGATGTGATTATCCACTATCCAAACAATTGTATCCGATATAGTCAATCCCTGTGAAGAATGTATCGTCGCTGCGTATCCTAGCGTCCACGAGGATTTATTAGCACGCAATGCAACTTCGACGACGCTGATATCAACCAGCACAATATCATTTAGCACTAAATTCTGTCTTTGAAATCATCCTGGAATATCAACTTCAATATTCTATTTTCGTGTATCCGAAGTCCTATAACATAACGGTACTGGAAGTGTTGTAAAGTTTTCTTTATGCAATTCAAATAACTTCATCTGAAGTGTGTCTCTGACTATTTTTCTACTTGCAATTATCAAATCATTTGGTCTCCACCCTTCCTAGAAATCATTCATTGGAGTTTCTGAAATTATTTCACGCGCTATTTCACACTGGATTCTATCAGGTTGTAATCCTATTAGCGCTTTGAATTCTCGTAATTGTTCATCAAGTGATCTATAATCAGTGTTAATTTCTTCATAATAGTCTACAAAACCCTTTAGCCATTCATGTGGGGATGCACCGACAAATGGTGGTGGTTGGCCGTGATCACCGCACATGACGACTTTTGTATTTTTCAATAACAAGCACTCGAGAAATGTTTGTAATACATCCAATGACACTGTGCATATTTCATCCCAAATCATGATTTCAGGAATAAATTTCTCGCCCATACGCTCAGGAGTCCACTTATCTCCTTTCCATCGAAAGAAACTGTGATAAGTACAGGCATTTACCCCTCGCTGTATCATCTGTCTTGCAAGTCTGTGAGTTGGTGTTAGCACAATCATGCTTGGATTGGAAACGCTAGCGTTTCTACGGAATAATTCAATTGCACGAGTTGTCTTTCCTGACCCACCACAACCGTTTAAATAAACTGTTTTATATCTACAGATTGGATCAGAACACGGTGGTGCATTAGAAAATTATGTTTGAATCTCAAAGAGAGTCCGATAATTTTTTTCAATTGTAACATCTGCTGATTGAATATAATCATGAAGCATTTCCCGCTTAATTCTCCATGACCCCCATTTCCCGCTTATGAATTCAGCTACATCGCTGTTTATGTAAAATGAGTCAGTGGCGACTCTAACTGCGGTGTTAGGAAATTTATTTATCATTGAAAATAAATTGATAGAAGCATAACCGAGCATAGAAGCTCTCAAATGTGTGTATTGCGGATTGATTCCATCGTTGTAGGTAACAATTGTACCCAATTTGGTTCCATCGGACAGAAATGCGTCTTTACGATTGACATATATGCCTTTATTCGTTAGATCCGCGATTACAAAATCGTATTCAGCGTTGTCTATAATCAACCGTGAAGAATATCTTGTATTGTCGTATTTGCCACCCTGAGTAAATTTACCAATTATTCTTCGTCCAAGATCTTTTGCTTCGTTGTTTCTGATTTCAAATAACTGTTTGGACCAATTTACAATTTCTTCTTCGTTGAAATTTGGAAACAGTTTTCGCTGTTCGCTAATTATTTTTTCTATATCAGGTTGTGGTAACCAGACTGATTTCTGTGCTCGATAGGATATAATCGCTTCACTGACAATTAACGATTGTAACATCTCACAATCAGTCATATATCTCAATAGCGTAATTGGCATCCAGTGTTTTTTAGACATGTGTCTACCAATCCAAAGATAACTACACGGATGAAGTCCTGTAGCCAATTCAAATGATACTACACGAGCAAAACCGGTTAAATCAAAATCGGGCAATGGACCATTAATCGCAACACGAGCCATTTCGTGTGTGGAGTGTCCAAATCGTTTGAAGTATTCGCTACATTCTACATACCCGAGCAAACTCCCTGGATAACATGCAATCATATCAACGGAAATAACGGTTTCAGTGTCATATCTTGTATTCCATAACCCTCCATGACTGTATTGAAGACAGCTCAATCTGACATCTGATAGAAACTCATTTCGCGTTGGTTTCCACGCGTTTTTCTTCCTAGCAAAATGTGCTGCAACCGAGGAAAGTGTAAAACAGTTTGTTAATAATTGATCTTCAATTTCCCCCAGAGAACTCTCTGGAGAGAAAAACTCACTAGCTAGTTTTTTCATTTGATTATGCAGCTCTTCAGTACGGTACAATTCTCCGTTGGGCCTTACAAACTGATCGAATCCACATTCATCGTCTGCAGCACTGTGAAACAGCCACATCGACACAGGATCGTTTTTACTCAAATTGTAAATAGCATCAAATAATTTCTGCTCGGAAAAAACTCTCCGGTTTGGGGTATATATTTTACAGTTCTATCCCGTGGGAATATTGTTACTGCAGATGACCACGCGTGTTCATTATGATCAATAATTTGTATTGGAGTTCCTTGTGATTTATACATAAATTTCCAGTGTCGTCACGGATAATGAATTTAAATCTAAAAATTATCTTTTTCGCCCAAGATGTGAGATTATCACTGCTGCTTTTTCATCATTCATGGTAGCATCGATATTAGGTACAATTCGAAATGTTGACCAATAATGAACTGCCCCATCACGCTTGAATTCATTAAAACAATCTCTGATTTTACTAATCATGGTTCTATCAAGAATTTTATTCTTTGGTGTATCAGAAACTCTATCAAGATTGAATTTAACATTTTTCCAAGGCGTAATTTTCGATAATCTCTCAAACTCCTTCATACTATATTTAAAACAAGCATTTAAATGAAAGATTTATGTATAATGAATCATTGCAAATGGCTCATGATTGGATCAGTGACTCCTTGTAACAAATCATGCAAAAATGAATTCTGTGGGTATCATATGCAAAGCTTTCGACGTGGAAGCCTTGGTCCGTTACCTTGTATTCGATGTGGGGTTGGGGTTAGGGGAAAATCGCAGTTGTCTTAGTTGCGGTGGCAAACGATACAGGGAGTTGAAGCATTATTATGACAAAAGAATAAAAAATTCCATCAAAAATTCTGACACTGACTATGTCCTTGACAAAGTCCTTGACGCTGACAAAGTCAGTATCAAGGATAAAATCATAAGAACTCCTCAAGACTACATCGAAAGATTTATTATTAGACCAAACACTGAATTAGACAAATAGTATTATTATACAAATGAACCAAGAATTCAGACCACACCCTGTGATTACAAATTATGAAGCATCCAGTGATGGTACTGTCAGAAACCGTAGATTGAAGAAACCGGTCGGTTTTGTGAGTAATCAAGAATATTTGAGGTTTGGCGCTGGAAAGAAAATTGATCACAATCATCGTTTCGTGTATGAATGTCACAATGGATTGATCAAAGATGGTTTTGTTATCGATCATATTGATTCTAATCCAAAGAACAATTCTTTATCAAATCTACAGGTTGTTACACAGAGTAAGAATACCAAACGGTGAGGAACTGGACAATGCAAAACGGTTGGGAAGAGACCCGTAAAATCTTTTAATACAAGAAATAACGAAGAAAAAATATTTTCATCTATGAATGAAGCCAGTGTGTATTTCAATATTTGTCCATCTTCTGTACGAAAAGTTGCAGAGGGAATTTATCGATCGGCAATTTAAAAAAAGACGGGACAAAAAATTATATTCAGTTATGTCTGAGTCATTCATATTTTTCATTTAGAAGTATATAATTGTTATAGAATATGAATTCTGAAAAAATGAATATCATTATTACTGAAATTTCAAAATTGAAAAGTCAGGATGTTAAACTATCAGATGGTTTAAATCCTGATCAAATTATTTCAGATTTTCAGGATATAGAATACGGAGTTAACAATAACAAGTATATGTTACCAAAGAAGTATGCGCTGATAAAAAAAATTCAGAATTCTATTCGGGACTCTCTTGCATTTTCCAGTGACGTAAGTGTGTTTGTCCCGTTATTTACTAGTTTGGAAGGAATACGAAAAGAATTGGGTAGGGAATATGAATTGAAAAAGGAGGTTAATTCAAAGATTAGAAATATACGAGCGTTAATTCAAGAAAATGAACGATTTTGACAAAGAGTCGAATCAAAATTGTCTACGAGAATTTTCATGCAAAATCGACTACTTGACCGTAGAATCTCTTTGAGATTTTCAATTGAAATTTTTGATGATTTTTAGTTGTTTTTGTCATTTTTTAGCATTTTTTCATTGAAATTAGTCAAAAATCATCAAAAATGAATCCTAACAGCTTTTCTCTACAAGAAGTTTCATGCAAAATCGACTACTTGACCGTAAAATCTCAAGGGAAAACTACCAAAACTGTCAAAAAACAGGCAAAAATGCATTAAAAACACTGAAAAAAAATATTTCACAGCAATACAAAATATTTCACACTGAATAAAAAATAAAAATATTTCACACTGAATAGAAAATAAAAATATTTCACACTGAATAAAAAATATTTCACAGCAAAAAACAAAAAAAAAATATTTCACAGCAATAAAAAATATTTCACACTGAATAAAAAATATTTTACAGCAATAAAAAATATTTCACACTGGATAAAAAAGAAACATATTTCACTGCAAATAAAAAATATTTCACACTGAATAAAAAATATTTCACTGAATAAAAAATAAAAATATTTCACAGCAATAAAAAATATTTCACTGAAAAAAAATTAAAATATTTCACAGCAATAAAAAATATTTCACACTGAATAAAAAATAAAAATATTTCACAGCAATAACAAATATTTGACACTGAATAAAAAATAAAAAATATTTCACACTGAATAAAAAATATTTCACTGAATAAAAAATCGATAATTTCACAGCAATAAAAAATATTTCACACTGAATAAAAAATAAAAATATTTCACAGCAATAAAAAATATTTCACACTGAATAAAAAATATTTCACAGCAATAAAAAATATTTCACACTGAATAAAAAATAGAAATATTTCACAGCAATAAAAAATATTTCACACTGAATAAAAAATATTTCACAGCAATAAAAAATATTTCACACTGAATAAAAAATAAAAATATTTCACAGCAATAACAAATATTTCACAATGAATAAAAAAAAAATATTTCACACTGAATAAAAAGTATTTCACATTGAATAAAAAATCGATAATTTCACAGCAATAAAAAATATTTCACAGCAATAAAAAATAAAAATATTTCACACTGAATAAAAAATATTTCACACTGAATAAAAAATCGATAATTTCTCACTGAATAAAAAATATTTCACAGCAATAAAAAAAAAATATTTCTCACACTGAATAAAAAATAATTCACACTGAATAAAAAATAAAAATATTTCACAGCAATAAAAATATTTCACACACTGAATAAAAAATAAAAATATTTCACAGCAATAAAAATATTTCACTGAATAAAAAATATTTCACACTGAATAAAAAATCGATAATTTCACAGTGAATAAAAAATATTTCACGCACTGAATAAAAAATATTTCACACTGAATAAAAAATATTTCACACACTGAATAAAAATATTTCACACTGAATAAAAAATAAAAAGATTTCACAGCAATAAAAAATATTTCACACACTGAATAAAAAATATTTCACACTGAATAAAAAATATTTCACTGAATAAAAAATAAAAATATTTCACAGCAATAAAAAATATTTCACACACTGAATAAAAAATAAAAATATTTCACAGCAATAAAAAATATTTCACACTGAATAAAAAATCGATAATTTCACAGTGAATAAAAAATATTTCACACACTGAATAAAAAATCGATAATTTCACAGTGAATAAAAATATTTTACACACAACAAAAAATCGATAATTTCACAGTGAATAAAAAATATTTCACACACTGAATAAAAAATCGATGGACCGTTAACTGTGACTGTTAGGTCGGGTTCGGGAAATCTTCGATTTTCGGGAAAATTGTTTTACAATTGAAAAATTGTTTGCAATTTGAAATAATGGTCAATGAAGCATTAACGACCCGATTGGCTCGTGAGAGACAAAATGCAATTAAGAGATTTATACCAATTCGCGACTCTGTAAGAAATAAACTGCAAGCTAGACAGAGTTTACAAACTGATTTTGCTGCGGGATCTGAAGAATTGTTTAAACCAGTAACCACAGCAACGAAGGGGGTAGAGCGTGCTATACGGGGAGATGCGGGAAAATCTCTTATTGGTGAACTTGAAAAAATAGCAGCGGAAACTGAACAAACAAAACAAGCTGTACAAAAAATGGAATCTAAAACACCTGAATCAAAAAGAACAGTAGATGATTTACGCGTAAGATTTAACGAGGAAGGGTTAGCAGCCTTTGGTAAGACCGATCCAGCAGAAATTCCTGTGCTTCTTGTTACGACTTATGAAAACAGAAAAAAATGTTGAAACCAGAACATCATAAATATGTTAGAAATATAACTCACTGGGCATATATATTCTACAAAATCAAAACTAAAACAAGTCAAATTGACACAACAAGGGCATCATACATTAAATATATCAATGCGGTGGGTACAGTGTATAAACGATATGAAGAGTTTAAACAATAACAAAAACCGCAAAAATTGCAAGGAAAGCGACAGCAACCTGCAAAGAAAATATCTTTTTCACCTAAAAAACAACAACTACCTGATCGAGATGATGATTTTAGCTATTTACAAGAAACGGATTTAGAAAAACTGGATGAAGCAACTGGTTATAGCAGGAAGGGATTAAGAGATTCCAGTGGGACCCCAAGTGGGGTATCAATTGGAAACTGTCCTGGTAGTGTTATCAGTGTTATCACGAATAGATGTTCTAATCGGAGGGTTCCAAGCTGGAAATACCACTGCCATCTACAGCGGAAATGCCTGCATGGGTTAGTAAAATTATAAATAACGCAGTAGATCAAAAACTAGCGTCACTGGTGACTCCGAGTGACCAAGATAACATGATAGCAAACATGATAGCGGGAAGTGGCTTTAAAAAAAACATCCTACGGATTTTCACGCTAGCAATTAAAATCTTTTACGATTTTACGATTTAGATCAATGGATATATAATAAAATGTTCAAACGGTCACCTGATCCAGCATTTGATATGGATGCCCCAGTGCGTAAAGATGATTCTGTACGCGATTTTCAATTTTATTCTTATCACGCAACACAACCAGATCTCCGATCGCAAATTGAACTTCAAGTTCATGATACCAGTAAATATTTTTTGCCTTGTGAAGCGTTTATCGAAATCGAAGGTGAACTCGTAACAAATGTTGCAGCTGATACACCATATGACAATAACCCAACTATCAAAGTTGGTTTTGTTAATAATGGGATCATGGCGTTATTTGAAAGTGCAAGATATCTCATTGATGGAAAAGAAATTGAATCAATAGACCGTGAAGTTGATGTTGCCACAACAATAATAGGATTAGCGAGATATTTTGATGATTATACAAGATCAGCGGGTCCATCTATGATGTTTTCTAAGGATATTACTGATTACCCTGAACACGTCCAGTATTCTAGAGTAAAGCTAAACCTAAATACTGCAGTTGATCCAGCACCAGCCGGATATACAAGACCAGCTGGTACTTTTGATGTCATAAATAATATTACTAATAACAATCTAGGGTTTAAAACACGCGTAGCAACATTACAAGGACAGCGTCGACAATTTTCATGTGCTATTCCACTGCATCATATATTTGGATTCTGTAGAAAAGTCCGAAAAGTTATCTATGGAGCGAAGCATACATTAGCACTCTTGCGAAAGGGTATTGATAATGATGCAATCTGGCGTGATGCTGGTGTTGCTGATGGTAAAGTCATTTTATCAAAACTAGCATTATGGATGCCAGTGTTAACTCCATCAATCACCGAAGAACAGCGACTACTATCATTTATGGATCAAGGAGGAAAGTCGTTGTTGAGTTGGTTATCATCGACTACGGATATTAAACAGGATAATGTTGATGATATATTTACTTGGCATCTGGCATCAAAACAAGGTGTTTCAGCTCCACGTCATATATTTGTAGTGTTACAGAATAATGCGCGAGTTGGTAATCAAGAACGAAGTCATATGATATTTGATCAGTTAGGTGTTAGAGAAGTCTCGCTGAGAATAAACGGCCAACAGGAACCATCTGAGGATATACAACTTGATTACACTCACAACCATATTGCACGTGTATATCATAATATGCTGTCATTTATGGCACGTGATCAAAATATTGATACTGGTTTGCAAATATCGCAACTTGATTTTAAAAGCCTCTATCCGATTTATTACTTTTCACTTGAACATCTTGATTTAACAAGACAATCTGTCGTCGATATACACTTTAGAGCTCGTGTTACCCGTCCTGGTGGTATTGCTAATTACAAAGGCGGTTGCTGTCATTCTCAGTGATAAATCAATGCTACTTGAAGGAGTTGGTGGAAGAATGAGAATAATTGATGCACCAGTGGAAAACATGTAATTGAAAATCCTTCAGATTTTTCCATTGAATTGCTTTACAATTTAGAATCAATCTATTATGTATAATGTCATATAGTGTTATTAGTGTTGCGTTAACCCCCGGTCAAATCAAGAAATTGCAATTATAGTCGGCTAAAAAATGTGGAACCACCATCACGCTGAAACCCAATCAAATAACTGGCGGGGCGAATAAATTGTCACTGACAACTCAAGTAAAACATTTCAATGATGCACTTGTAGCAAAAAAAGGTGTTCAGATTACTATTTCTGCGGCTGCTATCAAAATTATGATTAAAACAGGCGGTATATTCCGTTATTTGCTGCGTTACCAGGATTAATTGCAGCGGCCGCACCAGCAGTTGCAAAAGCGGTCGCATTGGGGGCAGCTGGAGGCCTGGGAGCAAAAGCGGTACCAGGCATTGCTGAATCATATGAACCGAAGAAGAAAGGACGAGGGTATAAAAAAAAGGGAAAGGGTCTAACACTACCAGGAACCCCGTATTCATGGTCCAGCGGAAAGGGTCTAAGACTAGGACCGGTTTCCTAACTCGGGAATCTTTGACTGAGGAACCGATGGTTCCTATGTCCAATTTTGATTTAATTGATGCCGCTAAAAAACTAGCGATTAAAAACTGCAGAGGTGTTTTTATGAAAGATCAGTTACCGGCACAACCCAACAGCGTTGAAACCGGTATTATTAATTTAGATAACAGCACCGGACCTGGGACTCACTGGGTTGTATACGCTATTGATCCACGTGCAGTTGTTTATTTCGATTCATATGGATTAGCCCTGCCGAAGGAATTTATGCGTTATATAAATCGCTTAAGGACTTTTCCAATGAAGACTTGGTATTCTACGCTACCAACACAACAAATGAATGACCCACCAATATGCGGCAGCGAAGTATTAAATGTCCTTGACGCTATTTCTAACTCCTTGGGTAACCAAAGGGGAAAACCACCACATGTTGTCGTAAATGAATACACCAGTAATCGCTGGAAATCAAAAGATTTCAAATCGAAGATTTTAGAGAAAGAGTTTTACAATATCATAATTGATATTTGGGGGAGATCTTTATCAACACTGAAGAAACCCGGTGCCGATGGCACTGCAGGAATATCTGCAACCGGTGATATAAAAAAGAAATCGAAGATGAACTAGCTGAGACGTTGAACTTAACAAGTGTTGATCCTAATGAAATAGTTGTATTTCAAGATCGTCAGGGTAAATTGAAAACTAGTAATGTGTCGTTGGATGATATTTTGGTTAAACAACGAAACGCAATCGAGGATACTATCGGGTTATATTCCGATCAGGGTAAACTCAGACCGGGTGTACTTTTTTCGACGATTACAGTTAGATTAAAAACTCTCAACGATGAGTTAAAAAATTCTGTGTTGGAACTAGCATCACTTCAATCTAAAACTGAAGAACGCGGAAAACAGTTTTCAAATTTTCGTAGAAACATCGTGGATAAATTTATTGGAACCCCGTTTAATAAAATTGAAATAAAACTCCCTGATATTAAACAATCCATCGATGAGACGAAAAACTTCATCAGCCCCAAGACACTGCTGCTGTGCCCTAGCAACACCAAGCTGTGTCTAGCTGCTTGTGCCCCAGAATGTTTTACCTGTTTGGAAAATTTTGTAAACATCATGCACATGCATTCATACTTACCGTAATTACTTTACCTACATCCAATAGTAATCCATGAAATTTTCACCAATTAATCCAAATGAATTTGCCTACACAGTGATTATTTTTTTTCTATTTGTCGAAGGTCTTCCATAATTTATTTATACACTATTTACAAAACTATGTGCAACATTGCTAGGAATATCGCAACATCAGCCCTTAATTCCATTAACATAAACCAGGAAATTTTAAAATGTAATATGGTTTGAAACAATTAATACATAAATTAACTTGACATTGTTCACATCCATGTATTGGTTCAGATCGAACTTTGTTCAATGAACACATTTTGCAGGTTTTTTCCTTTGGCATGACCACTGGACAATGTTGACTATTCTAAATTGGGGTATGAACTTCTACTTCCCTTTTCCTTTTACCTACAAATTCTCCAAGTAGTTGATGCGCAAGATTCATTCTAAACTCTTATTAAGTTCAACGTCTCAGCTATTTCATCTTCGGTTCGAGCTCTTTCCTTGTTTATTTCTGGTGACAATACCATGGTTTTTTTATTATTTCATCAGCAAATATAAATTCACTACTGAAATGTCAAACAGGAAGAAAAAAAAACAACAAATACTTTCACCATTTCAGGAACTTTCTGCCAGTACTATATGTAGCTCGCATTTGATCCGCATGATCCACTCCATTCATGTACATGTTGTACAGTTTGACTGGGAGTGGACATGGAATGTCCTTGAGCGATCCATCTTTTTGCTTACGGTTAACAAGTGTTGCCTCACCGTCACAGTTTGTACAAAGCAAAATAATATTTTTCTTGTCACGCCAACTTGTGACCCTCATGTCGCCTTTTTGTTTAGTTATGCTTTGGCCCTGCCCTTTCTGCTTCACTTTTTTGCAATCCAGATGGCAGACCTTTTCTATTTGAACGAACTGTTCCGCAGCCATACGTACCTTTTTCCTGAAGGTGAAGATATAGTTCTGGAGATGTAGAAAAGCTGTCGGTGTAGATGTGGTGTCCACGATGAAACAAATTTTCCATCAAATCGACAATACTTCACAATGTGGATTGTATTCTTTGATGCATGTTTGATGAATGCGCTCTAATATTGGTCTAACATGGGCCAGTTTATCATGACCAGGTGTCCCTCGAGGTGGATTGTTGCTGGTGTCAGCAACATGGAACTATTTTTGTAGATTTTCAAATCTTGTACGGTTAAATTTTATTTCAAGGCTGGAAGGATGGAAAAGTTTGTCCTTATACCAATACATATCTTGGGCTGGTGCTGGAAGGATTAGTACCCTAACAATATGAGCCCTAATCAGAGCTTTCATCTCGGATGGTGTTGTTGAATACCATGTTTTGTTCGGTGATACAAAAATACATTTTTGTGCATATGTATTAGTTTCATTTGCAATGTCCGTATACAGTTTTTCCGGAAATAATAAAAGAAAAAAAATCTATTTCTCTTTTTTCCTTGTCGATGTTAGTTGTAGGTCCGGGATTTAGTCCACTAAAATGATTTATTTTAACAGGCCGAAGATGATCACTCCAAACTGTTAGATTGGCAGAAACTCTATCATTATCGCTATCAGCATCCTCTTCTTCAGACGATTCGATCTCGGAAACGTCAATGTCCGATTCTAATTCTCGCAAAGTATCCATTTGCAGTACATATCTTTCCTCTCCTTCCTCAATATTAACTTGATCAAACCCTAGGAACTCTTCATTTTCGCTCTCATCGCCATCAAAAATCACTCGTGCTTCCGTCATCATTTACAAATTTTTAGGAACAGAACACGTGTAGGGAAACTGCTCTCAATTAGCAACCCTTGGTTTCTGAACAATTAAAATTTAAACAAAGGAAAGTAAATTCATTTCTGATTGGTTACAAGTGGGTCTGATTTTTGGAAAAAACCCATCTGTAACCAATCAGAGACGTTCCCTCGACCACACATTCAGACCGTGGATCAACGGTATCGGCCACTGAATGCAGTCGAGACGGGATCTACTGTTGAATGTAGAAACTGGATTACGCGCAATGACAGTATCAGGGCCGAATGAGTTAAGTCAGGCTGCTAATGGGGATATCTGAAATGGGGGAAATTGGCTTTAAAACACTAGCTGATTGACCCTAACAGCACTCAGGATGATTCTATTTCTTGTCAGGTTTCAAAAAGCAAGGCAATGTTATTGGTGGCAGTGTATCCCCTAAGGGTGCAAGACTGAGAGTCAAAGGTCTCCTTGGTGTCAAAACTGGGGGTTCACAAAACAAATTTTGGTATCAAAACCGGGGGTCAAATTAAAAATTTAGGGGTCTCTGAAGCACAAAAAAGGGTAAAGAGAAACACTATGATGGTCTCTCAAATCCTGAGCATCCAATGAAGGGACAAGCCCGCCGATGAAAGCATCATCTTCCAGGGTGCAGCCTGACTTGCGGTCAAAATGTTAGTGAGATTACAGGCACCAATGACATAGCCTTTAGTTCAAATGATTCCAATATTTTCACTAGAATTCAAGTTCAGGTCTATGTTCAAATACCCACACGAGCTGGACCAGGAAGGTGTAGCAACATAAATCAAGGGTCATAACATCGAAGAAGGGACACTTTGTATAGTGAAGGACTTGCCCATGCTAACACTTTGAGAAATTTCCTTCATCGTAGCTCAGTCATGAGAGAGCAAGAGATCTAGTCAAGAGTTTGACCCAGTGATATTCTTTAAAAGCAGGATGTATTTTGGGGTCAACAGAACCTTAAGGTCTGGGACACGGATTGTTCGACAAGAGGGTGTAACCTTCATTCGCCATTTCATCAAAATACAATTATGACTGCTTTTTAATACGCAGTTGGGATAGGGAAAGTGACCTGAAGGGAGTTGGTACCACACTGGCCTGCTATGAGTCAAAGAAACTGTCTTCAATGATAACAGAACGGACATCTTCATCCAATACTCTCTATTGGGAAAGACTATGTATCCCAGGTCTCTATGCTTATCAGGAGGCATAGTGGAAGGATAAACTTTATATGGAAATTCCTGCCACATATAATAAACACTTTAAGGCAATTTAGGTAAGGTCTATGGCCCTCCCTCTTTTCCCAACTTCATAAGATCAAGTACGTATATGGCATGCAAGCACAATCTCACATGGATGTGACCTTTACATCCACATCCCCGTCATTTATTATGTCCCAGATTTTATATAAGGTTGTAATATATAATATTATTAATTCCACTTTTAAGTTCAGTCTGTGTAATCATTTCTGTTGTGTTTAGATGTACTTTGATGGGAATTTAAGCTTAGACATCTTTGTAAATGGTAAAGTTTATCAATTTCAAAGTGAACAATGGGCCCAAAAGGCAATACTGTTAATTATGTCAGGGTGGTGCCTGGGGGAAAAGCCCAAGTAATGGGTCCTTAGGATCAAAACCATGTCAAAACTGACTTTGGTATTAACATCTTCTCCAGTATAAATATCTTCCCTATTTACGTCTAGTGCCTTTCATACCTTTCATACCTTTCATACCTTTTCACTACCTCTCACATGCATGCATATTACCATATATAGTATTTGTCAATCTTGTGCCTAAATCTTCAAAAGTATTTGTAAATCTTCAAAAGTATTTGTATCAGTATAAAGACTACATAAAATTTCTTAAAAACATATGAAACTAAAGATGTGTGTGTGTGTGTGTGTGTGATTTGGAATTTAAACATAGCTTTAAAAAAATTTCAGTCATATGTATATAGTATTTCTCAATCTTGTGCCTAAATCTTCAAAACTATTTGTATCAGTATAAAACCTACATATAATTTCTTAAAAACATATGAAACTAAAGATGTGTGTGTGTAATTTGGAATTTAAACATAGCTTTAAAAAATATTCAGACTGTATGTATGTATGTATGTATGTATGTATATATATATATATATATATATATATATATATATATATATATATATATATATATATATATATATATATATATATATATATATATATATATATATATGATGTATGCAATGTGGCAGTTTATAGTGATGTCTAGCACTAAGGCATTATCCTAACACCAGGCTGGCAGGCTGATCAGTCCTAACACTAACCTCTTAATGCTGGGCTTCTAACATGGCAGATGTTAATACCAATTTTATGTTTTCGGTATGACTCTGCCAAGATTCGAACCTATGACCTCTTACATCCAAAACAGATGTTATAACTGCTAGGCCACCATAGCAGTCGAACGAAAAGGTATTTGAAGCCTTAAAATAATTGATAAGAAACAGTAGCAAATAATCCTTAACACCAAAATAACCAAATCATATGTATACCTGTCCAGCAGAGCTATACTTTCAGAATTGGTATATGGTTAATTTTGCCAGCACAGACAAAGTGTATACTAAATGGTATACTAGTGCAACCAAAATATGCAGAGGAATCATTTAGAATCTGAAACATGGAATAAAGACACACACAGAAATTGAAAAATTAGATTGTGATTTTCTATGAAAACACAGCAATGAGGGAGCCCAGGTTCACTCGCAAAGCTGACATATACCTAAATGACAAGCAGTTGGCAATGTTTTAGTATGTTTCTTTCAGATTTTAAAAATAACATTCTTTTCATTGGTTATATAAACAATTTGTTTATCGATTGCTCTTCTTCTATGTAATTATCTTTCACCTGACAGAAAATATGACAAAAACGAAAAGCTCTCGTTATCATTTGGCTACATGTAGGTAACTTCTATACTTATTCTGCCTTTTTTAAAGATATTGTTACTCATTCTGCCAACTTTAAAGATATTGTAGGAAATACGAGACCACCTATGCATAGTCAATGTTACATTTACTTTTAAATGCATTGTGTTCCATCAGATAATTCAATTCTTGCGACATTGTTTTTAAGACATGTATATAGTTAATGGAAAACAAATATGTGATGTAATTCAAATAAGTCCTCCAAGCTAAATTTAAAATACTTACTGTGTCATCATCCCATATGGCTTGAATGCTATCTTTTCCAGGGCATGCATCAGAGATTTTGCAAGTATATTTGTCTGCACTGTATTTTTCTATTAGTGGCATGCAAGAATCATTTGGATTTACTGGAAATATAACGTTAAACACAGATTAAATAAAATTAGAGCAACACATTTTTGAGGTAGTTTTGGTAAAAAAAATCTTTTCTGAAAGGCATACGTCTCTTGCTGCAAGTTGTTTATTGCTTTTGTTAAGGTACTGGTCGGGGTGACATGATCAGCTTTGTTTAAGATGCATGACATTTGAAAACAAACTCAAATGCATGTCCTGAGAGATTAGAGGTAGAAGATAATTAACAGTTTTCCGCTTGTAGGAAGATTCCTACATGCAAAGTACCAAAACAGAACCTAACATAGAACCAACTGCTATGACATCTCTATCAACTTTTGCATTTCATTAGAAGACTTCCAGTCCAAGTGCACTTAATAGGTTTTGCAATGACTGTCCAAATGCTTGAGTGTTTAAATAAAAACGAAACATACGAGTCTTACAGAACCTTGTTCTGCATGCTACTGGTTCTATTGAAAATAGTTTCTCATGTTCCACTAGGTATTTACAGAATGGCAACTAGAGCAATCTAGAAATTTAGAATGGTTGTCCATGTTTCCAATGTTTTATAGTTCATACTTCATCCTGCTATGATCTAAATCTGTAAGATGTAAGACACAGAGCAGATAATACATGTAGCTCAGTATGCATAGTTATTTTGTTAACTCTGAGCCATCAGTTATGTCACAATTTGTTTGTAAGAAGGGTTTATGTGGCAGCACATATGGGTACAGTAATAACGTATTGCTTTAAAGAACTAAATTTACGTCAAACTAATTCAACATAGTAACACAGATGTCTAAGGAGAACAGAAGTTTTAAAACTAATATTTTTGTACATAATACTCCATGATGGCTATATGTTTTGAATATATGATCAATCAAACTCGCGCAAAATTGTAATCACTAACCATATAAATGAAAAATCTTTGCTAATTCAATTGAGATCTATAGGCATGGCTTAAAAAAAAGCAATGTTTTTTTCTGATGGGTTGTAGATATATATATATATATATATATATAATATATATATATATATATATATATATATATATATATATATATATATATATATATATATATATATATATATATATCACGAATTTTCACTGTTCTGTATTACCGCACCTTAAGAATGAAATTCAAACTATGATTAAATAATAAGAGAATGCTATTAAACTTTATGCAGTTAAATGTAATTACAGTATATGGATTGAATATATTTTTTCAAAATCAACAAAGTATGAACCGTCAAAAATGCTTACTACAAACTTCGCAGATTGTACATATCTTTTGGTTCGTACTTCATTAAATGTAAAATAAATTAACAGTCAATTCTCAACCGGACATTACCAGTACTAACAATACACCATTTTTGACATATTTCTTTGTGAACATGCATAGTTTTAAAAACATTTGTGCTTTTTGGAGACTGGATAAAGTGGCAACAAAGACTTGGCATTTATATATGAATTTACTGAAGAGTTCCATAGCTTCCCAAAACTGTCAAACTTTTGATGTTTTTAAACACAATTTGTTTTTAGAGTTTGTAAAAGGCCACAAAAATTCTCGATTTTTCTCAAGGTGACACTCACCAATATCATATTTTGCACAGAGTCAGAATTTTAAAGAGAAAGAATTTACCTGGGTGTCATCACTGGTTACATAAAAATGACCTCGTATATCTTAGATATAATTTAAAGAATTTTTTATTTCCCTTTAGTTTGGTATATGATGGATGTAATATGGGTTATAGACTATACATCTTGGCCTTACTTCAAATGTGTACGTCTCAAAAAACTGCTAGCTCCGCTTGGTCATTTTCACTTAATGAATTTCAGAGGTAAATTGTATTTAAAAAAGCTGATAACTTTTTTTAACATCTTATATATTTGGTAACTCTTTCATTGCACTCTCAGAAGTTGTTATTGTCTTGTCTGGCAAAATTCATTTCCCTATTATAATAACTGATTAAGATAGTGTACTTTAGACAAATTCAGGCTGCTTTATTCAAGCACAAGGGAGCAGCCATTTTAGTTACCTGTGTGCTGCAATGAACGTAATGTTTGCTTTCATCATAAATAAGTGATGCACAATACCACAACTGGATATTCAAAACATAACATACGCTTATAACAATCAGTACTCGACGTCATCATGATGTCAGATACTCTAAGGAATCCAGTAGGCATGCAGATGATATGATTGTTTCAATCAGAAAGCTTACTTTTAATATACTGTTTAAGAAGGAGGTATGAACATAAAAATGTATGTAATGGATGACACTATGAAAAATAAAACATACATACCATAAACATTCACTGTTGTTGTTGCAGTCCCAAGTTCAGAATATATATCAGTTACAATAATAAACAAGTAACTTCCACTGTCTGTCTTTGTAGCATTATACAGAATTATACCACGCGATCCAGAAAGGGCTACTCTACCACTGTATTGTGACTCAACAGTCAAGGGTCCTGCACCAACCACTCTTGCAATTCTGTTTGCAGGTATAATGGAATTTTTATACCATAACCTTTCCGCAAAACTATCATTGCCAATATTGAAGATGAAGTCTATGGTTACATCAGATGACTCACATGCTGTTTTACTATCACTACCCGTCTGCAGTGCTGCAACATAAAAAGAAAGATTAGTGCAATTTTCATGTCTAAAAACAACTATCATTCTTTTTCCAAGCCTGCATTTTCTTTTAATGCTGAATTGTTTCCAATTTCCAATTGTTTTCAGCTTTGCAATGCACCATGGCCCAGTTTCATCCCACAACTTGGCAAATATGGACACTGTCCTCCTAAGAGTTTTCCAACGTTCACAATTGACAATCAGGCATAATCGGCTGCATGGAACCGATCAGTATTTCAACCAGTTATCCAGTTTTTCCTGTCATGCTTCTGCTTCTTTTATTTTACAGTGTGTTCTTATCTCTGTTTGGTAAATTTATTCCTAGCCTTAATTTGTTATAACTAACATTGTTGTTTAATCCATCATTAAAAACAACATTTTAAATAGGGTTGATTTAAAGTTTGATGAAAGACCATCAAAATTATATACTGTTGTAATCTTTATCTCTTTACAATATATATAATGATATGATTACAAAAAACACCATGAAGTTAGATAACATAAAAATATTTAAGGTAGGAAACATACTTTGGTCTTTAAGTATTGTTCATGCAGTCGAAAATGGTGAGTTTTAGAGCACTCTTGAAAGGGATCTCTGTCTTTGTGTCTAATTTAAATGAACAATTCATTCCACATGGACTTTTCATAGTTGGAATTATGAGTATACAATTGTCAGAAGAGGAGAGTACGTATTTTGCTGGTGTATATACATAGATTAAGCTTGATAGGTATGTTGGACTGAAGTCCGTCAGTAAAACATATAATAGCATAGAGAACAAAGTTTGTGTTTAATTCTGGATCCAATGGATAGCCAGTGTAGGGTACAGAGTAGCGGGGAGGTGTGCTGTGATCGTGGTACTCTAAAGATGATCCGATCAGCTGTATTTTGAACTTTTTGAAGTTTCTGGAGTAGATTTTGAAAAACCAGCTATAAACATGACCTAATTATTTGACTGACATGCTGATAGAAATAGTCCAAAAAAATTTATTTAATTTCCATTGGATAAATAATTCTTTCTTTTCAAAACTATGCGCAGAATAGACCAACATATTGCGAGTTATGAAAACACAAGTGTTATTAGGAATGTCCAAAATTATTCTTATTTTGAACAGAATATTAAGGTGATAATTGTCTCTTTTCAAATGGTAAGCACTGCAGTATTTTCTTTTCATCAATGGGTCAAATTCTGTCCGTATTTTGATTTTATATAGGTGGCGGAAAACTTAAGTGTGCAAAAATGCCAGACAGCATTGTAATACAAGGGACAAAATGTCTCATTTCATCTCTGTGATTCAAAAATCTGGACTACAAATTTAGCTTCAAAGAAAATAGCAGTCTGTTTCTATGATACTTGTTTACCAGCAGGCATACCCAAATTTAAACTTGTTATATTGACTCAAACCTGCAGGAAATTGATACGAAAATGATTCATTTTCTCCGACATTACAAGTATGTTAATCATTATATCTTTAATCCACAGACAGACAAGACAAAAGTACGGCATAGATGAAACCTGACCCAGTACTTGCCATTTCATTTACTAGTCACATGACTTCACAAATTTCAAACGACGACATCGGAGGTCCAATCAACACGTGATATCAACAACAAACCATTTTTAATGTTTTTGTATAGAAATTATTCAATTATATTAAAGTCAGATGATTTTTGTAAAACCATCATTCTGACCTGTCTGATTTAGTTCCTAGAGAGCACACGACAATATGGCTGTCACACGATACAACAAGTTCTAGAAATTGTTCTAGGAATATATAGACATGGAAAATTGTTTTTTTTTGGGTTTTTTGTATTTTTATTACAACCAGTATATGACTTTCATTTAATATTTTTTTATATCTTTTTCTCTACAACATTTGAAAATTTGTGTTGTTAGAGTTGTGTCATCATGCGAATAGCAATGCAAATTGTGAGTACCTGGTCACATTTCATCAATTCCATAGTTTATCTAGTCTTTCAGCAGATTAAAGATCTTACAAGTTTAATTCTCACAATGTCTGAGAAAAGGTAATTTTCATATCGATTTCATCACTGTATCACTTGATCTAACAATGGTTAAAGTTTTCTAGGCCATCCAATAAGTCATATTTACGCTATGTCACCATAATGTTGGTCTCTTGTGATGCTAAGACTTCACTGTAAAGAAAGATGTGGATATCTAGCTAACTTTGAAAATTAGAAAGCCCTAACTGAATCCAGCTGCATTACAACATGTGCTGGAAACTGGCTAAAATGTACTGGCATGCACTATATGTTGTCATGGCATTATTCATGGAATTTCTGCATATCCATTGCAATGAACTTGTCGAAGGTATTGCTTCACCACAATAAAGACTTTCTAAGGGCTTAGCTCCTCTAGCAGTCTATACCATTTTGGGGGACCTAATTCCAAACGTGGCTTATTAAGACATACTCAATCACTAACATCAATCTTTTTACTTCCACTCCTGGTCCATTGCCATCGAAGAGGAAATGAAGTCAGGAAAATTGAGCTCAGGGACTTTATGCCAAATTTTTCAAGCAGCCCACCACAGTCCAATTTACAAAATCACATCCTATCTCATCAGGTCCATGCCCAAGTCATACCAGTGCAGGAAGTGTGGAGAGCAGCCCTAGCCAATTACCCGTCTTCTGCCATGCATCCTCTTCCCAAGTGTTTCAGTAGGTGCTTGCTTAGGCTTTTTCTCAGAGGCTTGGTCAAGCATTATGGACAATGGCTGGGTCCTCTCCATTGTACATGAGATTTTCAACTCCAGTTTCGGGAATAACCTCCACTATCTTGGACCCCCATTTTCTTTTCTAATTGCAATCTCAAGACAGATGGAATTAAAGGAAAAGGTACACACCCTTTTGTAGAAGGGATAGTCGAGAGGGTTTTCTAAACAGTCTCCCACCTTCTACTTCCAAATCTTCCTGGTCACCAAGATAAGTGGGAAATTTTGAATCATTAACAATCTCAACCTGCTCAACCAATTTCTGTTGGAGGAAACCTTCAACCTCCTCAATCCACCCTACGAAAACAAATCCATGACCTTATGAACAATCATGAACTGTTCATAAATGTTCTTAAAGTGTTCATGATCAGTTCATGAACCAATATTAATGAAAATTTCTCAACTAAGTTCATTTCCACTTCAAGAATTTGATGAATCATGTACTGGAACATCATGAACACACTGATGAACCTTTATGAACTATTGTAATATCTTTTAAGTTCCGGAAACTTGGTTCAGGAACAATTTAAGTACATGTCCATTGATGCACAAACAAGATATTATTTATATGAAATTATATTCACGAAACATCGTCATACAAATTTATCACAATATTAGTGAAATATAAATACAGGTGACTATATTTCTGTTTTTATAGGTATAATACTGTTTAAAATGTTCATGTTGTTGTAGAGTTTAACATCATTTTTCATTACACGATAGGCTATACATGGCGGCCAGTATTATTAGTGGAGGAAGAACCCCGGAAGCCTCCCGGAAAGAACCACGACCCATTAGAAGGTACTGACAAACTTTCTCACATAACTAAATTAGCCAAATCTTAGACTCGAACCCACGCAGATAGAGATGAGATGGCAGTGATCCGTAACGGAAAGCGCTAATTGTTAACCTGAGTAGTTCTGGATTAATTTGGAAAAAAATATTTTCTTACCAGCATGAACAAAATGTATTTGCTATAAAAACATTTTTGTCCATTAACTGTCATAAACGGCGTAATTTATTTTATTAACTTAGTCACTGGATGCCAATTTGCCATGAAATCCGAAAAATATAAATAACGATTATCCTGACTGGATGATTATGAAAGAAGATATGATATGGTTGGGTAATATATGAGCAAGATTTCGGCAGCTGAGCTTCCTTTCCCCCACAAACGAAAGAGCACTTAAACAGTTCTGCAACAAGAAAAAACCATAAACAAAACCGTGAACTCGCATGGAATGGATAGATGAGAATATTTTCAACATCATTTTCTGAAGTAGAAGTGGAGAGAAGAGATTATGAAGAATATGAAGGAAATTATTTCGTGAGAGTAAAATTAGGCAGAAAAGAGTACTAAGCCAGGATCATAAAAATTCTTGGTCATTCATGATTATTTCAGTGGAAGATATATGGATTTTTTATTGGCTTTAATATATCATAATATTAGTTTTAACCAAACTAATGACACATGTATTTGTCCAGACCTAATTTAAACTTGCTCTTCAAACTTGTGAAAATCACTAAACATTATTATACTCTTTTTATCTCAATACCAGATGCGGTACCGCATCTATGATAGGAATTGATATGTTCGATATCATTTTCTTTTTCATGACATCACTATTTCTGATGTATATTGGTAACTAAGAAAAATACTAAAATAGTTAATGTGTCAAACTCTATACAAGTGCAAATGACAATGTGATGAAACCGGAAGCAGATATACGCAACATGTGGAGTAAGAGTGGATGCATACTAAGGACCTATGCAACGCAAGTCTGACGTTTTATGAATAGAAAATGGCAAAAAGTTATGAAAGCACGAAATAACTGTTATCTGTAATATATATATATATATATATATATATATATATATATATATATATATATATATATATATATATATATATATATATATATATATATGTGTGTGTGTGTGTGTGTGTTATTTAGTGTAATGAAGCTGTCACAAAATAATTTCATATTTTATTGGTTTAAACATCCAACTCAAGCTTCAGTTATAAAACAAAATATCAGCGACAAAATTTTCCAGTAATATAAATGCTCATTCAGTATGTTGTGTGGTAAGTTTTAAGGATTAAATATTTTTGAGTTGGATCATAATTATTCCGGTAAATAAAGTGGTGTACAAAAATAATGTGCTAAAAGCTGATGACAAGGTTGATCAGAAGTTATCTGTAATTAACTAAATTTATCTTTCTTTCAGATCAGAAAAATAACATTATTAGAAGATTAAGTTTGTAGGTTATATAGCAAAATTCGAAAACCGGGGGATCCTATGACCAAGATGGAAGAGACATTAAATAGTAACTGCTGCAGCAATGTTAAAGATCCAAACTGTAATTTGATGGAACATATTAAGTTGCAGATGGAGACATTTTGTAGTGACAATTTGTGGGATTTAATTATGAACATCTTCACAAAAGAGTTATCTGACGGGTCAGTTTCTGGGAAAAAGATTGGTCAATTCAGGAGAAACCAAAGTGGAAAAAAAGCTTCAATAGTTGATTGAATACAACTGCCCCAATAGCTCTTGAAACGTTTTCAAAGAAAAATTACAAAACGTACAGAAAGTGTTGCTGTGAATAAAAAAGAATATCGCTTATCAATTTACAAAGTGTTCTTTTTTAAATATTAGAAATTTATTTGAAATTAAATGCAATCTTTTTTTTCATACAGATAATATGTTGCATATTATTGTTTTAAAACCCCCAGATCTAAAGGTTGTTTTATGATTCAGGATGAAATGGTTATTTGTGAGTTTATCAGATAACCAAACATTTTCTAATATGAACTGTTCATGAAGACAGGAATCGTTCATGAGAAACTTTGGTCATCATAGTTCATGAATATATTCAGATACTTGTTCATGAATAATGATGACCCAATTTGCTTTTTGAGCTAGTTCATGAATTCAGTACATGAATATTCATGAACTGTTCAAGAACAGTTTGTGAGGTGCTGGGTCATCACATGCGTCATGTACAGTTCCTACTCCTGGGGAGGTGAAAAATCTCAGAGATTATCTATCAACCCCGACCCCTCTAGGACTAGTTTTTAACCACCATTTGCTACCCCGATCCCTAACCACCATTTGCGTTGGTGGATGAATCAAGGTTCCTGATGGGGGTCCACATGCATGCACTTGATTCCCATTGGCGGACAATTCGGTCTTATAAATTTGTTTGAGCTTTAGAGACCAGACTCTCACTCCCTTGTGCCCAGATGGAATCTTTCCTGTGTTATTTGGTCATTAACCAAAGCACCTTATGAACCAATGAGTGAAGTTTCCCTTTTGGATCTCACACTCAAAACTGTTCCTTCTCACCCTTGCCTCGGCGAGACAAAGGTGTGAAATTCTTACTTTGTCCACTGACTCGGGCTGTCTTATCTATACATGCCAACCCCTTAGGAGGAAATAGCGTAATCCAAGTGGTCAAAAAGCGGAGCAGCATAGAGGGCGAACAGACTAGGCTCAATCGTCATTTGCCTTAACCTTCATACGAGATATTAAAAAATCTTAAAAACCCCCTAATTTACCAAGATTTTTACCTAAATTTTATGTAACCGGTTTATCCTGCTGATGACCAAACTGTAGTCACGCCCTCTCTGCTGCTACAAATTAGCCAAATATTTTATCGATACATGTAATTAAATCATTATATATATCAATAAAAATGTCAAATATCGGAGAAGCATATACTACTAGATTAGTTCGAGACCACCAGGAAGCAATAAAAACAAATTCCTTTCAGAGATTCGCTTTGAAGAAAACTTCAAGAACGCCAGGAGTCACAAGTTGATTACGTAGAAGGTAAAGAAAGATTATTTTTACCTACTGCAACAACTGAGAAAGTTGTGTGGGGAGATATCACTGATCCAGAAAAAAAGAAACCTCTTCTTGGGACAATACAAGAAACCGCTAGGGCAACGCAAGAGATTTTACAAGATCTTCCAGCTAGAATAGCTGCTGCACAACCTCCTCAAGATATTGATACAATTTACACTGAAATACCTGATGTGAAAGAAAACCTTGCATCTCAACCTAAAGCAAAAATAGATGTTGAATTGATTAGTAAATTTAAGAAAAGTGTTACTGAAGATATAAAAAATGTTAAGGAAGAAGATTTTCCTCGTTTTGCATATAATAGTCTTTCTCGAAAATCTGAAATTTTAAAACCTAAATACGCTAACATAAATGATGATAATTTTTAAGACGATTATTTTGTGTGTTTTATAATAAACACAGTGCTAATAATACCGATCCATTAAATCAAGTTTTTATGGATAAAGTAAATTATTATCGTCGTGAAGATCAACAACAACCTTTGCATCAACGTTCTACACGGGAACACCCCAACCCCAGTATCAACTACCTCCACCTCTGCAACAAATAGAACAACAATGGATAATGTTGCAAGCTGAAAATGTAGAAGTGATCAAATAGAAGAAAAGGTGAAACAAAAAAGGAAGAGGTGAAACAAATAAAAGAAAAATTAAAACAAACAACAGAAAAAGAGATGGAACAAAAATAAACCAAACGGAAGGAGAGATTACTCTATTCACTAGGTATGCAAAGGGATCCTGGTGATAATTCTTTTGGCGCTACTACAGGAAGTGGTCTAGGAAATAATCTTATCACTTGCCCTGACAACGTCATCGCTGACGTGGATAAACTAGAAATTCTCATAGGAGGAAAACGCGCTGAAAATACTTCTCATGAAATTATCAACGAAATATCTGATATTTGTCGACGGTTATTTACCAGTGGTATCAAGGACATCATTACCTATCGGGAATTTATCGATGAAATTACAGCTTACCGATTAAAGTCAAACTATAATTAATTTCCTAAAATTGCATAATAATGATATGGGATATAGGTTACCATTTGTTGTCTTTTTCAGAAATATATAACATACGTGTCATATTTAATACAAAATAAATTGTTATCTTAACAGACATCAGCACTGCTTTAAATGCATTATTATATTTGATTTTTTTCCTCTTCAATCATTTTGGAAACAGAAGCACCACTATCATCTTTTCCTCTGCTCTTCTCCTAAGATTATTTGACTCTGTGACAAGCACAATGAGTCCTTTTAACTCTGCCTCTTCTGCTTTCTGTACATAGGAAGCATATATAGACTGGCAATGTCAGCTTCAAGACGCAGCTATTTGGCTTAAAGTTCTTCCACTTCATCCAAGGCTAACTCCCTTTTCTTTCACTTTTGGTTTTTCTTCTAATTCTTCTCCTCTGCTTTCTTCCTATCCAGATAGGCGTGGTAATTATGTCTTGCAGAGGAGGCATGTCATCATTTCATTGCTAATGATGATTTCCAAAGGTCCACCTGCTTTTCTCGTTGTTTCAATGATTAGCCTTTGAGCTCTGAGGCTTTCTCTGCTGAGGTTCTCAACAGAAGCCTGTTTGAGGACAGAAAATCCTCTCTCCACTGTTTCCTACCCATGTGACAACAACAACATTTTCTGGAGATTATTCCAATGTTTCACATATTCCTTTCTTTTGGAAAGGACAGAATAAAACACTTCATCAGGGCTGTCATCTGTTTTATTGAAGCATGTCAAGGGATGATTGTCCGATTGGATAACTTAGGGGTACAAACAAACGGGGATGTATAGTCTGACTAGAGATACACAAATCAATTTCGGCAATGAGATTTTTTTAAATAATTTTTTTATAGCATTGGGGAAATAGTCGAGGGTCGGCAATGAGAAACGGGGACATGCCGTCAACTGGAAACACATTTTTTAATTCTTTTTTTATTTGCCTAATGAATTGACTTGACTTCCTACAGTTAAAGCTTCACAGCACACGTTAACGCCATTTAAAAAATTTTTTTTTACTCGCAATTTAAGAACAACAACTCTTGCTTAACTATACTATAGTGTACATATGCGCACTTTAAAACTGTTTATCCGTGAATTGAATTTTATTACAATGGATGTTTCTATATTAAACCATGGAATGATTTTTGTCCCTCAAACATGTTAAATAAACAGACAGTATAAGTAAAATTAAATCGACCCTCTTCTGCCATATCTTCCAAATCATCAAACTAAACAATATCTTATTTTATACCTGAAGAGTATTTTGCCCAAAACTACCAATAGTTTATACTTCTGCATCTTTGTTGCACTAAATGAACAGTATGTAGTTACTAATTTGCAACTTATCTTTGGCATGACTTGTAAAGGAAATGTTCCTACTCCCATTGAAGCCAAAATTGATCGCCTTAATGGTCAAATAAAGCCACTTTTGTTTTTGCGGCGGCAATTAAACTGAATGGGTCATCAAAAGAAAGAAACCAGGATAACTAGATTACATCCAAATCGAACAACCTCGGATAATTTTATTTGTGATTCTGGAATTTTTAAAAAAAAAATTTTTTTTTTTCAATTTTCAAAGACTTTTAAAGACCGCAGGGAAATATGCTTGATTTTCCCAAACTTTCAAGGCCTTGAAAATGCTACCTCATGTTTCCCAAACTCTCAAAGACCTTCAAAGACCGTACGAACCCTGTTACGAGGGTTGTTGCGGAATGGGACTGAAAAGAACGGTTAAAAACAACACAGAAAAACACGGATCGGACACTTTTTTAAAAATAAAAATGGACTATATCAAGAAAAATCGGATTAAAGTCAAGAGAAAAGTGGAATTCCGTTGTAAAACGGAGAAAAATAATGTCTGTTGCTGGTAAAGCGTTTTCGGTGGTCAAGGACAGAATTGTATGGCTATTACAACGAGAAAAAACAACTGCAATTACCATCTACTAAAGTTATGCCTGCAAATGAAAGTAAAATAATAAATCAGGCCGCAACCCAAAGATTAATGGATCTGGCTGATGCATCGTTAAAATAAAAAGAAGATAACATAACCGCTAGTCTGATAGCAGGAAATGGTCTTCGTAGATAGTTCCAATATAGATCATACTAATTACAGTAAAATGTTTAAGCGTAAAATTGATACAACATTGGATATGGGTGAACCAGTTCATAAAAATGAATCCCTGCGAGATTATCAATATTATTCTTACGATGCAGTACAACCAAATCAACGTGCAGGAATCGAATTACAAGTTCAAGTTACAAGTCGGTATTTCTTACCAGCTAAAGCATTCGAAGTCGAAGGTCGACTTGTAGAAGCAGATGATACAGATTATGGAATCAGTGACAGAGTTGGTTTTGTCAATAATGGTATCATGGCGTTATTCAGCAGTGCTACTTATATGATTGATGGAAAACACATCGAATCATGCCTGGAAAATGTTGATATTGCTACGACAATAATTGGTCTAGCAAGATACTCCGATGACTATTCAAGATCAGCCGGTCCATCAATAATGCTTACAAAGGATACAAATGATCATTCAGAAAACAAAAATTTAACGATGAATGCAGATGGAACTGAAGTTGCATCAATGAATGAAAATTTCAATCTCGGATTCGCAGCACGAAGATCAATGTTAAACGCAAACGAGATGTTTTCATGTGCGATTCCATTATCTCATATTTTTGAATTTTGCAGAGATGTTAGGAAGGTTATGTTTGGTCTTAAACACACTGTGGTACTTAACAGAAAATAATTCGACAATGATACAATCTGGCAAGCCGGAGGTGATGCTGGTAAAGTAGTAATAACAAAATTATCATTGTGGATGCCAGTATTGGTTCCATCTGTCGAAGAAGAAAATAAATTGCTTTCTTTCATGAATCAAGGTGGTAAATCACTGCTATCGTGAAAACAATGACTACAAGTGGTTTCAGCACCACGAGATATTTTTATCGCATTTCAAGCAAATGTACGAGTAAATAACCAAGAAAGAAATCCGTTGGCATTTGACACACTTAATGTTACCGAGGTTAGTTTGAGAATAAATGGACATCAAGAACCTGCCGAGGAAGTTACTTTGAATTTTGAACATAATACAGTTGCACGTGCATATCGTTTAATGTCATTTATGAGGCATGATCTAAATGTAGATACTGGTTTGCAATAATCACAAAAAGATTTCACAACGTTATATCCGATCTATTACTTTTCACTGGAACATTTAGATTTATTCAGACAATCTGTTGTTGATATATATTTTCGAGCTCAAGTAGGTTATTTTCCTCCTGGTGCTGTAGGTCCACTTGCTTTTCCTGCTGGTTTCCAAGCGATCACTGTTATACTTAGTGACAGAGCAGTATTACTTGAAGGTGTTGGTGCACGAATGCGAGTCGTTGTTGATTTACCCGTAGGGAACATGTAATTAAAATCAATCAAGTAAATATAAAAATGTCGTATAGTCATGTTAACGCAACTCTGACTCAAGGTCAGATAAAAAAGTTACAATCAAAAAACGCAACTCAATGTGGGGCAAAAATAACATTAAAGAAAAAACAAATGAGTGGTGGTCCAAACAATTTATCGTTAACCGGTAATCAACTTAAACGTTGCAATAAAGCTCTGGTATCAAAAACTGGAGTTCAACTTGAATTTGCTTCAAGTTCCATCAAAGATATGATTAAATTAGGAGGTATATTTCCACTTCTTGCAGCAATATCAGCATTAACTGTTGGAACCGCCGATGAAATTGCATTAAAGAAACAGAAAAATGGTATAAAAAAAGGGCGCAGTCTCAGACTTCCAGGAAATTATCTGGGAAAAAGACTGAAGCTTCCAGGAATATAATAACACTGATGTCAAATTTTGATCTGATAAATGCTGCTAAAAATTTAAAATTAAAACACTTCAGAGGAGTTTTCATGCATCATCAGTTACCGAAACAACCGCATGACATTAAAACTGGTATCAATCTCAATTAGAATTCCGGTCCAGGAACTCACTGGGTTGCATATGCGATTGATCCACGCAAAATGTTTATTTTGATTCGTACGGACTATCACCACCAAACTTTAGGAGACTGAAAACAATGATGCCAGAGAAGCGATTGCTATGTCTTGCTTTCTACTGAAATTGGTTCAGTAAATTGGTTCAACAAAAATACAAATGTTCAAGAAAAGTGCTTCCCTCCGACATGACATGCAGATATTAAACATATGCACTCAATAAGGACCGTTTGGTGTGAGCTTTGACCAAAAAGAAAGGTGAGCTCTTAATAAGCATTATATAATGTTACTTGAAAATATATACTGAATACCACACCAATAATCAGATACTGAGTCTGTATATTCCAGAAAATTTACCGAGCCAAAATATATAGTAAGACTATGCATTAACTACAAAAATGTAACATCTCAATTTGTTTACCAGACGGAACATACAATTGCTGAAGTGGCATTATTGTTCCGGTACTGTACCTGATATCCGTGAAACAATGAGGAAAAGGCTTGTCAAACACAATGTTTTGATGGCAGCCATTACATATCTGGTCTGAAATAAAGGAAAACAAGTATGATAATCATCTTGTCACTGATCTTTCTTTGTTAACAAAATTGACCAACAAATTGAATCCATCACATTTAATATATGTACATTTTTCTAAAAAATTATTAATACACTCCTCCACCATCCGTGCCCATGTGAATACGTTTGGCTTTTGAAAATTACATTGAGTAGTAAGCCATGCTTAGCTGAAAATCAGATTTCATTACTGATAGTTCATCATTCCAGATAAACATAAAAAGAACAATATCCTTCTTTTTTTCTTGCACTTTTTTTTTGAGAATTACAGTAAACACAAAATGCAATGACTCAGCTGTACATTTTCCGAGGTTATACTTTGAATTTTGACTTAAAAACTTGGACATCTGAGGTTTTTCCATGGCTTTCCTAGGAAAACCTTGGCTAATGGTGATATTTTGTCCAAGGTTTTGTAAGCAAACCTCGGACATTATCTCGTACATTAAACAAAACAGGAAATACCTTAATTTATTTTTGGCTGATTCAGAACTTAGTGCACTTATTAATGTCTTAGAGATTTCTCTATATTTACTCATATAATAGAACTCATATCTAATGCATATTCATTCCTCCAACACTGCAAACATCAATTTGAAATACTGACATCCAATGAAGTACCAGTCACATGACTCATGTAGGCATTCGACACAGAGTATTTCAATAATGAGTGTCATCTTTTAGAATTTGAATCTACATACCTTTAAGTGGCTAGTATTCATTTCATTTGGTTTCATATAGATCCACATTCCTTTGGAAGGTCATTATTTAGAAACGCCAATCGGTGCATATGGCAAAATCAATGTTGAAGTACACATACATTTTGGACGAAATGAACCTAACTGTGATTCAGTATAATCATGAATTCAATGTTGAATGTTGTGATTTCACAATGAAAGCTATGCATATTAATAAATAAATTCGTACTAACTTCGACTGTGGCAATTCCGCTCAAAGCGTGCTTATGTTGACCCAAGGTTAGTACATGGCCATCATTGTAAAAGTCCACAGCTGAAGATAATTTTTGGATGGAAGTTTCTTGGTGACAGTTAAGGTGCAGAGCATTCAATAATCAGAACTGAATAGACTTTGGTTAATGAAAATTAGTGTTAAAGTTTAAAATAACAATTTATATTCAATTTAAAATATGTAAATGTGCATACATGTTTCAGTAAGTTTGGCCCATTTTCAATAAGGTGTGAAAACATGTTCTGGCAACAAGTAAAATTGTAATAACCATTACAGTTTATATCCATGTTGTAACTTACAATAAATAGCTACTGATGTGACTGGTATAGAGTACTTTTGCTCTTTCTATGAAACTTCTGATCAAACTCCATTTTGAAGCATTGTCCTCCCTTCACTTTCATGACTAGTAGTGCTTCTAAGGTATCAAATGACATAGATGATCTGGAGTTTAGTAGGTTTTTTGCAACAAATGAGAACACCCTCTCACCACAACCTGCATTTGAATGAGGAACAATAAGTACATTCTTCATGATGCTGGACAACAACTTGTATTTGAACTGGCCAATAGCATCCTTGAGTTTACTAATAAGATCCCATTGCTTGTCAACTCGTTTATTGTTTAAGATCTCATGATTCAATTCATATGCTTGATAATTCAAACACTCTGCTTCCAAGTTGTCTTGCCAGTTGGTTTCTTTGGGTTCCATACACATAAACCTTGATGGGAAATACATCACACTGCAAAATATAATTCATCATCCTTTTTGACACATCAGCAACTGCACTGTTTCAGAAGTTCATTATTCAAGGGAAACTTCTTAATAATGCAATCACAAACAGTTGTGTAATAGTCATTTACATCTTTTTAGAATTGACAAAGGCTACTTTCATACAACTTACTTTCAGCAAAGTATTTTCTAGTTTCTGAACCTACTATAAGGTTAACATCTGACTTTTGTTTCTTACAGTCATGATAATCAATATGAGTAAGATCCTTAGCTTGTGACATTTCTGATTAGCAATTGCTTTAATAATTCAAGCATGTTTTCTCTAAGTTTGTGGATCATAGGCACCTCCTGTTGCATGATTAAGTTGTACTTGTCAAATAATGGAATTATGTTGTCTAGAAATAAGCAATAAATCTTCAGCCTCCGCGACTGCAAAGCCTTACACACACTCATAGCCTTTTCCTCTCTGTAACTGATTTTTATTTACTTTCTTTCCAGTCATTTCTAACCAATGGTGTCTGACATCTAGACAGAGCCTTTTTATCAGATTTCTTTGATTTAGCTTTCTCTAAGGAACATATCTTGGGTCTCATTTTTTTCAATCTTTCCTGCTGAGGCAGACTTGAAGGTAGTACAAGTCTGACGTCTAGATTTATCACTGCTCAAAGTTTTAATGCATGTGCCTGCACGGTCGATATTTCCTTCTTTATTGCTAGATACATGTGGAACTTTATCCTTGGAACTAGATACATTCTCTGACAGACAACTTTTGCCTTTAGCCCTTTTGCCTTTAACCTCTGGCTTCTTTTTATCAAAATATATTTGTAAGGGTTCCCACTCTTCCAACAGTCTCTTTATACCTTCACCAAGAGACATCCATCTTGTTCCAGAATGCTTCAATATTGTTCTATTCACTTTTTTCCAAATAATATGATATGTCCACCAATATGTCATGAAACCTAATAGGCAGCACATCAACCCCATTTTTAGCTGCTAAATGTACCAAATGGCATGAACATCCACTCAGATTCACTGAGGGATTCACCTTAGTTATATGTCCAAATACACCTTTATTGAAACCTGTCATCACTGAAGAATTATCTGATTCAAAGGCAATACAGTTATTCCAACTTATGTTTCTCTTTTTCATATCATCATCCAATAATGTGAAAATATTTTCCCCAGTAGAGACTCCATCACATGTTGGAACTGACAAAAGTGCTTCAGTTACAACCCCATCTGTGTTATCAAAATATCTAAGAACAACTGGGTACAGCTTAAATCATTGGTACCATCAGTTGCTATACTGAAAGGTTGGGATAAAATATTGTTAACAATGTCTTCCTGTATTGACTTACACTGCTATAATACAATAGCAGTAGTTTTTGTTCTGCTACACCGATAACTATTTGCTACTGACGAGTTGGGAAACATGCACTTGAATAATTTTGAAGCATGGTCAGATGCAGCAATTGCAAAATTATGCTTAACCAAAAAGTTTGTAAAACATACTTCAGTCTTAATGACCTCCAATTCAATTTCTGACACTGCAGATCCAAATCCCACAGAAGTCAACGACTTACAACTCGATTTCATTACAACATATTCTGTATGTGTTTTTGGAATTCATGTGGCGGCGACAGTCATCTTGCTCACTGTGGGAAATGCTCAAGTAAACACGACATGACGTGCAATAAATGTAATGGGCACCTTTTTCACTTTTTTCTAAGCATGACCAGGTATCCGAGTAATCTGTTTTATACTTTTGCAACTACTGTTTCAGCTTTTTATGAGGCTGGTTGTCCTCTCCACCTTTGGCACATTTTCATTTGGAAAACATTTTCAGACGACCGAATGACAAAAAGAATAGGTGGCGCTCTACAGTTTCATACTTTGCAAAGGGTTAGAATTTTAAAGAAAAATAATTTTCCAGGATTTTTTCATTGGTTATACTGGCTATAATTCGTTCATTGTACTGTCAAAAGCTGTTATTGCCAACTTCAGCAAATTTCGTTTTTCCTATTTTAATAACTGTTAAATTTAGTGTACTTTTAATTCATTTTGGTTAAGTTGTCAAGCACATGGGAGCATCCATTTTGTTATACCATGTGCTTAGATCACGTACAATTTCCACGAGTGCAGTATCGAAGTGTCAGCCACATTGCATCAAAGTAGCATAGAGATATGACAACATTATCTCCATTGTGCATGTTAGAAATCAGAGGTCTGGGTAACGCTTAATTACGCGTATTTGGTCTGGGATGCAGAACATCACCTGTGTAGGAGTCCTCCGTACGCATGCAAATAGCTGGGCGGCAAATTCACTACTAGTGAAAATATATTGATTACTTTATCATTTTAGCTGTGCTGATATTTACAATGACAGAATTCAGTGGTTAAAATAGCCCCCAAATGTGTCTGCTGTATTTATAAGAGTACATCAAAAGAACATGTTGCAATAGCTGGGCGGCAAGTTCAAAGACTTCGACTAGCAGCTTGGGTGGGAAAATGTGCTGAAATTTACAACAACTGAATTCAGAGACGGAAAGATCCAGAGATGTACATGTGGTTATTATAATATTATAAGAGTATACCAGAACTTTAGCTTACATTATTGCGTTCATTTCTGATAGTAGCCAAATAAATAGTGCATGCAACCTCAAAATCAGGACATCAAACGTTGGACAAAACGTTGTTTGCAAATCTGGTATTTGGGGTTAAATGGCAAACTGAAAAAAGATTTTAATGAGATTCAGAAGAGTGTTGAAGTTTCTAGAACTGACAGTTTGGATGGAATAGTAGCAAAGTGTAAGACCGTGTGATGCCTGGCATAGTGTTTGGAATACGACCATTCATTGGATTGACAAAAAGTAGTCTCACCCTGAAGGACTAATAAGAGTTACACCACTATCAGGCTATTCTGTGCATCTAAAGTCACCAATTTTGGCGCAAAACCCATACCAAATTGAATTGATGAAAATAAAATTCTGCAATGCTTACCAATTGAAAAGCTGCAAATATCACCAGAATATCATACTCAAAATAATACAAAGTTTGGACAAATGGAATATCACCCCTATAATTCCACGACTCAAGATATGGCGGCCTTTTCTGCGCATAGCTTTCAAAAGATGTAATGTTTATGCATCAGGCTATGCAACCGAAATACATTATTTTAAAATTGAATTTTCAACCAAAACAACATGTGATCCATTGTTTACAGAAATGACATATCCTTGTGCAGAATTACCAGACACACCGAATACGCCGACACAGTAATACATGTCAGAGTTCAACATTGTCTGGGATGGGACTGCATATTTTACTGTTGGGACTCCAATTATTACCAATATGGGAATCCTGGACTCCTAGTTTTGAAATCCTAGCGAGACCTCTGCAAATGCAAACAACGTCACCTCACATAAGTCAATCTCTGAAAAGTACATAATAACTGGTGAGCGCCCCCAAAATGAAGTCTAGATCAGATGCGCGCTTCTTACGAACAAAATAGGCTGATTTAAAGCATCTGAGGTACCACTGCACAGTTAGTCTGGCTCCCAACCAATATCCATTCAATCTAAGATAAAACTCTGAATCCGAACACTGATTCTATTACAAAAATCCGGATCCGCTACGAACCAGTACAAAAAATATCCGAAACAAAAAAACGTTCATATTTCCGTACTTTTTGCTATCGTTCCGTAAGTCCGTAATTTTAGTGTTGTTTTTTCGAAATACTTACGGCAAAATTGTAAGAGTTGGCAAGTCTGCATATGACCTGTACTATAGATCACTGAGTGTAGTTAACTGTCTTGACTAGAGACGAACTTCTTTCCCTACTATCAACTCACTTCAAGTAATTTTTCATAATATGGATGAGTCTAGCTCTATTGTACTTTCTGTTATTTCTTCCTTCTGTCTTTTTAAAAAATGAAACTAATCCCATATGTGCAGATGATCTTTCCACAAACACATTTCTTCTTCTGGGATTTGGCAGTGTGATGACGTCATCAACATCATTTTTATTATCCTAACTTTAGGTATTTATGTTCAGGAAATTTATATACAATTATCATATGATACAATCTGAAAAAGGCAAGTTAAAAACCTTTTGCTATAATTGATGATTTACAGGTCTAATATGATGTGAATAAGCTGAGTTATCTAAATTGTAATTGGCTTTATTAATATTATATTTGTCTTAGTTTCATTAGAGGAGCACTGCTACGTCATTTGAAGAAAAGAAACACCTAAAATTTCAGGACACTCTTTGTAATTGTAACCTTGTCAAATCATAACGTAAGGATTTGAAAAGTGCTGGCGACATTTGTTAGTATTATAAATAGCTCACATGAATAACATAAACACTCTTAAGACTTTGGTTATTATCATAGCAACAGATGATTCCAGGTAAATACCAGAATACAGAAGATCCAAATCCATTTTGAGTCGCTAACAAACCGTTGTCAACATTAGTCATCATGTATATTCAAGAATAATAATCTGATTTAACTATCGATAAGGATATTTACTTCTTCGACTCGATACATAGATTATACTTGAAATTATGTGCACTATATCACAAAAATAAAAATAAAGCTGCTAGTTAACTTGCTTATATCGAAGGGCAAAATAGTAAAGTAGAACCGTAATCGTGTATATTGATACCTAAGAAATGCACATTTTGTTGTTGTTTACAAACAGACAATATTGACGTTTTTAAAAAATCATTCGTATCATATCCCTAAGGTTGTCATCTTGAAAGAGTATTTCCAGATCATGATTTTCTGGATACAATATCAGTCACGAATTTAAAATTTCATAGCATGTATTTTATGCTAGAACTTTTATGTACAAATATTTTTCACGACAACATGTGTTTGTGCCATAGAATATTTGAGAAACCATTTTAATTAGTATATTCAAATATTGTATTTGTGGAGGGCATGGTGGACGTAGGCTTATACTAGATGAAAGCAATAACCGGTCAAAGAAGTTTCATCTTTAGTGTATTCAAAAGAAACATGTGTCTGACGGAACATGACGTTGTTTCGAATGTCAAAACGATGTATTCCTGAAATGCTTTTAGAAATATGAAATTGTATATAAACAATTGGCTTTTAAACTTTAAAGATAATTGTTTGATTTAAGCCCGTGAAAATAGAAAATCATTACATGTTTCTATGTGGCTGTGTATCCATTTGTTTATGCGTTTGTTTATTGATCAATCTATATGTTTAGGAAAGAATAAAAAATATGGTTGAAATATAAATATTTTACTTGAAGAAAACACGTAAAAAGAGTCACGCGATTCGATCTTGCGAGGTTGACATTCACAACAGAATGTGATGTATATTTATATTCTTACTCACAAAATGAAACGTGCCGGTTATGTGGGATAGGGACTCAAAATGGCGGATATGGAAGTACACACGTTTTGTGACGTCACGTGAAAACAACGGATAAGATACAAAACATGATTAGGTCGCTAAGTTTGTCCCTGCAGTCGGAACATATATAAAAATATAGTACCGATTAGATGATTTCGGTTTGTAAGACATATTTCATTGTATTTTATTGATTAAACGTCAAACTCCTGTGATTATAGTACCCACATGAACTCGTATTTTTGCTTATACTACATATCATACATTAATAACTGATAGCTAAAGTGTTAAGTAACGATAAGCACCCTTTTAGATTCATCGCACTATAAATGAAATCTTCTTATCCGTTATTCGAAAGGAGAGAAATATATACATGTTTTCTAAGAGAATGATGCCACTTACATTTTAGTTTACACAAAGACGGAATCTAGGGGACGGAGACTATTCCAGCTATCAGAAACAAAACTGTCGTCTACCGCAACTGTTGCAGTGTACCCTCACACCGGAAGTGTTACACAGTTAGGCGTAGTTTTAACTCTATAGCTAGTCTGGTTCCCTGCTTAGTATGCTCCTATGCGTTGCACTCCACTGTACTATGTCAGGCGAACGCCATCGCCATATTGTCACGCGATCAAAACAAATGGCAACACATGGGCAGATATCGGTAATCTAACCGTAGCACATTTATTGCTTTAATATTCTCTTTGTTAGTAACACAATGCGAATTTTACTAATACTTTCGATTTGAAATATAACAGGCGCTATCTTGTGTTAAAGCCTAACCAGCAAATCGGCTACGTAGGTATCTTTTACAAATATTTCAACAATTAGGCGATGACGAAGTATAGGGATACAAAGTACAGCGGAGTGCAATCCATGGGAGCATACAAAGCAGGGAACCAGACTACTATATACCCTGGTTCTGGACCCACGTTATTCATTATATGGAAAACCTGTGAACCAGTCTAGAAATGGGTGAAGAAATAATAGAGTGTATACGGGTTTGCTTGTCCATATTTGGCTAATAATGAAACGTAAAATGTTAGTAAAAATATCTTTTGAGAGCTTTTCCTATCTGCAATTTTAAAAAAATGTAGACAATATTCTATTGATGCAATTTTAGTATTTGTACAGGCTTAACTTAGGAGTATTCAAAACTGAAAGTAGCACCTGATTCATTTGGTGCAGAATCAATAGATGTATTTCATGCACATGTAGATATATATAAAAAATGCCGCGGCTCATATGGAGTTCTCCACACAGAACTATAGATAGCTGTGCATGAATAAATATAGGTCTGATCATAAGCACCCTTACATCTTAAGTTATTAAATTTTGAATATGATTATATATTTAATCTTATTTTTCTTTTTTCGTATCATTTCTAACAAATAATTGTACTTGAAATACGTTTCATTTTCTATTGCTGTATAAGACTGAATCGAATGCAAAAAAGGATGACTATATTAAAGATCTAAAGAGTTATATTTCACAGGCACGAAGATTTTTTTTAAATTGTTGTATGATGCCTGCATGCCATTTTGGAAATTTAATCGTTTAGAAATCATTTTAAAGGTAAGAAAATGTACTCAAGGGATTTGATGCAAAGAAAGAATATATGGAAGATATCCAGGGATTTTAAAAATTGACCTGAACAGTTATATTTCACTGCTGTTGTGGTTATTCCAGGTGCATACTTTCATGTCATAATGGAATTTAGACTTTTCTAAATGTAAGAAAGTTCTTAAGGGGAGTTCTTGCATAAATGAATATTTGGAAGATATTAAACTTTGAAAGATATTTTTACTATTAACCCCCAGTTATGAGGATCATTCCAAGCTGCTGAAAAATGCATGCACACCATGTTGGGAAATTTAATAAAGTTAAAATTATTGTAAATGTAGGAAAGGACATCAAGGGAGTTATTGCAGAAAAAGAATATTTTGAGGTCTAAGGATCTTGTTACTATTCTCCCACTGAACTTATTGGAGTTATTCAAATTTTTTGTATGATGCTTGCATGCAAAATTTTGGAATTTAGTCCTGAAAAGATTGATTTAAAGATAGGAAAGATCTTGAGGGGAGATGTAGCACAAAATTATTATTTTTGGAAAATATTAAAAATCTCAAGCGACTATTGCTCTTGCCCCGTAGGGTTATATTTCACAACCTACAGTGTTTATTCCAAGCTGTTGCATTATACTGGCATATGTTTTCTAAAAATTCAGTTTGTAAATGACTATTTTCAAGGCAGGAGAGACCTAGATGGGAGATGGTGCTTAACATGAATAGTAGGAACATATTAGATGTCAAAAGTGAATTTTACCACAAAGACTTATTTTACACTTATGGTGGTTATTCCAGTGGATGTTGTATGATGCATGCATGTCTTTTATTAAATGAATCATTTAAAATTGTATTGTAGAGCTCTGGAAATTCTTCAAGCTAGTTGTTGCAGAGAAAGATTATCTGTAAGATATTAAAGGTCCATATGTGTTGTTGCTACAAAGTTTTTTTTTCTATGGAGATTTTTCGTAGTTACTGTGTGCCATATTTTGGAATTTAGTCCCATAACGACTGACTTAATGGTAGGAAGAGTTTTTTCAAAAAACTAATATTTGGGAGATATCAAACATCTCAAGGGAGTCTTACTATCACCCGGTAGGGATATATTTCACAGTTATGGGGGTTATTCCAAATTGTTGCATAATGCTTACATGACATTTTGGGGAATATAACCTTAGAAAAGCTGATTTAAATCGTGGAAATGTCTTAAATAGAGTTCAGTATCAGCAGAGCAAATAAAGTATACATGTAGAAATTGAAATAGAAATTTATATTTTATAGATATCTTCTTCGCATGATTTTTCCCCCATTGATAATTAAGTTATATAAAAGTAAGTGGTTCTGAATCAGGTCAATCTAGGAAACAAAGCAGAAGTCCCCAAGTAGTCCTTTGAATCAGGTCTCCTTCAACAGCTACTATATAATTAAACACTCTGTATTGGATTAAAAGTAAATATTTTATATTAGTCTAAATTTTAAATAAATTATATAAAAAAACTAAAATGACATATTCTTTGTTAGACTAAATTACAATGGACCACAACACAAATGAAGAAGGCACAGAGTAGGCTATTATGAAGGCCTCCTCACCACTGTCAAAAAAGGAAAGCTGAAATGGTATGGCCATGTCACAAGAGCCAACAGTCTATCCACAACAGTACTGCAGGGTAGTGTCTAAGGTGGCAGAAGGAGAGGTAGACAGAGAAAAAAGTGGACTGACAACATCATAAACTGGATCAGGAAAGGTTTTGCCGAGACACAGGCATTGGCACATGACTGAGACTGATGATGATGATTAGACTAAAGTTTTACTTTCTCTCTAAATTATACTCTTTTCTATATTAGATTAATACTAAATGTTCTATATTAGTCTAAATTAAAATTAATATTAGTCTAAAATTAAAAATTTATATTAGACAAAAATTAAATATGGTTTAGTAGACTAAATACAAAATTCCATATTATCATAACTTGAAAATTCTCTATTACACCGAAGTTAAAAATTTGATTTTAGACTAATATTACAAATTTTATATTAGACTTAATTTAAAAGTTGCAGTCTAGACCAATTTTAAAAAAAATTGTATTAGACAACAATTAATATTTGATATATGCTTAAAAATAAAATGGATGTTATTTCAAAAGTAGATGAGTCCACTGAATGGTGTGCGGCGATGGTTGTTGTTCCGAAACCAAACGGTTCAGTAAGAATGCATGGAACTGACAACATCACAGAATGGACCAGGAAATGTTTTGCAGAGACACATTGGCACATGATCGAGACAGGTGGAGGGAACTGGTCAGATGATCAGCTGCACAGTACCTCAACGACCACACTAAGTCAAGAAACTATGGAGCCACATGACAGAACACTCTGTCACAGTATGATGTTCTTGTTTTAGGTAACCGCATAAACTGCATGGCGAAAGACTAGAATGATCATGAAATCAATTCAAAAGGCTGGCGTCACTTTGAACTCTGAAAAGTGTGAATTGTCGAGACCATCCATATGGTTTCTTGGGCATGTTGTTGATGAAAATGGTTGTCGACCTAATCCGGAAACAATCAAAGCTATAACTGAAATCGAGACACCGAAATGTGTAACAGATAAACGATGATTTCTCAGTATGGCAAATCAGCATGGCAAATTTAGTCCAAAGTTGGCAGAAAAGTCAAAACTATTTTGTGAGCTTTTAAAAGGTAAAAATTCGTGGACTTGGGATCAAGAGCAAGAACAAGCTTTTCAAGATATCAAGCAAGAAATATCTTCACCAACTTTAGCACATTATGATCCAAGCAGAGAAATATTTGTATATGCAGATACACTTCATTTAGACTAGGTGCTGTACTATGGTAGAAGCACGGTAGCACCCTGAGACCAGTGGCGTTCGCATTGCGAGGCATGTCAGAAACTGAGCAACGCTATCGTCAAATAGAAAAAGAGGCCCTTGCAATCACTTGGGCTTGTGAACGTTTCAGTAGCTATTTAATTGAATCACAATTCAAACTTGAAACTAACCATAAGCCATTATTAGTACCACTAATTAGCACAAAAGTTGTGGGAGATTTAACCCTTAGAATTCAACGCTTTAGAATGCGTTTGATGAGATTCAACCTATGTATAGTTCATGTTGTCGTAAAGGTGAAGCTGATGTGGCTTGTTTAGAACTGCAGTCATCAGGTCTGTTTCGTTTTAATGTTAACTTTCGCAGGAAGAGATGTAATGTAAGTCTTAATCTAATTAGCTTTGAAATATACAATGACAGTAAAAGTAATCAAATATTACACAATGGATTAGAACTGATACACACCAGCAGCTGGTTTATGTTATACATTTACTAAAGGACACCTCTACCTCTGCAACGAGGTCTAATACGACTACCACAGCCACCACCACTACAACAACAACAACGTCGTCCATGGTAGTGGTATAGAAGAAGACACGAACAGGTCTTCACTGTCCCCCAAACTGAAAATTGGGATAGTGAAGCCACACGTCCTGCCTCTGCACTCTCAACAACTCAAATGAATTAGTACCAATGACTGGAGCAGTCGTACTGTGAGTGGCACCAGACCTGAGAGATGTCACCATTAGCCAGGTGCATTTGAAGTGCAAACAAAACAGCCCTTCTCAGGGCTGACCAAATGTCTAGAAAAGAGACGGCTCAAATGGGCAATTTATTATTGGTATGAGAGTGGAGTAGTGTGATTATAAACACTCATTATTATCCTGATATGATAGTGTGTGCGTGTGGTTTTGCTTCTTATTATCGTGTTTGGATAGTTAGTATACTTGTGGGTTTTGTCTCCTTCCCTGTTTGGATGGCGAATTGTGTGGTTTTTGAAAGTATATTATGAGTTTGTTTTCTCACCCTTCTGTTTGGATAGTATGGTTGTGTTTTTTTTTTCCTTCCATTTGTGTGTATAGTAGATATTGGTTTTTTACAGTATATTTTGTGGTTTGTCTTACCTTCCCTTCTGTGTGGATCATATCATATGTGAAGTGAGTGTAAGGGACGTTTTCCTTCACGGCCATGCTTGACATGAATACAGTCAAGCGTCCGTCATTCTACAGAATAAGCAAAACTATGATGGCCATTGATTTATTCAACGAATTGAGACACGGTTGATGTTGGTTAATGAACGTGGCTTATGTGGTGACAAAGACTGAAAAATTGAAATATCCAGGTAGTCTAGACTTTGTGAACATTATTAACGTAGCGATAGATCTGCTTGAAATTATGCTACTGGAGGAAGTATATAAGATGAGAGGTTTTTGGCAGTTAATATGTGAGAGTTGGAAGTTCAAAGGAGGCCCATGATGGTGTAAGGAAAGTCCGATACTTTCTACAAGATGTGTTGTGTTGGACAGAGAGGTCGTTTGTAAAGTGGGAAGTTCAACATTTACAGAAAGCTGAAGACAAGATGATAAAGATGTTGGAAGTAGAAGTAAAAAATAATAACAAATCCTGGACAGTAGAAAGAAGAAAGTAAGAGGACTTTGAAAAACTTCATAAGAGTTAAATGAAGGTTCAGGAAAAGTTTAGAGGCTTGGGACATCCTGGCTTGATTCCCGAGGATGAAAAGGAAAAGAAGAAAAGAATTATTGGAAACAAATCAGGAGGTGGTGGAAGAACTGGAGAAAACAGACGATGAAGAAGAACCCAAAGACCCTTTTCAAGGCCACTCATAAGTCTCAACCAGATTTGTTTTCTTTACATCAGCCTACAAACTAATGTGAAATGTTTGTCCCTGTATATTATTGTATGTGTTTGTGTTCTATCACTCTATAAATATTGGGAGCATATGGATTAAGAGCAACAGAGGCGAGGATAAACAGGCAAGTGTGGCTTAAAAATATCAGCTTGTGAGCAATAATGTGAGCATTTCCAGCGACACAGTGACATCTGATTGCTCTACGACACGCGGAACTCCATGAGTAAAGAACATGGGAGAAAAACATCATCCATAATGCAATTATTGTGGTCCTGGTAACGGAATTGACATTAGACTCGACATAAACAATAAACCCAAACCAGGAGAATTTGCGTTAAATGCGATTGATCAAGCATGCCATACTAATGGGTTCGCATATAAAAACAAAGATCTGCAACAACGACATATCCTGGAGGTCAAGTTTATTCACACGCTAAAGTCGATAAAAATTTAAAATATACGATAATCACTCGCGAACTGGTATATAAGATCGGCGATGAAATGTAAAAGAGCGTCAGAAGCTGAAAATTAAACGCATACAACATAATGGAGTCGAGTATTATAGTCCGATGGGATATTGGAATGGTACCGCAGGGATTGTGAAACTCGATGATGCAGCGAGTGTCACGCGTGCTGCTTCTGCAGAAGTGTCTAATTAATAGAAATGTGATTACAGAAAGAAAATAATGAGATTTTTAATAATTATCTGGTCCAGATGCTGAATTGAGTTTCGATGATATTAAAGGTTTATTTAATGATATTATTGTCCATCATAATGTGAGCATAGATGAGCGACGCAATACATATTCCACCAGATGAACTCGAGAACGAGAAAACGCGCTTAAGAAATATATACCGTTGAGGGATGCTGTCAAGGAAAAACTTCAAGCAAGACAACACACACATGTTGAATTTATTGAGGCTACCGAATACTTATTTAAGCCAGTTGTCAAACCAGCCAAACAAATCGCTGAAGCCAAAACAGCATCACAAGATATTCTCAAAAATTTAACAAAACAAATAACCAAAGTTGTAGATTCTGCCAATAAAACACGTGCCGAAATCGATGATGTTAAAAATATCGTCAACATATTATCCAAACCAGAATTAAAAACTATATATTTTACTCAAGAAGGTTATTCATAAGTTATGGCTGATCCTGTTGGGGCTGCTGTGGCGGGATATCAACTACGACATCAGCTTCTAAAGCCAGAATTGTATAATACCCCAGAACATGTGTAGAACGCAAGAGTATTTCGCGACTATAAAGATATTTCACAAATTGGTAAAAAATATAAAAAAATAATATAATGAATTTATTAGTCCAGCCGCGGAAAATTCGAGCAAAACGACGACAACCATCGCGTGAGCCAGGTAAAAAGCCAGACAATACCACTCCAAGCGGCGCTTCGAGTGAAACTCGTGTGAGTGGTATTGTTATCTGTCCTGGTAATATTCTCGATATTCTCCGGAAATCATTAATGAAGCGGCTAATATCTGTCAACGATTATTTCAGCATGGTATCATGGATAATAAAATTTACAGAGAATTTATCGATGAGCTCGTTGACGATTAAAGCAATTAGATAAATAGCAATTAAATAAGATGATTATACACGATTCTCACCATATGCCTCGACGAGTTAGAGTAATAAAGTCACGATATCCTGTCTACAGCGCGTATTACGGAGATGGATTCGGAAATCTTATTCAGGGATTATTTACAAGAATAGCTCGAAAGCCGGGACCAATTACAAAACAATTGTCGATAAAAACCATTGATGTTATCCGTGAAAAAGCTACTGGTATAGTCAGTGATGTTGCCGGTAAAGCGTTCTCATCAATCAAAGACAGAATAATTAATCTATTACGATGACGAAAGACAATTCAGCAATAACCAATGAAATTAGAAAGCACAACGGATACCCCAAATCTTGTAATTAAAGAGGTAAATCAGGTCACAAAAAAATATGTGGCATTGATAAACCAACGCTTTGGCAAGCCTTTCACCAAAGAAATATAAAAATATAACTTGGCGTGTGACAGCGGGAAGTGGTCTTAGCGTTAGACGATGATTTAGATCCACACAATTAAAATAAAATGGTACCGCGTGTGTCAAAACCTAGCATTTGACATGGATAAACAAGTCGGAAAGGACGAGTCTCTGCTTGATTATCAATATTATTCCCATGATGTCAACACGCCTAACTCAACAGGAAGAATTGAATTACAAGTTCATGATATGTAGATATGTTCTGCCTTGCGAAGCGTTTATTGAAGTCTAGGTTATGAACGTAATGATGGTGCACGTGCATATTATCGGTTGATGTCTTATATGGGACGCAATCAAAGAATCGATACTGGGCCGCAGATCTCTCAACGTGATTTTACTACGTTGTATCCGATTTATTACTTTTCATTGGAAAACTGTCGCTGTTATAACAGTTCGAGCCCGTTCAGCTCGTGTACCTGCCAAAGTAGCTGGTCCAAACCCTGTTCTTGGTGGCGTTAGAATAATCACGGTTATATTAAGTGATAAAGCGGGCGTTGGTGTTGGTGGACGAATTCAATTCATTAATGCTCCACAAGAAACCATGTAGACAATTAGATCAATCGCATTATTATACCATGTCGTACATTTATGTTAATGTCACTCTGACTCCTGGTCAGATGAAAAAAATTACAATAAAACAACGGGAAGAAAGAAAAACAAACGCTAACATTAAAAAGAGATCAAATTGCCCATTGTGGTCCAAATAAGTTATCGCTGACTAAAACCCAACTAAATCATTTTAACAAAGCATTAAAGGCAAAAACTGGAGTTCAAATTTATTTGGCTTCAAGAGCTATCAACGAAATGATTAAAACTGGTGCTATATTTTTTCTTTTCGCTGCTTTATCAGAATTAATTGATGCAGCAGCCCCTGCCGTCGCAAAAGCAGCAGTGTTGGGTTCTGTTTGAACCAATGCTAGAATGGCATTAAAGAAAGAAACTGGGCAAGGATACAAAAAGGGGAGCGGTCTAAGACTACCGGGAACTCCTCCTTCTTGGTACGGAAGAGGCCTAAGGCTAGCAGGAACTCCGCCACCTTGGTATTCCAAATACTGGAAGCATACAGACCATTGTCAAATTTTGATTTACTCGATGCTGCCAGGCAACTACGTATAACGAATTTTAGAGGAATTTTCAGGAGAGATAAATTACCACAACAACCAAAAATATATAGAAACAGGGATTACACTGGTCAACAGTCATTTTGCTACTGGACTTCTGTCACCTGTACCTGATAAAATTCGACATGCTGATTCTAAATCTGAAAACCGTTTTTATCTACCACGTCACGTTTTTAAGTTATACGCCTGTTTGTGTTTATACCATTTTCGTCGTTAACACTGCCGTGTAGCGTCGGTACTTTACTGCGTGTGTAATATTATACTGCATGTTTGAACAACTCATTGATTAAATAAACTACTAATACTACTAGTTAGTTAGTAAGTTAGTACTGACATTTTACCTTTGAATGTTTACATTTTGATTGCAGTTGTTGAACACAATATGAATCGGCGAGGTTGTATTAACCATCCTGATAACTTCTGTTATATCTGCGGACAATTTACTGCACAAGATCAGCAAAAGAGTATGTCCAGCAGACTTAGAAGTGCATACTACCATTATTTTGGCTGCAAAGTTGGCGATCAAGATAAAGCATGGGCACCGCATGTCTGCTGCACTGTCTGCTATTCCGGTTTAACACAGTGGCTGAATGACAAACGACAGAAAATGCCATTCGCTGTGCCAATGGTGTGGCGTGAACCAACAGATCATCACTCAGACTGTTATTTTTGCATGACCAACATTGCTGGATTCACAAAGAAGAATAAATCAAAGATTGGTTATCCTGATTGCCCATCAGCAATTAAAACTGTTCCTCATGACTTGGAGATTCCGGTTCCAATTCCACCTTCAACACCAGAAATTGACGAACCCTCTGATGAAGGATGCGCAGATGCTGCTGTCGACGTGCCGTAAGAACCTGATGTGGATGAAAACAAGCCTCACCTGCTAAGTCAAGAAGATCTTAATGATCTCGTTAGAGACTTCTCACTGTCAAAGGAGAAAGCAGAACTGTTGGGCTCAAGGCTGAGGCAGTGGAATTTGCTAAGACAGGGCAACAAAATATCTGTCTTCCGCGATCGTCAGAGCATACTGGCGTCGTTTTACCAAATGGAAGGAGACATTTGCTTCTGTAATGACGTTAATGGTCTCATGGGTGAACTGGGATGTGAATATGTTTCTGACGAATGGAGTCTATTCATTGATGCCAGCAAAGCAAACCTTAAAGCGGTACTTTTACACAATGGAAATAAGAAGCTATCTGTTCCAGTTGCTCATGCAGTTGGGTTGAAGGAAACGTATGAGTCGATGGAGACACTTTTAAAACTCATTCGCTATGCCGATCACCGGTGGAACCTTTGTGGTGACCTCAAAGTTGTGGCACTTCTTCTGGGTCTGCAGGTTGGGTACACCAAATACAAGTGCTTCTTGTGTCTATGGAACAGTCGTGATGATGCCAACCATTACAGGCAGAAACAGTGGCCAGACCGAGATGAATCAGTACCCGGTAGATACAATGTGAAGCACCGGCCGTTAGTAGATTGCCAGAAAGTCTATCTTCGACCACTTCATATAAAACTGGGTCTTATGAAAAACTTTGTAAAGGCGCTGGACAAAAAGGGTGAGGCATTTCAGTACATACAAAGTAAATTTGGTTCAGAGAAAAGTGAAGCCAAAATCAAAGCAGGAATTTTTGTTGGACCCGAAATCCGTAAACTGATCTTAGATGCTGTATTTAAACAGAAGCTGAACCCAGTGGAATCAGCAGCATGGGAAGCATTCGTGCTGGTCGTTCAGAATTTTCTTGGTAACCACAGACCAGAGAATTATGTGGAGCTGGTGGAGAATATGTTGACAGCATATCAGGTAATGGGTGCCAGAATGTCACTGAAGATACACTTCTTGCATTCGCATCTCGACTTCTTTCCATCCAATCTTGGCGATGTAAGCGATGAACATGGGGAAAGATTTCATCAAGATATGAAGACGATGAAAAGCAGATATCAGGGAAAGTTCAATCCCAATATGATGGGAGACTACTGTTGGTTCTTGCAAAGAGAGACTACTAAACAGTACAAGCGTAAAAGCAAGTGTCTTAAACATTTCTGAACATGCTGACCTCACTTTTTGTGAGTTAAGAGAGCTATAAATGTATGCTGTAACATCTGTCTGCATGCGTGTTCATGATTATTTTCACAGTAACTCCTTAACACAAGTTTGGTATGACATAGTTCATACTCGTAATATTGTGCCGATAAGGCAATTTGTCTAAAACATTAGCAACGGTTATCTCAGAAACCTGACGTGGTAGCTGAATTTCAATTACAGATCTGAAATCAGCGTCAAAAAATGAACTAGGAACAGTTATTAAGTTCTCAGTAGCAAACAAAAAGTTTTTTTTTTGTTGAACAGTGTTATTAATCTCGATTACAGCGATTCTCCAGGAAGTCATTTGGTTGTTTACGCGATACATCCTCGTGGAATTATTTACTTTGATTCGTATGGGTTAGCTCCGCCAATTGAATGTATGCGCTACATTAATTGATTAAAGATTCCGGTTTGGTACCTCAACGCTGCCAACACAAACACCAACCGATCCGCCAATATGAGGCCACGAGGTAATTAATGTGCTTCACGCGGTATCAACGTCGTCTAAACTATCTCATCAAGATTTGCACGAATATACGAATGGAATTTATGATTTAATAAAATTATAATCAAATAATGGTTGATATTTACGGAAGATTTATCTCTGGTATGAACAAAGGTAAAAAAAACCGGCGACGTTGATTTATAAAAATGCAGACTAAAGATGACCTTGCTGATATTATCAATTTCACTTGGCTTGAGCGTGATGAAGTTATTGTTTTTCAGGATCGATATGGTTTTTAAAAAAAACAGCAATATCAAATGGAGTGAAATAGTTAGACGCGTTCTTGGAGCTGTTGAAGGTAACATCCCAGTGTTTACAAGTACTGGATCTATCAAAGATTCCAGTATATCGATTGCAAACATCAACAGTGAAATCAAAAAATATGTTGCTGATCGTTTGTAAAAAATCCTGAGATGCAATGGCAAGTAAACTTAACATGAGCGGAAATAAAATTACCGCAGTAACGGATCCAACATCTAAAGAAGATGCGGCGACAAAATAATAAGTAGACATTGTAGGCGATAAATCAACCACGTTGCGGACCGGGTATGATGTTCACGTTAATTCTTTTACGAGACATCGTAGAAATTTTCAAACATTAAACGAAATCGCAAAATATTTTTTTGGAAGTCCATTAAGGTTTGACATAAAACTTGATATCAAGACGAGCATCGACACGGTTAAAAAATCTCTAGATGATTTTATCAGTGGAGTTCGCGATATCATTAACAAAGTTGATCTGGTTAAATTTCCCCAAAAGTAAAACCCGGAGAGATTAAAACCATTGTGTATATCATATTATCAGGGTCGGCAACAGGGACACCACAGCATACTAGTTTAAAATATACCGCGACTGTCACTGGAGTATATAGGTTGTCTTTGTTTAGCAGTGCTAAATTAAGTATTTAAACTACTTATCCGTGGCGTCATAGCACTGACGTGTTCTCCGGGGTGGTCACTATTATTTTAAATTGCGGAACCGAAGAAATATTTATATTGGATGTGGCTGATAAGAGTTTACCTTTTGTGACTTACTGGTGGTGTCTGGAATTTGTTGCTGAAACACCTTAATTGGTTATCATGTAATATTATTAATGGCAGTGACAAAAGCAATGAAGTTAAGTGTTCAACAGTAGCGATACAATCAATTATGAGAATGGCAATCAGAGTTAAAAACCGTCATCGACGCATATACCTTAAAAGTAAAAACAAAATACAAACGACGTGCATGGGCTTGGATGTTTTAAATATGCGACTATTCGGCTACATGAAATCACCGCATACTTTAAAACTATTAGACAAGAACATAACAACAACAGGAGCAACTACGTCGGTACTTCCTAGAACATATTTTTATATAACCAGTTTACGCAGCGAAATTATTAATCGCATAGATGTATCCAATATGGACTATCTTAATAATCAAGTGATTCAGGTAACAATTAATACTGGAGTGTTGGATCCCAGACGACGATTTTTAACTTCATAATCGTTAACAGAAGCTACACTGCCGAATTTCAAATTTCCTGGATATAACGCAGACGAATTAAAGAAATCCAAAAACAAAATCATCGATGAATTCTTCCCTAACATAATCGCGGATTCGATAAAAACACAACCCGTGACAACTATTCTCAGATATAATAATGATCCAACGGGAAGAGGTCGACATTTATTTCCGAAAATCGTGAATATAACTCCAGTGGTCACTGCCAATCTCCTTTGCGATGTCGTTGATGGAAGCAGCACCGACACAACAATAACTAATCAAGCCCAACAAAGATCTGTTTTATATACATGTATTCATTTTCACCGAAAAATAAACCACCGGGAATTTCGATAGTGCAAGAACCGAGTTATCCATTCTATTTAAGGTGTCATAGTCCTTGGTTATCAAAATTGAGCTTGAAACTGACTGACCAATGCGGTCACTTTCTTGACCTTCGCTCAGAGACATTAAGTATAAATATATATGTAAGATCTTAGAATGTGGATTTGTCTATCTGTCCGTTTGACAAATCGGAGCAATGTTCGATTTAAACAACGAGGCGTTAAATGTAAATTCGCGTGTTGGGGTCAATATTTTTTGTTATTGAAATTTTAAGGTAATTTGCATAATTACCAATTATAATTACTCCATGGTTACTCCGATGTTACCATTACAATTACTCATGATTGCTACTACTATAATTACTCCATGATTTTTTTAATCGTTGTTATATTTGTTAAACCCTTCCTATTTGTCCGACGCAGACGAATATTTTGTATCGCCAGGCCAGGAGTTAATCACCCAAGTAAAGTTGCCGTGGAATATAAAATTGGTTTAGCACGGTTATATAAGATTTGGGGTAGCGTACCAATGAGCCAACAATTACGAGCGCGGCAACAATCCCGAGCAGAAAAGATTATATCAGCGCGATGGAAAATAAACTCGAATTGAATTAAAATGAATCGTAGAGCAAGCTAGAGAGAAACAACTGTAAATAAAGAATATGAGGCAGCGATTGCTAAATCACGACAGGATAACGTCGAATTATGAAAGTATTATAACTATTTATTTCCGCAAACAAACAACTTAATACCACGATTGAGAAAGAGCAGTAAACGCATAACAAAGTTACCGAGATTAGTAATAAAAAAGGGTAAAAGGCAGCATGATCAAGAACTCGAAAAGATGGACACGGATATTATCTATGGATGTCCTTCTTATTGAACCATCATCTTCCAAATTCGGTCATACGAGTCGCTCTTCTTTTCCTTCTTCGAACCTCCTATAAATATCTTTGTTGATTTTCTTTAGAATTACACCAACCCAAAGAAATGATTTCATAGATGATTTTTGTTTGCGACGAATCTCAGCTAGCTCTTTACTGATGAGTTTTATTATCATGTATTCATTTATATATGTGTGCCAACCGGAATCACGCGAAGATTTAACCGATTCGTATTCTTCACTGATTTAAATTACTAGTAAAATGTTTAATATCCCCGACTAAATTCTTAAGTGCGTCGAATTCGATTATCAACTCAGCGATATTTTCGTCGTTCATATACCTATATAAAAATATGTCTAAATGATTGTCATGGTCGGATAGTAAAAAATAAAATCCGTGACTGGTTACCCGTACGTAAATGATACACTTGCGTTAAATCTGCGCGAGTGTATCGCATTAATTATTCCATCAGCGATGACTTTTACCCTTGCGGTATTTACCTCGAAATATTTCCCAGTAGAATATATCGATGAAAATTAAATTATGGATTCCTTGATGAAGCCGATAACCGATCTTAGTATATTTGAAGCTTTTCCTGTTCAGTCGGCTTTAAATTAATATAATCGATAACAAGATTTTCAATAATGAGTCCGTGAAAACACTCTAAAACAATCCGGTGCGTGCAGTAGGTTTTACCATGGACTCAAACCTTTTTATAACCGCTATTAATAATAACGCCTATGTGTTTTTTTTGTTGACGATGTCTGTACCATCGCAAGATGCTTCATAGTTAACGAAAACAGGATGAGATATGAATGTAGCAATCATTATATTTGTTAAACAACTTCTGCTTAGTTGCGAGTTCTTTGATCCTGTTGATGTAATCCTTTTCTGTCAGTATCACGTTATGCTTACGCGCGTGATATCTCGCACAGACCCTAAATCGCTTACCTCTGCCCGCCCCGTATAATTGCATTTATACTCGTACGCCGTTTCCACAATTCATACAAGTAATTGGCCCCGGAGATCCTTTTCTGACATGCTGTCCATGAATGTCACACTATTTATCCACACATCTTTTTGAGCACGGTTCCGTCTAGCCCATCATTCTTCACGCACAACGGGACTGCGCCATTGATATATAAATATATATCTAATTGAACAATTGAACTATTTAGAAAATATGGAGAAAATCTCCAAGATTACCGATATAACGGCACCGCGACAGAGGTGTTTTATTTTACCTTGATCGCGTGTCCAGATTATATATCCCATGTTCCAGAAAATCAATGTTATCAAACGGTATAAGAGAAGCAAAACACGAATTTTACCTCGATGGCGCTTCGTATACGACGTCGACGTTTAAAACGAAACTTGATAATCACAATGAATGAAAGACGAGCCGCGAAGATATTCGCCGAAATGGATTTCAGCAAAGGTAAAGGATACTTTATTTAGGCAAAGTTTGCTAAGTTTGATGGAAAACGATGGCGATTCAAGATATGCGTTAGCGTGTAATGACGTAAACCCGTGATTGTAACTAATAAAACCAAACCTAGAACATTAACAGGGATTGATAGAGAGTAAGCAGCAGTGAGGGCGAAACCGACGACTTTTTAGAAGCGTCCATTTCGCAAACCAAGGCTTCCTCAAAAATCGTAAAAAAGCGTCCATTTGGGGACGCAAAGTCGTTGTCGCATCCTCTCTGCTGTATGGGGGTAAAAATATCTGATCAAGTCCAATATGTTTTCGGATCTGATACATTTATAGTTATAAATCCGTGCGGTTTTGCCCGAGCACCACGTTTATTTTTTTGTCTCTTAGATCCGTCAATTTGTTTCCACGCAAGGTATTTGTGAAGTGTTATATTATTCGTTCTGCTACACAATTTATTCTCCCTGACAATTTCATTGGTTTTAGTTTTTCAATACTCGGTTTATCATTTATCGGATAGATTCCATAAACAACCGCTGTTACAGGATAGGACCTCTTGTAATACGGTTTGTCAATTCCAGTCAGAATTCCTGGTTTGGAATCCTGACTCACAGTGACTGTTCACTTATTTTTCAGGATGGGTTCAAATTTGTCGCGTTTAATCCAATTCCCCGTTTCTGAGCGGTTAATGAATTTCACTCTAAAAAAATACTTTTTTTGGTCAAGGTGTGAGATTATCACTGCTGCTCTTTCGTCGTTCATGGTAGCATCAACACTACCATCAATTCGAAATGTCGACCAACAGTGAGATGTTCCATCGTGCTTGAATTCATTAAAACCATCACGGAATTTACCCAACATGCTTCTATCACTTATTAGACTCTTTGGTTCATCAGTGGAGACTCTATCGAGATTGAATTTAAAATTTTTCCAAGGCGTAATTTTCGATAATCTCTCGAACTCCTCCATATTATAATTAAAACAAGTATTTAAATAAAGAATTTATTATATAATGAATCATTGCAAATGGCTTATGATTGGATCAGTAACCGCTTGTAACAAATCATGCAGAAATGAATTATGTGGATATCATTTGCAAAGTGTACGTCGTGGAAGCTTAGGTCCGCCACCTTGTATACAATGTGGGGTAGGTGTGCGTGGTAAGTCGCAGTTATGTCTGAATTGCGGTGGCAAGCGATACAGAGAGCTAAAGCGCTATTATGATACGAGAATCAAAGATTCCATTAAAACTCCATCAAAGATTCCGTCAATGACTCTGACTCTGTCCCTGACAATATCATAAGAACACCTCAAGACTATATTGAAAGATTTTGAAGTATTATTAAACCAAATAATTAATTAGACAAATAATATTATAGTAAATAAATGAGCCAAGAATTTCAACCACATCCCGTGATTACCAATCATGAAGCATCTCGTGACGGTATTGTCAGAACCGCGGACTGAAAAACCCAGTTGGTGTTGTGAATAATCATGGATATTTGAAGTTAATTATGGCGGGAAAAATTATTGTCATCGATTCGTCTACGAGGTATTTAATGGACTGATCAAGGATGGTTTTGTTATTGATCACATAAATGGTATTAAAACCTATAATTCTTTAGATAATTTACGAGCTATCACACAAAGTCAGAATACCAAATGGGGATGGACTGGGAAATACTCGAAAAATGCGAAACTAATAAAGTCATTTAATACAGAAAATAACGAGGAAAGAATATTTCAATAAATGACTGAAGCCGGAAAATATTTCGATATTTGCAAACCCTCAATACGAAAAGTAGCAGAACGGGTATATCGATCGGCTTTTTCCAAAATATTTAAAAATAGAAATCAATTTACATACGCCTGACGGGGCGTGTGTGTAGTTTGAAACAACGATAAGTTCCGCATAAGGCAATCTCTTGTTGTCATCATTATATCAACCAGATGGCATCTTTGACCACAAACTGATAAGATGTAACAAAACGGAACTCTGCCTCAAACTAAGAAACTGATACAATTCCCCATACACTACGGGAGTGAAACAACACAACCTTGATTTCCCTATATGTACCCAAATTCCTCCCTAACACGGAAAGAAAAACCACAACAACAACAATAACGGATTTGTCGAAAATAACAAAGTGGATAAAAAAAAATTGGAAAATATGCCACGGCATACAGAATAAATGTGATAAAACCCTTCACATGATACACATATATCGTGTTCAAAATCATGGATTTATAGATTACGGACACTAGTGTATACAATACACAGATGGAATCTCGTCCTGGGGCCCATCCTTCGAATCTCGTGGCAGGCATTATTGTCGACGGTACCGATTTCGAGGTTGTTCTATATGATTGGGGGCGCCAGCCCAATGGTACTTCGTCAAATACATGACGGTGTGATTTTGCCCCCCGGGAAATTAATTCTTAGTTAATTCAACAACAATGGCACCCAAAATAAACAATAACATGGGTGTGAAAGCTCTATATCACACTAGGGTAACCCCACAGGATGGTTCAGAATGAACTATCGGCTAAAAGAAACGGTCATAGGGTCAAAGAGAAAAAGAAGAGAGAAAACATCTCTCAAAGAGAAAAAAATCTCAAAAGAGAAAAAGATGAGAGAAATCTCAAAGAGATAATATTTCAAAGAAAAAGAACCCTATGAAAGACACAACGCTTATAAGGGATCCAGTGAATGATAATCGCTCATCATAGCTATTGTTGTCGAAAAAATAAGAAATATATTGGGGCATCAATATGAAATCAAACGCACAATTAATTCGAAGATCAAAACAATAAAAACGATTATCCGACAAACTTAGAATTCTCCATTTTCGCCTCCATGGATTGACGTGTATAATACCCATACATGTTTGTAAGTATGTAATAGACAGGTATGCGCTTACTCACATAGAATGAATTTGTATAGACGATTTGTTTGCACGGTAATTTAATCAATGGTGACTTTGTCAATGGTTTGTTACTATGCGTAAGTAATGTAGTGAATTAGGGTGGGTGAAACAATCTACGGATTTTTCACTGGTGACTTCGTCACTACATTTAGATCGTATATTATATTTATAATGGTGGGTGAAGCACTGATAACTAAATTAGTACGTGAACGATTATCTTTGATTAAGAAATTTATTCCAGTTCGTGATTCCATTTGAAATATGCTCCAAACGAGACAGGACCTTCAAACCGAATTGCGGCGGACAGAGCTATTCAAACCCGTCACTTCAACTACTGAAAGAGTTATATTGGTAGAGGCTATTGAGGAAGAAGATATAAAAAAGGGTATTATCCCGTTGTTAAAACAGATACCTGGAGATAAACAACAGGGTGATGTTAGAAAAACAACGGGTGTTTCTTTAGTGGATAAAATTACCGATGAGGCTAAAGGACTAATAAAACGACTTCAATTAATAAAACAAAAGGATTATCACGTTCTTGGTAATTTCGCTACTAACAGTTATCATTCAAAAAATGAGTTTTTAAAAGATGGTTATAAAAATAGTGGAGTAATACGCAATGACTGGTTTGATTGGCTGTATAAAATAAATACCGTATATACTCGCGTATAAGCCGATAAATTTAGGACAAAAATAAAGCCTGGAAGAAGGGGGGTCGGCTTATCTGCGGGTCAAGTTCCAAACCCGAAATTTATAATGCCTTTTGTCCTCGATTTCCAATATTTATTGTTTCCGTCGATCGCCGAATATGAGATCACATGCCTAATGATGCCACATGGCTGATAAGATTTGTCCTGACGTGAAGTAAAACAAATATTTTTTTTCTAACATAAGTGGTAGGATAATGAATGAAAAACATGATTTCACGTACTTGACGTCTATTTGACAGATGTCCATCCACCAGAAAATACAGCCATACGTGTTATTTGAACCACGCAAATACGTGTATTTTCCAAAAGAACCGCCATATTAGTAATCTCTATTTAAGTATTTAACCCTCAGCTAAGCAGTAATCATTAAACTCTACGGTTTCGTAGAAATGCACGCTAGTTTATTTCAGTGTAAATATGAAAAGAATCTACGTAAAAAAAATAAAAGAATGACGATACTGAAGGTATACAGCTATACGTGTTATTTGAACTACGGAAATACGTGTATTTTCCAAAAGAACCGCCATATTAATAATCTCTGGTCAAGTATTTATCCCTCAGCTAATCAGTAATAATTAAACTCTACGGTTTCGTAAAATACGCTAGCCTATTTCAGTGTAAATATGAAAAGAATCTACGTAAAAAGAAATAAAATAATTACGATACTGAAGGTATATACGACAAACATTTTGATCGAGAGTAGAAATACATGTATGACAGTCTTCGAGAAACAATAGCGAGAGGCTCCATAGGGTTTTGTTGCGCGCACGCTTAGGAACGGTAAATAACAGTGCAATATACGAGTCAGCGTGAATAATTGTAAAACAATATAATTTGTTGGATTTCTTTGACAGGTGTTTTAGAAGTATTCGTGAGCCACAGTTTATATACAACTATTGTTTAGTTGTTTGTAAAGCAAAGTGGTTTGTTAGCGGAAGATTGTTGTACAATAGCTACCATATGCTTAATCTGTGGTAAATGCCTCGGGGATAATAGGTTTGTTTTGTTGCACAATGCCAATGTCTTAGCTAATAGATGCCAACTCTCAGATGTATTGTTTAATGAGATGTGGTAGTGGACATGGTTTCTGCTCAAAGTTATAAACTGTCACAATACTTGAATAATGTCCACGCTGAAACCAATCATAGTTTGATCAAATGAATCACACTACCCGTAGTTTAAAAAAACACAACACAAATAACAATGATAAATAATTATCAAATACAAATTGAAAACCAACTACACATAGAAATAATTACAGGATAAGGTATATAAATAGTATACTACTACTGAAAGAAAATATTTCAGTTTAATCTCTCTAGAAGTTTATGTTCAATTCAATTGGATAAAATGAATAGTGTTGGAAGTAAAAGAAAGCGGTCTGCTTATGATGCAGCATTCAAACTTAAAGTTATTGAATATGCAGAAGCAAATAACTGTGCTGCAGAAAGCGAATTTTTTGTGAACGAGATGCAAGTACGGGGGGGGGGGGAACGACGTATATGATGAAAGCACGCCCGTAACAGAAGCCGAGTTTCGTGAACTGTTTGGCGAGTCTGATACAGAGCCCGATTTTGAAGGATTCTAAACGTGATCGAACTTTTTATAATTCATGATTTTAGAATGAGGATTAATTATTAATTGTTTTTATTTCAACATATAAACTAGATTTCTTTCTTTTATTTTATTTAATAATGTGATTTATCTAAATAAACGTATTCAGAACTCACTTTGTGCATCTTGTGATGTACCGTTTGTATAAAAATTATGAGTCGGCTTATACGCGGGTCATGCACTTTATACCACTTTTACCAATTCAGTTTGGGGGGGTCGGCTTATACGCGAACGGGCTTATACGCGAGTATATACGGTAAGGGGATTGATGGTTTAGATAAGAGGAGATGGGGCATATAGAATTTAAAAAGAGAATTAATAATTATGATAAACAACAAATAGAAGAACAACAAATGGAAATAGAAGGACAATAACAAGAAAGAAAACATCCAACACCAACACGGAGACATACACGAAGACAAAAAAAACAAACAAGAAGAAGATCTTCAGTGGGATGATGATTTAGATAGGGAACGTCAAACACCAACACGAAGACAAACACGAAGACAAAAAAAAGAAGAACCTCAATGGGATACATCACTTGATGATGATGATTTAGAAAGCATGGACAGATCACTAGATGAATTATCTCGCGAGCAAGGTGCAATTGGTACAACTGAAAAAATGGAGATGGATATCAACGGGGTTTTTCAGGTAGTGGTGTAGTTCGTTGTCCTAATAGTATTCTCGGGGATATATCACGATCAGAAGTTCTCGTAGGAGAGAAACGAGCCGGAAATAACTCACCGGAAGTAATTAATAAGGCAGCTGATATCTGCGGACGACTATTTGAGAGTGGTATCATGGATATTGATGTATATTGAGAATTTGTTGATGAGTTATCCAAAAATCCTACGGATTTTTACGGTTACTATAGTGATTAATTTGATGACATTGTTGCTGATGACTTTGTCATTGATGATGAATCACCACATTAGATCAATAGCATTTAATCAAGATGATCATACACTACAACCACAGAAAACCAACCATGACTGACGTAGTAAACTCACAATTGCCTGTTTATAGAGAGTACTATGATGATTGTCTCGGCAATACCATTGCAGGGTTATTTGCAAGAATGGCTCCCAAAATAGCACCAATCGCAAAACAGTTATCAATGAAAGCTATTGATGTTATTCGTGATAAGGGTATTAGTGCTGTTGGTGGTGTTGCCGGGAGGGCATTTCCGCGGCTAAAGAAAAACTAATAGCCTTAGTTCGGCGGCGAAGGAAACCGGTGACAAAGTCACTAGGACCACTACCATCTACGGAAACTATGCCTGCAAGTATTATTAAAATAATAAACAATGCAGTGGAGCAGAATATAGCATCACGAATAAATGATGGATATGACACTCAGGGAAATATTACTGCAAATATGATAGCGGAAAGTAGTTTGAAATCGCGACCGAGATCACGATTTAGATCAAGAAATATATAATAATATGTTCAAACCGTCCCCTGACACAGCGTTTGATTTAGATGCCACAGTGCGCTAAGATGATTCAGTACTTAATTATCAGTATTTTTCCTATAATGCAATACAACCGAATATTCGATCAAGAATCGAACTTCAAGTCCAGGATATCAGCAGATTCTTTCTACACGCTGAAGCGTTTATCGAAGTAGAAGGCGAAATTGTAAAACATAATCATGCTGCTAATGATCAGTCATATCCACCTGGTGCCAAAGTCGGTTTTGTCAATAATGGTATCATGGCGTTATTTAACAGCGCTACATACGTGATTGATGGAAAAGAGATTGAATCCATAGAACACGATGTTGATATTGCCACAGCAATAGTGGGTTTAGCAAGATACTCCGATGATTATACAAGATCGGCAGGTCCATCTATGATGTTATCTAAGGACGTTAATAATAACGCTGAACCAGTTCATCATTCTAGGGTAAAGGCAACACTAAATACTGCAGTTAATCCAACAGCTGACTTTGATGTCGTAGATATTAATCCTAATTACAATCTAGGGTTTGCAACACGTGTATCAACGTTGGAAGAAGAGCGTATATTATTCTCATGCGCGATTCTTCTACATCATATATTTGGATTATGCAGAAATGTTAGAAAAGTTATCTATGGAGCGAAGAATACAGTAACCTTAGTGCGAAAAGGTGATGATAATGATGCAATATGGCATGGTGCTGGTGTTGCTGATGGCAAGGTGAATATAACAAAACTAGCACTGTGGATGCCATTAATGACTCCACCAATCATCATAGAGCAAACATTACTATCGTTTATGATACAGGTGGCAAATCATTACTAAGTTGGCTAACAACTACCACGGATATCGTGGAGAATAATATTAATGGTACATTTACTTGGCAACTTGCATCAAAACGAGGTATTTCTGCGCCGCGGCATATATTTGTTGCGATACATAATAAGGCGCGATTTAGTTCACAATTACACAGCCATATGATATTTGATCAATTCGGTGTTAATGAAGTCTAGTTGAGTGTAAACGGCCAACAAGAACCAACCGAGGATATTTTACTTAATTACGAACAAAACCAAATAGCACGTGTATATCATCGCTTGCTATCATTTATGGGACGCGATAATAATGTAGATACCGGTCTGCAAATATCACAGTTGGATTTTAGAAATCAATATCCAATCTATTACTTTTCATTGGAACATCTTGACTTAACCAGACAATCCGTCGCTGATATATACTTTCGAGCTCGTGTAACCAATCCTCCTCTTCCTGCTACTAGTTACAGAGCAGTTGCTGTAATTCTTAGTGACAAATCAATGCTACTCGAAGGTGTTGGTGGACGAATGAAAGTAGTTGATGCACCAGTGGAAAATATGTAATATTTTCAAAAACATATAATGTCATACAGTGTTGTTAGTGTTACGTTAACTCCTCGTCAAATTAAAAATTTGCAATCGGAATCAGCTAAAAAATGTGGAACTACGATATCGCTGAAGCATAATCAGATGTCTGGTGGTCAGAATAAACTGTCATTGACAACTCGTCAGATAAAACACTTCAATGATGCCATCAAAGATTAAAAGGGTGTTCAGATCACTCTCTCTGTGGCTGCGATTAAGAACATGATAAAATCAGGTGGTGTATTTTCACTTCTCGCTGAGATTAAAGCATTAATTGTAGCTGGTAAAGCCGCCGCGTTAGGAGCTCCTGGAGCTCTTGGTGCAAAAGCAGTACATAGTATTGCTCAATCATATGAACCAAAAAGGGACGGGGGTACAAAAAAAGGGAAAGTGTCTAAGACTACCAGGAACTCCGTATTCATGGTACAGCGGAAACGGCCTTAAAAACTCTTGTCTGGTATTCTACGCTACCAACATAGAAAATGAATGACCCACCAATATGCGGCATAGAAGTATTAAATGTCCTCAACGCTATTTTATTATCGTGAAAACCACCACATAAAACCGTACACGAATATACGAGTAATCGCTTTTTAGAGAGATCTTGGAGTATAATGATTGATATTTGGGGGAGATCTTTATCAAGCCGGCAAAAACCCACCACGGAAATATCGGCAACCGGTGATGTATAAAAATAATCGAAGATGAAATAGCTGAGATGTTGAACTTAGTAAGTGTTGATCCCAATGAAATAGTTGTATTTCAAAATATGTCAGGGTAAATTGAAAACGAGTAATGTTACCCTTAATGATATTTTAGTTAAACGACGCGACGCAGTATAAGATACTATCTCGTTATTTTCTGATCAGGGTAAACTCAAACCGGGAGTACTTCTTCGACGCTCACAGATAAATTAGTAATGCTCGGTGACAATTATTAATCAACGATAGAATTACAAAAAAAAACTACGTGATGAATACAACACTCACGTAAATGCGTGTACGGCGTTACAAAAAACTATTAACACTTTTCAGGTCCCCTTAAACGATTTTTCTGGAAATCAACCGGTTACCACACCACAAATCATGGAGATAAAAACAGCCATTGATAATTTGATAAAATTGCGACCAGAATATGATACTCATGTATCTCAATTTACTACGTTACGTAAAAACTTTAACAGGACCGATGAGTCTATTGATAAATGTTATAGTAAAAAAAATTCGAAACCCGATGATGTTAAAATAGATCTCACTGGTATTATCACGAAACTCGATAAAATAACAGCGATTAATCAGTGATTAGGAGTTATTTGCGAAGAGAGATCATTTTCAGATCCAATCGCGGAAATCAGGAGGACAATCACGGATTATTTAAACGATCAACGATGCCATCAAGGATCATCTACCGAGAATGATAGAAAAACTTGAAAAACAAAAATCCCTCACGAGCAAAAATATATCGTAAATAATGTGTACGCAATCCAACACGGATCATTTGCGTGGACACCACAAAATAACATATTGAATATCACCGCGACCGTCAAAGGTATTTATCGATTAACACTAGTGTCGCCGACTCAATTTAATATTTCATCAACGAGTTAATCTGGGGTCAACAATATGATATCAACGATCACCGACAAGGGAACAATTGAACAATTCACAATAACAGCCACTGATAATAATTTGGCTAGAGTTTCAATAACATGATACGTACAATTCGTAGCCAATTTAGGTAAACAACTAAATTGAATTCTGTTGTAATAAATAAAATGTCATCACAGCAATATCACTATTATCAGGTCAGAGAATTTCAAACTAAACTCAAAACCCTCACTGAGGAGTATCAAGTAAAAATAAAAAAATACCGACGAAGAATCACCGCAGTTGATGTTACCGTGTACTCGGTATCAATTGTAATCACCGGAGCTGGTATAATACTATCCTCGGTGACAATGGTTGTCCCGATAGCTGTTAGAATTTGTATATCAGCGGCGACAACAATCGCGGAAATTATTTAGATTATAACAATAAATATATCATCATGCAGCCAGCGTAAACTACAAGACTACGTAGTTAAATTCCATGTTGTGTCAACCACATACTCCCAATTATCCTCGATGATATCGTCGTCACTCGATGATACATTAATATCCGATAGCGAGTTTTCACCGATGGTAATTTGTTTATGATTCCGCGATGTCAAATTTAGAAAAACAACACGAATATAATAACAATGGCGACATCGCAAGAACTACTTCAACGATTAGTGGAAAATACCACAACGGTGAAAACCAGCATGATCTCAATAACATCAATCAATCCTGAATTCAGTGTGCATTTCCCCACTGCTATTCCGGTGAAGGAGATAGCACTAGCAAAATTACGAGTGTATCACAGTTGGTCAAATATTAGATCAGCACCACTAGGTAGTCAACAACCGAATAATTCCCTGGTGTTTACGAGTAAGAATAAACCTAATGGTCCTCCAGACTGAAACGTTGTTTCGTTACCATCTGGGTCCTACCAAATCGAACAGATGAATAACGAATTACAACGCAGAATAAAATCCATTACTGGAAAAGAACCGAAAATCGCTATAACAGTTCATGAGCCAACATTATCATCTGCCATTGAGATAAACTCGCCTACGTATGTCGTAGATATCTATCAGAGTTATATAAGAACAATACTGGCTTGGCCTGAAATCCCACCGTGACAAGAAACCATTAATATATCCGAACCGAAACATCTGATTATATTTCAACTAAGGAGGATTGTCATAGTTATCGTAGGTGGTATGGCGGCGGTGGATACGAAAACAGTTTAGGTTATTATGTTGAACCACTGGATAATTCTGGTTTTGCTCATGTTTTTTTTTTGAGTTTGAAGGATCCAGGGACGATATGTATTATATAATAAAGGAATTCAACATGAACACACAATTCACGGATATGAATTCCAGTCTTGAAAAATTGAAACATAACTTCATAGAAGACATTAGCAAAGCCTGATCTAACCGAGATGAAGCCATCAAATACATGGAGGTGTGTAATACAATTATCGCAGACATGGAATTTTTCAATTCGTGATTTGTTCGATTTATATTAGATCATAATAATCCTAAAAGGAGAACAGAATTTGCAAAGAAACTTAGTATACGCATAGAAGATATCCTCCCCAATTTTAAGTTACCAGGCTATAATGCACCATAACTAAAAAAATCTCTCAATGATGACATCGATGATGGTTTCAAAAGGATTCACGACGCATGGAAAAAAATGCCATGACCACAAACAACTATCCTCAAACATAATAATTACCCAAACGGAGGTGGGCGGCATATTGCTCCTCAAAACTTCAATACATCATCGGTGAATGCATTGAATTAAGTATGTGATGTTATCGAAGGAAGTTATCAAATAAATCTCGAAAGATTAAATCAAGCTCAGCAGGGATATATTTTATATTCATTTGCACCAACAGCTCCACCCCGATTTTTAATAATTGAGGATCCAACTAAACCAGTGTATATGCGATGTCATAATGATTCGTTAACGAGAATTAATTTCAAACTCACTGACCAGTCCAATAATCTGATTGATTTACGAGGTGAGGTTTTACAAATTAGCCTGTTTGTGAAATCGTAAAAAAGAATTTTACCCCCATAGCAGCAGAGAGGGTGCGACAACGACTTTGCGTCCCCAAATGGACGCCTTTTTTACGATTTTGGAGGAAGCCTTGGTTTGCCAAATAGACGGGTGTGCGTACAGGCATGTGCTCAGTTGACCGACCTATTTGAACTTTGTTTACACGTGTTCTTAAGTATTCTATTTATATATGACTGATAAAACTTGGAAGTTTTAGTTAAGAACCGAACTTAAGTGTTACGTTGACAATGGTTTAAAGAGGTAGGTGATATGGGGGTTGACTAAAAATATAAGTTATTTTCTATCATTATGGATGAAGGTTAATTTTCGAGTTTTTAGAGGAATATAACTTCCATACAGTCTACATTAAGTGATGTATTCAATTACAATGTGAAATAATAAATTAAAGTGTAATTTTGTAATGTGTAGGATATCTTAATTTTGACAACACCCCTAAATCTTTGGGTAAATATTGTGCTACTTGATGATGCATGTTGTACCCACCTTGCTGCAGAGCTCTTCATAGTTCTTGCTACAAACGATAAAGAAGATCAGGTCAGGGCACATATAAATACGATAGAGACGATAAAACGTGTCTGGAATTTCGATTAACTAATAAATAAGGACAATTAGAAACATATAAATGGGGGTAGGGGTGGGCGAGATGGACAGTAATGTTGTCATAAAGATAAAAATGGAAAAAATGAAATCACATATGAGGTGAATTTACTTGACCAAAATATGTTTGTGACCTGCTGTGTATTTGTTCATAACTCATTAATAGCAAAGTCTTTTTAAAAAAATACGTTTGCAAGCAACAAAACAGAATGCGTTATATTGACAGCAAACATGACGTGTTCTATTGACAACAAAAACAACGCGTTCTATTGACAGCAAACACAGTACGTTCTATTGACAGCAAACACGATGCGTTCTATTGACAGCAAAAACAATGCGTTTTATTGACAGCAAACACGGTACGTTCTATTGATAGCAAAAACAATGTGTTTTATTCACAGCAAACACAATGCGTTCTATTGACAGTAAAAGCAAGCGCAGGAAAATCTGAAAACCAAGACATTTTTTTAATATACGACATTAAAAATAGAATGTACATGCTGTAGTTAAAACATATTTCGTTTATTTAGTACGTATTTAAATTGCTGGTAAAGGAAAGGCCACACCATATTCTAGACTTTGGAGTCAAAATACATTGGAATGGAATGGACCAAAATGTGATTTACCATTCTGTCTATCTCTCTGACCATCGATCCATCCATAACAACATACTTGTAATTGTGAGGCTTCAATCGTAATATCTTGGAAGTTATATTAAGATATAATATTTGAATAGCTATTGTTGTTATTGTCATAATTTCGAATGGATACATTTTCGACATTTGGGTTAACACCTCATTGTAAAGGACAATATACATCCAGTTTTATACCACTCTAATGAACACGTGTCTTTTTTATGAGAATTAAAATAAATGTGTGGCTGTGTGCCAAACGTTTCAACTCGAGATGTCGATTTGTGATTCATCCTGAAAAAATATAAATACTAAGTATTACTATCTTCAAAACGATAAAGGTTTATATTCGATCTTTTTAAATTAGTTTTCTTCATAAACATCGGCAAATATGGATATTTAAGGAATGAAGTTAAGTACAGAGATAAGAAATCAAGAAATGTATTCTTCAAGAAATGTATTCTTCTCTTGCTTGACCCCACCCCACCCACCCACCCACCCCCATCTACATAACTCGTTTTTACTGTCAACAATCCATTGTTGTTCTAATTTTATCATATATTTCAATCCTGTAATAAGTTATTGGTTTAAACAGAAACACAATCAATAATGAAATGAGTTACATACTCTTTTCTGACCTTTGTGCTGTCTATACCAGCGGAAGATAAAGTACTTCAAATATTCTGCTCATAAAAGGCGCTGGTGGGTTTGGAATGCAGAAATTTTAAAATAATTTGATATTAAATTCGACTTTTGGTTTGTTTATCTGTAGTAATTTATAGCATTTTGTAAATAGAAATACAGATGATTGAATGAAATATTTGGTCATTTTTTATTTCTTATTTCCTACCTACTGATGTTATCGTCCGAAACGTCTATATATGTGTGCCATTCTGACCTACCCTATTTTGAACCTTGCGTAATTTTTCTAAGTATTCTATTTACAAATCAAAGATAAAAGGAGAAAGTTTTAGTAGTTACCTAACTTAAGTCTCACAAAGGCAGTCATCTACAGAGATCGGTAAGATGGGGGTTGGCAACCAAACGAAGCTCATTCTACAAATAGGGATTATACAAATTTATTTTAGTTTTGAAAAGCGATACATTTTTAAATATCTTTATTTAACGATAAATCAAATAAAATGTCATATATAGAATTAAAGTGTTATTTGTTCATGTATAGGACATATTGATATTGACAACATCCCTTAATCCCCGGGAAAATTTGAGCTACATAATGATGCTTAATGCACAAATTTTGCTGCAGATTTCGTCCTCGTTCTCGATATTGATAATCATGTCAAGGCACCTAGATAAAGAATAGGCGTGATAAAAGCTGTCCGAAATTTCGGTTTGAAGAATAAATATGGACAAGTTATAAAGACATAAACAGCGTGGATGGAGATGGAATTTGTTAGTTCTATCAGTTCTATTGGATTCTCTCTTTTGTCTATTTATTCATTCATTTAATTTTAGAAACATTTTATTACACTCTCAAACTCAATTTTGTTGAACTTAACAATGTGTTCCACGGATACTTACACATTAGCACAGATAAGTTAAGACTATAAGGATTGTTTGTTATGCCACATTAAGACTACAATGATTGTTTGTTGTGCCACATTAAAACTACAATGATTGTTTGTTATGCCAGATTAAAATGAGAAAATTGCTGTAGTTATTTAATTATTTTTTGCTACATTGTTATTATCTATTTGTTACATTGTAATTAGCTATTTGTTACATTGTAATTAGCTATTTGTTACATTGTAATTATACATTTGTTACAGTGTAATTAGTCATTTGTTACAATGCAATTAGCTGTATTTTACATTATAATTATTTTTTTTGCTACATTGTTATTATCTATTTGTTACGCCATAATTTTTATTCACTACCATTTGTAGGATATTATGTTAGGCTCAAATTGATATATGGCGGAATATACAGTTAGAAAAATAGCTGATTCCTGTTTTTCAATTTCATCATAAAGCATTCTGGTTATAATCTTAGGCAGACATATTTTCAATATTTTGTCAAAAAACTTCCACGTACAGCAAAGGTTAAATCGAAGGTTATCTTAATCAATCGAATACAAGTCTTTTGTTACAGCAAGAAAGACAAAATACATGGGTGCCAAAAGTCCGAACTTGAAGTGACGATTCGTGGAGCGGCAGAGAGGGTTTGCCCAGTAATTTATACAGTCCTCTATTGGGTAAAATAACACCTACAAAATTATGATAAAAATCTAGGTTTTTATTCTGTTTCAGAAGTTCTGTCCCGGGTTGAGTATTTCAAGAAATACGGCTAAGAATTAACCATATATTTTATCTAGCCCAATTTGATATCTTGCTTCGGGGTTACATAAATGTATCATTTTTACAAATCTATGTAGGGTCGCCTGAGGACGACTAAAGAAATTTCTGAATTTGTTAATGTCCATGTCACCGTTGCACCAAGTTTGAAAAATATTTCTGAGTGTATGAGTATCAATACTCGCTAGAACATTACAATTATCTCGGATTATTTTTGGAATTTGAGTGTATCGTTGAATGACATATATCACGTCTGTGCTTTTATGTCACCCCCGGAAAAATATCCTCCCCGGTGATCTCTGAGGCGCTTTCGTCATAATCTTTTAACACTTGATAGCAATTTTGACAGTCCACAATTGGTGCTACCAAATAGTTTATCTCATTTCATCCATTTCATAATCAAGTTAAATATCAGCTGTGTTTTACCGCTCCCGGATTTTTGGATAATTATCATCCTAACAGAGTTGGGTAACATAACATGATGTTTAACTCGTTGTTGTTTTTAACGCGGAAAAGTCGGTAATTTCCATTAGATATACCATTACTAGTATTATGAATTTATATTGTATGAAATGTAAAGCTCATACACCGACAATTAATCAAACTCCCATCATGACGGAAAATAACAGAGAAGCTATCACAGGTAAGTGTGCACAGTGTGGTATAAATACATTCAGGTTTGTTAAAAAATGGGTGGTAATATTGCGGCCAAGTTATCAAAGCTACTAGGAACCCCGTGTGAGAAGTATCCAGAAGAAAATCACCTTCCTGATATATATTTTTTTGTGGACCAGGAACACGATTAGATATCAGACTTAATGACCAGGATCAACCTCGTCCGGGTCAATATCCGATAAACGCTATCGAGGAAGCCTGTTGTGTTCGTGAAGCGGTGATCTCGAACAGCGTCATCTCGAAGAAGTAAAATTGATCCACGCGTTGAATTCTATCCCTAATAAATCCTTCAGAGAAAAAATAATTATCATTCTGGATAATAAAAGCCGCCATGAAGAGTAAACTAATTATGGGACTCGGTATTTAATATAGAATCAATGTATTATTCTCCAATTGAATATTACAAAGGTAAATCAGCGATCGATAATCTCGCCAGCGCGGTTAAAGTTACAAATGCAACAGCGCCGGATTGGTTATATAAGCAGGCTATATAGCAAATGTATCTTCCGCGCCTAGAAAACATTCAATATGCATCGTATGATGTTAATACCCCAAATGAAGTTCATCAGGCCGATATATTATTTCTGCCGCATGATACAAGGAAGCTGAGCCATTATCAAGAACGACTTCTTCTGAAGTTGCCTCCGCGTTCAAAAGAATTTATCGTCGAGGTTCTCTGCGGTGGCCAAATCTCCTCCAGGTAGATCCTGGTAAAGAAATTAATGTGAAGTATCATCAACGATTAAACAACATAATACCACAATACGACGAGGACACACCGCAATTCATCGCGACCAGGCAATTGTTGAACGGATTAACATAACTCCCGTATATAAATTGTTTCATTATCAGTACTCGCAGGAACTCATCGATGATAAACGATCTCGTGAATGGGTTAAACGATTACCAGATGTAGTTGCAGTGATCAACCATGAAATTACAAGGACGCTAAATATGAAACCGGCTATCGCGATAACAAAAAATATATAACAATCCCAAAAAGGGATTTCTAATCGCAGATATTGCCTAGCAATGTCAGTTAGATATTTATAAGAAACTGGTGAACTTGAATTTGGCAGAAAAAGATCAACAAATCCGATATGGAGCGTCACCGCACATAAAATATTTGACACTGTAACATCTAAACACAGACCAGCAATATACAGATTAGATCCAACTGCACCACAACGAGGTTTTACCCGTGAACAATTACAGGTTATCCCAGATGATACTCAATTACCACCGCGTGGACTCAACTAATAAAAATTCTTCGAAGATGATCTTTTCTTCGTACTCGTGACACAGGGAGATAAATTAAATTTGACCACTCGAGTAAGTCATCAACGATCCACATAGTACTATCTGTAATTGTCAGTCATTGTGACGAGTGTATCGTCATCGCGTATCCTAGCACCCACGGAGACTTATCAGAGCGCAGTGCGTCTTCAACTACATCGATATCAACAAGTACAATATCATTTAAAACGAGTTCTTGTCCTTGTGATTTCCCTTGAATATCAACGGAGATGTTTTGTCGTCGTTTATCCTTGGGCCTATAACAAAACGGAACCTGGAATTGGTTTGAAATTGGAATCGGGAATTGTTCTTTGTGGGTGTCAAATATTTCTTCCTGAAGTGCATCTCTTATTTTTTTTCTGCTGGCGACAACTAGGTCGGTTAGTTTCCATGTGTCCTAGAACTCGTCAAAGGGAGTTTCAGGAATTGTGTTACGTGTTATTTCACATTGCACATGATCCGGTTATAGTCCTATTGTGGATTTTAACGAGGTCAACTCTGCATCGAGTGAACGATAATCTGTATTTATTTCTTCATAGTGATCAACATTATGTTTTAGCCAACAATGAGGGGACTCTCTCCGACAAATGGCGGTGGCTGACCATGATTGCCTCACAATATCACGGCGGAGTTACCACGAGGACACGAACGATGATATATCATCGTACCCTTCTGTGTATGATCCGATAACCAGACATAAAACGGTTTATCTGAACGGTCCAGGAGGATGTGGAACGACGACACGAGTAATTGATTTATTTGGGAAAATTCTAACATGATAGTGCTTACTCCAACTCTTCGTCTTGCACGAGAGGCGAAATCCATAGGAGTTAAGGCGTGCACGTACCATAGTTTCTTTCGATGGAATGGAACTCCAGATCGCGTGGGAACAAAACATATTCCGATTCGCAGTAATCATGTAGCGTCTCCTGTTTTCTTCTCCAGGTTCTCCAATCGCCATCCAACGTAGTATACTCTTCGAGTTTCCGGTGTTTTACATCGAAATAAAATGAGTCTGTGGCGACTCTAACCGCGATGTCAGAACATCTTTTTAACATCGAGAGTAAATTTATTGTTACATAACATAACATCGATGTTCTTAAATGAGTATACTGTGGTGATTCTAATTCGAAGTATTCAATGATTATCCCGAGTTTTTCGTTGTTGGATAAATAAGCGGTTCTCCTCGACGTAAATATCTCCTTCGCGGTTGTATTCGCGTTGATAAAATCTATTTCAGCGTTGTTAAATACTAATCTGGTACAGCGCTCCTTCGCTTGTTTTTCTAGATATCTATTCATGTCCCAGTCATCGTTTTTTTAGCAGTTGGTAACCAAACATCGTTCTGCACCTGATATGAAATCATCGCGGCGGAAACTGTCAACGACGATAACAGATGTTTATCTAACAAAAACCTCAATAATGGTATCGGAGCCCATTTTTTCTTTGAAAGGTGCTTTCCTATCCAGATATAAAATACACTGGACAACAAATTTTTACAAAAGTCATGTTGCTGAAATAAAATTAGTCAATTCTTATCAATTTTTATGTGCTGAACACGAATATGACAGTCAAATTGCAAAATTGGCTCTAGTTTTTTTGTAATCTGCAAGAAATTAATGTTTACATAACGAAATGCATTCCAATAGTAAAAGGTCAACTGTAATAGCCTACCTATAAAAAATCAAGTCATTGACTACATCTTAGGTTTCTTCGCCTGTCTCTTGTACAGCTGTTCGGGAGCATCTCTGAGGAGTGTCCAGCAGTAGTCAGCCAGCATTGTAGTGGACCATTTTCCCTGGTATCTTTGTTCCATTGTTGCGATATCTTGATGAAAACGTTCGCCGTGTTCATCACTAACAATACCACAGTTGCTAGGAAAGAAATCCAAATGGGAATGAAGGAAGTGAATCTTTAGAGACATATTGCAGCCAAGTTTCTTATGCTTCATCAACATGTCTTCTACTAGTTCCTTATAGTTTTCTGCCCTAACATTTCCGAGGAAGTTTGTAGAAACTAGGCGAAAAGCATTCCATGCTTGTTTCGCGTCACCTTCCAGCAAGTTGTTGAACCGGTCATCTTTGAAAAGCTCTCGAATCTGAGGACCCACAAAAACTCCCTCTTTAATCTTTGCTTCGCTGAGTCGAGGGAATTTTTTATGCAGGTATCGGAATGCTGGCAAAGTCCGGTCAATGGCTTTCACGAAGTTCTTCATCAAACCTAGTTTGATGTGAAGGGGTGGTAGCAAGATTTTCTGAGCCTCAACCAGAGCTGGGTGTTGGATATTCTTCTCTCCAATGGCTACATTCTGCCTGTGAGTCCATTCCTTCCTCATGTAGTGCATTTCCCTTGCTCGGCTATCCCACTCGCATAAGAAACACATGGATTTTGTATATCCTTGCTGCAGTCCCATTAAAAGGGCAACTACCTTCAAATCACCACAGAGGTGCCAGCTGTACTTGTTATACTCAATGGAATTCAGTAGCTGCCTTAAGTTATCGTATGTCTCTTTCATGTGGACAGCATACGCTACTGGAATAGATGGAAGAATGTTTACATTGTGCAAAAGCACAGCCTTGAGACTCCGTTTCGATGAGTCCACAAATAGTCTCCATTCTTGTGGGTCATGAGCGATTTTTAAAGCATTCATGAGGCCCTCAATATCGGAACAGAATATCAGATTACTTTCCTTTCTGAAGAAAGGCTCCAATTGCTGGTGGCGCTTTCGATAATTTTGACATCTTCTTCTAAAAGATTCCATTGTTGGAGTCTTGATCCTAGCAATTCTGCCTTGTTCTTTGATAAGTCCAAATCACGAATCAGGTCATTTAGTTCTTCCTGTGTTATTCTGTGTGGGGTTGATGATGCACCACAATGAAAATCTGGATCACTGCATGCTGATGGACCAGGAGAAGAACAGGTCGACTCACCTTTGTCTTCGTCAGATGAATCAAGAGAATATTCTGCTGGAGGTTCTGGAATAGGAAGTCCCTCACCATGTGGAACTGGTCTCAATGCAGACGGAATGTTTGGGTAGACTATTCTCGACTTCTTTCGCTTCGTTATTCCGCCGGAAAGAGGAGGAACCAAGCAGAAGTAACAGTCATTTAGGTGGTTGCTTGGCTCTCTCCACACCATTGGGACTGCAAACGGCATTGATGACCTTTTGCAATTCAACCACTGTGAAAGCTGGGTTGTACATGTAGCATAGCATATATGCGGAGCCCAAGGCTTGTCCTGGTCACCAACCTTGCATCCGAAGTAATGATGATATGCCTTCTTCACTTGAGAATTGATAGTTTTCTTCTGGTCGGCAAATGTCACTTCCCCACAAATATAGCAAAAATTGTCCGCGGTATTAACACACTTTCGAGGCATTACTGTTCTTTATTGTACGTAAATGGATAAAATAATAAGTTTTATGTAACAGTAGCTTGAACTGTCTCGCACAACGTCTAAAATATTTTAAATGCTGAACCTATCTGCTTGGGCTTTATATAGTACACTGCTTACGTCAGCTTCAGCAGCCGCCTGGCATTAGTATAATCAACTTACTTCAGCAGCCGCATGGCATTAGTATTGCATTGCATCAGAAAATGATGCAATCAACTGTGGATGATGTGAACATGATGGTATTATGCAATGTTACATCATTATTCCGGATGTTGCTGCAGTCCTACTGGAGAAATTTACACAGTGAAACATAGAAAATGAGGTATATGAATATCTTCAAAACGAGAGCCAATAAAAAAAATTCACGGTTATATTCGTGTTCGGCACACCAAAATACTACAGATTAGGGCCTTTTCAAGTCAGTAATGATTTCACTGTTGACCAGTGATATCGGGTGAAGACCGTCTGCGAATTTAAACGATGTCACCCTGGCCAACCCGGTCAAGTCAAAGTCAGGTAATTCTCCCATTTTTCGCAACTCTTGTCATCTCGTGTGTAGGATCACTAAACCATGCAAAGTATTCACTGCATTCACCGTATCCGAGAAAACTCTCAGGATAACACTCTGCCATGTCAACGAAAATCATATCCTTAGTTATATCCTACGTTATATTTTGTATTCCATAACCCATCGAGGCCATATTCTACGCAGCTAGCTTGGACGTCTTCAAGAAAATCATATCGGCTCGGATTTCAAGAGTTGTTCTTCTATCAAAATGAGCTGCGACAGACGGTATTGTAAAACAATTTCGGGTAATTTCATCGGGGCTATCGGTATACCTCAGTGCAAGATTATTCATATCCGTTTGAAGTTATTCTCTTCAATATAAGTCTTTGCTCGTCCTGAAAAATTGGCCGTATCCTCCTTTTTCACTCTTAAACAACCACACTGAAACAGGATAGGTTTTACTTATTTCGTAAATAGCGTCAAATATATCATCGCGATAGTATTTTACCGTTCTGAACACTGGAAATATTCTTACGGAACTACTTCACGCATGAAAATTATGATTGATGATTTCAATCGGAGATCCTTCCTTTTTATAATGACCAGACTCATGTAATATTTGTCCGGTAATTGTCTTTACGGTTATCGGAACCATTATTTGTTTCTCTAACTCGATAACATCATTAATTGACGCTCCTATTTGTTTAACTGATTCCGCCCCCGCGAATATTTTTGATTTCCTAAATTCGCTTAGTCCATTTCCTCGTTTAGTGTTTCTAAAATGCTCTACGACTCGCTCTACAACGTTGTTTAACACCGATGATACCTTCATCCTAGGGAGTTTTTTTCACATCGGGGTATGTATCGGGTAAAGTCCATAAATCAACACCGTCACAGGATACGCACGATGGTAATATCTGTTATCGATTACAATTAACGTACCCGGTTCTGTTTTATCTGTGACGATGACTGGTTTTCTCGTTGGATCTAGCTCGCGTTTACAATAATTATATACACGCCAAGATATTCAATCGGTGTTTCTTTCAAATCGCTCATAAATGTTACTATATTTGACCTGAATAACATACCTGGTATTTTCAAAATTTATCCTCGATAATATGTCACGGGCAAAATAGAAACTATAAAGCAAGACCTGTAACAGCTTTTATTGATAGTACAATTATCGAATTTCCCTCGATAATATCCGCCGCTAAATAGTTCGATATTAACCCTGGAGCTATATTCTACGCTGCGTCTGGAACAATTTAAACAGTATACTCAAAAAGATACAACAGAGTTTCATTTGCCTTCGCGTGAATTTTTTAAAATACCAAATATTACAATTTAGATTAAAAAATATTTTTGTAGTATATAGCATGAATACCGAAATTGCAGCAACGACCGCCGAACGAATCGACCTACATTTTTTGTTAAAAACAATTTCATAGCCGCTGGATATAACCTCCCGATATGAAATCGCTGAAGACCAACAAGGAAGTTGTCCACGTTGGTATTACGAATATAGATCTCCTTTGGATTTCAAAGATTTAAATTATAAATATTATCCGGAAGAAGAAGAGCCCAATTACTGAGTTTATGACGATGAAATGGACAGCGGAGACAATTATAGGTATTTTTCCGCTGACGATGAATACGACTCCGACGATGAATATTTCTTTAACTGACCCTACAGAAAACGATGGAAATTCTAAAGAATTTTCAAATATTGAAATTCTTCGAATCTAGAGAATAATTATTAGATAATGCACAATGAAAACATCGCCGAATTGAAAAAAGGGCTCGATCGTATACAACACCACCACGACAGTAAAATATTTACGAGTGACTATGTAGACCACAAATACTCAAAGATAACTTCAGCGCGACGGTTAAGTTTCCACACGTATAAGTCAGAATATCGTGTAATAAAAATTCTCTCCCGGGAACGAAATTAAATCATCTATGAAAATAAAAACTCTCAGAATGGAAAATCTACGATTTTCAACGAGGAAGAATTCGTTGCCGTATCACCGATGTTAAAAAAGATTCTTAGCGCGATCGAAGATATATTCAACATGGAGTCTCTGATAGAATCCAACGCGAAGGAATTCGAAAAGAAGTACTTAGAAATTCATTAGGATGTAAAGATTTAAGACGTAAATCGTTTACGATGAAAATTCTTTAGAATTTCACTTAAGAAAATTCCTTTGAACGCGTTTGAGTTGGATATCTGGAAGTAGCGGTTCATCAAATTTATTCTCGAGAATCATTTTATCTAATTCTGCATCAATGAACATTTGTTTTTACTTTTCCACATAAATCTTTATTATACGCGGTGATATCATTATAATGTTTAATTAACCGTTCACTGTATTCTTTCTGCTTTCTAAATTTAGTTGTGTAACAATGAATTTTTTTTTAACTCTGTAAGTTCGTGTAGGTATTTTTCTTGAGATGATCTCATCGGGGTTTCTTCCTCGTTGTATTTGGTTGTGAGGTCATCGTTGGTGATCCTGAGTTGACCCCGTTCTTGTTGTAACAGCGCGATCTTATATCGCAGTCTAGAATTTTCCTCGCGAAGTTCTCGTTGCTTTATGCATTGTTGTTTTATTGCGGCGCGACATTCCTCAGCGGAACCTCTCGCTGTAGCTGACATTGGTTCGTTTGATCATATTTTATATAACCGTGATAGTCCGATCTTGTACTCACAGGACACTTCGAGGGGACATTTGACACCTCTCAACGATACTATTTTCTCGTCTTCTGCGGTAAGATAAGTTGGTGCTGTCATATATAATAATTTCTTTTTCACTGAGACGTTTTCGCGGTGGAATCATATCAGGTGTCAAGACATAACCACGTAGATGCTACAGGGGGATACACGAGTGGGCATAGTTTATTATCTGATCAATGATTACAGTTAATTATCGTTATAGGATCACGCTGAAATTGTTTCTGCTGATGATCCGTCAGCAGAAACTTTTCACTGCCAAATTGATCTACGACGAGCTCGAGGTTGCCTACGATAGTTTCCTTGAATGATCTTCTAATAGCGTCTTCAAGTTTATCCTTGTCATAGACAAATACTCGAGCGTGGTTGTACATTATTAAAATCCTTTGGATTTAATTGTTGTTATTTTCTAAATCGTAGATTTAGGATAAAAATTATTAAGACTTCACATCGAGAGTGATTTGTAATTATTCATCTTGTAAATTGATCAAGTTAGAATTTTGATCAACTAGTTTGATATTCATTCTTGATATCCAAGGATTATTATATATTAAATTCACCGGGTTAATAGGATTTTGTACGATTAAACTTCCAGGAGGCACTTCCGGTGAAAACGTACAGAGGATATATCCCTGCTCGGCTCTATTTGACAAAGTTGTATTCACGTGATAACTTCCGTCGACGATATCGCATATCAAATTTATCGCGATAACCGAGGTTATATCGACGTTGCGGGGTAAGACATGTCTACATATGTGGCGTTGTTGTATCGGAGAACATCATCTTGTATTTGTTTTCCGTATGGTATTTATCTTGTTGAGATATTTTGTGACAGGGGTAGTATCATCCTCATTGAATGATTCTTTTTAACACGGGACCATTATACCCGGGAAATTTTTAATCACGTATTGTCTCCTCTGTTAAGGAATGCGCGGCTAAAATTATTTTTTTAGCATCTTCGCTCTCCTTATTGCCCTCGATTTTATATCGTACAATATAAACACATCTCCAGCTGAGAAAGTTCATATCATATAGAAGAGAAATATCATATTTCTGTCTGTTTGATGATTTTATCACATGGAGCTGTTATGTCAAGGAGATATTCCCGAAAATATTTCCGTAATTGTTCTAATTGTTTTTTGTATTCATTTGTAATCTTATCAAAATAAACACGGAGAGTTTCCATATCCCAAACAATTCTAGGAAGATCCTTGAGTATAGGATCGTATGAATGGTCTCTCCCATAATCGAAATGAGAAACGGTCCATACAAATGTTTCTTTAGTATCTGTTGGTTTTAAATATGCTCCAGAAAATTGTGGATTTGCCGATTTGAGTATTCTACGTGCGGTATGATCGGTAAATCCAGGATAATCGGTAATATCAGAATGACGGGTACATCTATAACGATTATTAAGATCAGGATCTGTTATGAACATAAAAGAATAAAAATCATCTTTTCTAGGTTCGGGAGGAAGTGTCTTAGATGGTTGTTTTTCTTGTGACGGAGTGGGTATTTCAGAAAGTTAGTTTTCTATCGGTGAGATCTCGGGCCATACCAATATGGTTCTGACTGAACTCTTATATATGTCTACGATGTATTCAGGTGAGTTTATATTGATAGTGGTTGATAACGATGGTGTGTAAACAGTTATCTCGATGTTAGACTCTGTCCCGGTAATTTATTTTACTCTGCGTTGAATTTCATCGTTGATATCCTCGATCTGGTAACTCCCTTTTGGGATATATATTGTCTGCCAATCGGGAGTACCATCTTGTTTATTTTTATACGCAAATAAAACGTTGTTAGTATGCGATTTACCCGCGAATGACTCTGATCGGATATTGGGCCAACTATGATAAACAACTAGTTGAATTAGCGCTATTTTTTTTTATCGAGATCGGGGTTGAAATTAGATATTAATTTCTGGTTTCTTTGACGTTGTTGATAATAATGTTGTTTTCACCGGAGCGGTGTTCTCTGCTATTCGTTGAAGTAATTCCTGTAATGTTTTCGACATTGATGATGCCATTATCTTCTACGTGCTTTCTAATGTTGACATCGCGGAGTCATAAATGTGGACCATCGCGGAGAACTCGCTATCGGATATTGTTGTGTCGACGAGGGATGACGAGATTATCGCGGATAATTGTAAAGATGCGGTTGATACCGTATGGAACTTAACAACGTATTATTGTAGTTTATGCTGGATACACGATGATATTGTTTTTGTTATTATGGAAATTGTCCCCGTGATAACTGTCGCCGCTGAAACACAAATTGGAATAACTACCAGGGCAGTCATTATCACCGAAGAGAGTAGTATAGCACATCCGGTGATTACACCTGAAATTGAATACACGATAACATCAACGGCGGTAATTCTTCGTCGATATTTTTATTTTTTTACTTGGTACTCTTCTGTTAACGACTTGAGTTTAGTCTGTAGTTGTATGACCTGGTCATATCGATACTGCTGAGTAGTCGACGATGTTTTGTAACATTTTTGTTTTATTTATCATCGTAGATTTCAATTAAACTGTTTACTTAATTCTGCCACAAATTCTACGTACCATGTTTTTGACACTCTAACTTGATTTATATCGAAGATAGTTATCACGAATCGTGCAGTTGAATCCTTGTCGATGATCGTCGATATGGTATTGTTGACACCGGATGATGAACTTGATGAAATATTAAATTGGATCGGCGACACTAATGTTAATTTATAAATCCATTTAACGGACGCGGTGATATCTAGCGTGTTAGTTTGTGGTGTCCAAGCGAATGATCCATCCTGGATCGTATATACCAAGTTGATTGTTTTCTCATGAGGAAGTTTTGTTTTATCGAGTGTGCTAATCATCCTCAGAAAATCATCTTTGATGGCCTCGTGAGTTTTCTTGATCTCGTTGATCAATGTTCTAATACCTGGAAGTTTTACATCGATGTTATTTATTGGACCACCAAAGAATTTATTAACGATGTTTGTACGAAAATTTCCAAATTTTTTTACGAGGTCTTCATACGCGGATTGAAGTGTCGCTACTTCACCAATCGCTGTTTTTACATCGGCGAGCTTCGGCGTGGTCACCGGGGGAATTCCCAAAAATTGAAAATGGGGAGTATTTTTCTCTGTAGGCGCGCAAATTGGTTTACGTGGGAATCATACTTGTCATTGAGGGTTTTTAGTGAATTCGCCGATGATGTATAACAGTTATCGAAGGATACAAGTTTATCTGAGATAGATGAAATCAGAACACCCGGTTTAAGTTTACCCTGGTCGGAAAACACCGCGATGGTATTTTCAGCTGCGACGCGTTGTTCAACTAAAATATCATCAAGGGAAACATTATTCGTTTTCAATTTTCCCTGACGATCTTGAAATACAAGTATTTAATTTTGTTCTGCCCCTACAAGGTTTAATATATCTTATAGCGCCGCTGATGTAAGTTTCTTAACCCCCTCGAGAGAGACCCCTTTATTTTTTTCCTGGACGCGATAGTGATCTTCCCCAAATGTCTACCATTATACTTTAAGATCTCTTAAAAAAGTTATTACTGGTGTATTCATGCACAATTGTATGAGGTGGTTGAGGAGACATCGAGATCGCCGTTAACACGTTGATGACTTCTCTTCCACATATCGGAGGATCAGTTAATTTCTGCGTGGGCAACGTTGAATAACAAAACAAGAGGGTCTAACTCGGATACGTATTTAAGAAAGTCATTTGGCGGTGTTAGTCTATACGAGTCGAAATAAATAATTGACTTAGGATGTATCGCATAAGCTACCCAATGAGTTCCAGGTCCAGTGTTATCATCAAGATTAATTATACCTGTTGCTGGTATCGATGGATGTTTAGGTAACTGATCTTTCATGAAAACACCTCTGAAATGTTTTATCGGGGAGATTTTTACCGCGGTGATTGAATCAAAATTTGACATCGGAGAAAACCCTAACTCTTGTAAGTTACTGGGAGCCTCAGACCTCTTCTTTTTGTTGTATCCTTTTCCGATAATTTTATTAAAACCAGCAGCAACAGCGGCAGTAGCAGCACCCAATCCAACCGCTTTAGCGACCATAGGTGCCGCAGCGGCGATTATCCCTGGAATAACGGCGAGAAGGGTAAATATTCCACCGGATTTAACCATGTTATAAATTGCAGAGGGTGAAAAATCCAACTGTACTCCTGTACCCATCCTTAACCCGTTATTAAAATGTTTAAGCTGAGTGTTCGTCAAAGATATTTTATTTGGTCCTCCGTTAGCTATTTGTTTCTTGTTCCAAAGTTATCTTTGTTCCACACGTAACAGAGTTTTTCGATTGAAGTTTTTTTTGCCTGACCAGACGTCAAGGTGACATTAACGTGACTGTATAAAATTTTATTTAGATAACAGATCTTCTAATTGTTACAAGTTTTTGGATTCCATTATATTTTTTCTGTTGGAGCGTCAATGAGTTTCATCCGTCCATGATGACCCTCGAGTAACATTGCCTTGCCACTAAGAATAACAGCTACAGCTCTATATCCACCAGCACCGACATGAGCACGAAAGACTATATAGACGACTGGCTGCCTGTACAAATCCATGTGTTCCAATGAGAAGTAGTAGATGGGATACAACGTTGCAAATTCTCGCTGAGATATTAACATTCCCGTGTCAATATCTAAGTCACGTCCTAGAAAAGTCATCAAACGATGATACGCTCGTGCAAAGTGATTATGACCAAAATCCATGATTATATTCTCGGATGGTTCTTGGTGACCATTTACTCGTAGTGAAACTTGTGTAACACTAAACGGATCAAATACCATCGGGTTGTGCAATTGACTATTGACTCTATTAGCTCGTTGAAGTACAATGAAAACATATTTAGGAGGCGTTATTCCGTGATGTGAAGATAAATGCCACTTGAACAATATCGGGGGAGGGGAGGGGGGGGTTACCAGTGGCGCTATTTGTCGTCACCGTTTGCCAGGACAGCAGTGACTTACCACCCGTTTCCAAAAAAAAAATCATTAGTCGGGTTTCGTGATCAACAGAAGAAGTCATCGCCGGCATCCACAATGATAATTTTGTCAAAGTTACCTTACCGCGGTCATTTTCTGGAGCCGCCTGGTCTGCTGGAATCCTCCATATTGCATCATTGTCATTTTCTTTTTTGTGAAGTACTATTGTATGTTTTGCGCCAAATATAATGTTTTTAACATCGCGGCAAAAAACAAATATCTGAGAGAGAGGATTCTCACAGGATAATTCTCCGTTGTTATTTAACTTAGCAAATCCCAAATAATGTTCTCCATTATATGATAAAACTAATTTCACTTATGCGGCCCCCGCAGCATTTCTTACGTTACCGGTAATAACAACTCTATGATCAGGATGATCAGTGGTATCTTTATGAAACATCATAGAAGGTCCAACAGTTTTCGAATAATCGTCTGAATATCTCATCAACCCTAATATGGTAGTCTCGATACCTACGTTCTCTTGAATCGATTCAATTTCTCTTCCATCGATAATATATCTAGCACTGTTAAATAACGCCATTATATCATTATTGACAAACCCAACCCGGTTAGCAGCTGCATAGTTGGTATCATCGTGTTTTAACAGTCGACCCTCGGCCTCAAAATATCCTTCCGATGGAAGAAACTATCTGCTAGTATCCTGAACTCGAAGTTCAATTCTACCACGCTCGTCTGCCACTCTACAATCGTGCGAATACATTTGATAATCACGAAGAGATGTGTCTCTCATTACACTTTCACAGATATTAAACGCAGGGTTAACTATCTCTTCAAACATTTTATTATAGTAGATTACCTTCTAAAACGAAGACCACTACCCGCTATCATACCTGAAACAATATTTCTTTGTTGTTGTTCGTCTGGTACTACACTTTACTCTGCTAATTTCTGACTTGCGAGCTGGTTAATTACTTTACCGACATTTGCAATCATTATCTCTGTAACAGGTAATTTGACAGGTTGAACCGGTTGAGGTCTACGAATTAGTCTCATTTTTCTGTCTTTGACCGCGGAGAAAGCTGTTCCAGCGAGGTCACCAATTGTGCCGATACCCTTAGCACGAATAACTCCAATCATCCCCAGATGTTTAACGATTGGTATCACCTTGGGAGCAATTTTAGTGAATAGTCCACGGATAACATCGCCGAATCCATTTCCATAATATACTCTATACACGGATTGTCTTGAGTTTATAACTCTGACACGTTGACGTCGTTGGTTATGTATTATCAGCTTATATGAAGACCCTTTATCTAATCGCGATGACAAAGTCATAGTGACTAATCACTATAATAATCGTCTACGATCTCATCGATTAGACCTGGACATAAATTAATATCTATTACACCACTTTGATATAATCGCTGACAGATATTTGTAGTATCGTTGATAATTTCACGAAAATTATTTCCAGTTCGTTTTCCTCCGATGAGAACTTCTAAACTGGACACATCGCTGATGATATTCTCTGGACAGATATTTAAACCGCTTCCTGTAAAACTCTTTCCAGATGATGAACCTTGAGTATCGTCAACATCTTTTTCTCGATCAGAAGGATAATATAGTTGAGGTTCCCCTTGTTTTTTTTTTTTGTTTTTTTTTGTCTTGGCGGTTGTTTTCGCGTTGGTGTTTGACGTTTCCTCTGCGTTTGTTGTTCTTCTTTTTGTCGTTGTTGTTCTTCTCTTTTTCTTTGTTGGTCTTCTTGTTGTTGTATATTATAACCGGTAACTCCAATTTTATAAATTGTATATCCCAATTCTTTTGTGTTTAAATGACCAATCCCTTTTTTCATTTTATACAATCCATCGATCCATTCCCTACTATCCATTTTTTCCCTTTATACTCATTTTAAAAAAAAAACATTTCTTGACTGATCAATGCTAACTGCAAAATTCCCAAAATCGCGATAGTCTTCATCTTTTAACAATTTAAATTTTTGAGCGATTATATTTTTAGCCTCATCAACAGCACTCTCCTCCTCCTCAACAAATTGAGGTTGTACCTGAACTTCAGTGATCTGTTTCAACAATAGATAAATACCCATTTTTCTCTCCTCGGCAGGAGTAGTATCTCCAAAGATAGCCTTTTCAGTGGCCGTAGTTATCGACTGAAATAACTGTTCTGTGCCAGTTACACATACAACATAGGAGTCTTGGCGTCGTTGAAGATTTTATTTTAGTCTACCTCGTACTGGAATATATTTTTTAATCGCGGATAATCTTTCTCTGGCCAATCTGGAATAACATGATTCTCCGACGTTTGTCATTTATATATAACAATATACGGTTAATTCATCACCGTCGTTTTTGAAATACTCATCCCGGAACAAAAATTCTGAAACAGGATAAAAACCTAGACTTTGATCCCAATTTATAACTGTTATTTTACCAAATAAAAGACTGTACAAATTACTGGGCAAATCCTCTCTGCTGCTCGTGGTGTAGCCAGATTCTCAGACTTTCTCAAAAGATAATTAGCAAATGTTTTCATTCTTGAAGAGATAAAATTTAAAATTAAACACATATATCACTTTTCTATATATTTGTATTGACTAGTTTGGTATCTAAAAATAAGGTGAAAAGTAGAAACAAGAGTTTTGAGAATGACAGTTTATTGATTATGACAAATACTACGTCATGTGAGACAAAACTAGGATAGCAAGACGACAAGTTCTTGTTATTCTAAATTTAGAATATTCGCTTCGAACCAGCACGAACTGATCAGTTAAATCGGATCAAGGACATACATCATGATTACTTGCACCACTTAGGTAACCCTTGTGATTATCAACATAGCGTTATGACAAGGAAATAAATTACTTAAGCTGATTTGTATGATAAACACGAGAATCATGCAAACCTGATGAGGAGGATGCATTATATGCACATTCTTTTTAAAGATCAAGACCCATTCATTCATTCTAAAATTGCACAACCTGTCATAAAGTGTATCCAGATTTGTTTTGCAATCTTTGTACTTAAAATGAATGTAGTCTCTAATTCAACGAATTTCAGGTTCCATGCAACAACTTAGGCATACAAATTATCTTAGAGCGTGGAAAATAGTTAAGCCATCACATTTTAATTTAAACTTTTACACTTTGTATAATGGCTTATATTTCTTTATCATTTTGATACTTACACTTCACTAACAAAATTACCTTTGAGACTACCCCTGCATTGTTACCGCGATATATTGATACAAACATTTAGCGATTTCAAAGATGCCGTAGCATCACACTAAATAATACGTGATGCAAAAATAGAACACACGTACCATGCCGTAAAATGATTTGTTGATCTATATTTTTGGTTTACTCTATTTTAAATTTCAATTTAGCCTAATTCAGAACTGTTATCGAAGCAAAGAACAAAGATTTATGCAGAAAACATCTGGAAATGAGTTAAAAAAGGTGTGTATTGATTTAAAATTATTTATGCCGATTTTTAAAAAAAAAATCGATATATTTAAAAATACAGAATATTAATAAGAATACGTAGTTATATTATGTTAAATTATTTACTAGTTATAGGCACTTTTATTGAACTATTCCCTAAGTAATCAGATATTTTCTTCAGTAAACATAGCCCACATCTACTCAAAGAGTATATTCAGTATGAATTAATACTAAATTTGGTATAGTTTTATACATTTATCTTCTAAAATTGACCCAATGAGCTTCTAGTACATGTTATCAAATTTAAATCTAAAATTTTCTAAATATATATGTTTTGAGCATTACATGTGATAATGGATTTCAGACCAGTAGATTTACATATTATGATTAGTAGATTAACTCCTAAACCAGCATATTTTTTTTCTACTAAAACATTGTTTCAAGGGACTGAACAGTTTTGTTTCTATATGTTCTCTCAGCTTAATATAACAAAACAGCCAGTTTTGAACATATATTATATTCAGATTTAGATATTCTGATGGAAAATGCTATAAAAAAGAGAATTATTTATCTTACAGTTCACTGCAAAGATTTTTAAAAAAAAATTCAATACCATTTTTAGTTTTCTTCAGAAGATCCCTGTCTGGTGACCAGTGAAGATATTAATTTTATCCAAACAAAAATACTAAGGTTTTTCTTATGAAACACTATAGCCAAATTTAATGGGCATTTGTTCCACAATAAACCTGGTTTTGTGTCAAAATATTCCTTTCAAGAAGACATATTTTCTTTTTGATGTTTTATAAAAATCAAATACATGTACATCATTTTGATCAACTTCTCTTTTTTAAATAAGGTCATGTTCAACTTGAAACTACTAGTTATAACAGCACAAGTGAATACCTCAGAATGTTTGCTCTGAAGAATCTTACATTGAAACAAGTATGTTGTATTGTAACAATGCAGCTACAAAGAGTTAGTGTTTAAACTAAAGGTTTTGTTCCGAAAATTTAGACTCATCTAAACAAATATTTGTGTATTCGTATATCAAACTATTTTAAAGACAGAAAAATCTAACTTATATGTAAAGAGTCCCATCATGTATTCAAGAAAGAAAAATTGAAGAAAAAAAAAACATAGTTGGTATTGCTGTTGAAATAACAGAAAGTTGACTTAACAATAATTAATTAAGATCTAATGTAAAGCTCTCTCTTGAATCTCACATTGAATTATGATAAATATTATGCCATTTCTGTAGAGTGTAAGTACGATTTTGTCTGCAGTTATGCATTCATTAACCTAATTCTGAGAGTGTCACATGGAACATTCAAAAGGGGAAAGGCAGCTCTAATTAGGGTCTTACATAAATGGATTTGAAAGTCCATAACATTTGTGTTCAAGGGGCTAATGCTACTGTAAAAATGTCCATTTTACCTATTTGATTTAATTTTTACTCCTCATGCCAGAAGGTTAAGTGAATTTACGCTTTCTACTTATAAGCCTTCATCATTCCATCCTTTAACAATTACATCACTTTATCATCCATATATCTGATTTAATTTTAAGTAAAGCATGGAACATGAGCGTATTTCATGATTTCAGACTAATTCAAGAATGACTACAATCAAAGCATATTAATAAGGTGATCTTGCATCCGATTAGCTGAGCTTTTTACAAATATTAAAGTTATATTTTTTAGTTGTGGTCATATTTTTACATGTTTTTAAGTTTTATTAAACTTGGAATTATAAACTTATATTACGAGATCTCTGAAGTGGCAACTAGTTGCATGAGTTTGTAACCACTTTATTTATGATCTGAATTTGATCAATTTAGACTAAATCGAAAAACATCATGAAGATGTCAAGTGAATTGTATTAAGAACAAGGTCAAGTTATATAGTAATGAAGTGATATGTCATCAGATTGGCTAAGCTTCTTATGACTTTCAATAGAGTATTTCTATACAAATTTGGATCTAACTTAGTAAATAGGTTTAAATCATAAAGATGTTTTATGACATTTTACTACAAATTAGGTGATTTTGTATCTCATAGAATGTGCTTGTCTTTAACCTTGATCAAACTCGGAAAAAAGGTTATCCAATCAAGATATAGGACAAGATAGATTATGAGAAATATCCAATCATATTAAAAATGTAACTCTTATGTCTGCAGTGTGGCATTTTATAGTGATGCCTAACACAGGGGCATCATGTCGCAAACATGTAGCATGATGTCCCAGTAACATTATTCTGACAACAGGCCAACAAGTTTCAAAACTAACGTCTTAATGGTGAGTGCCAGGCAGTACCATTTTTATAAGTCTTTTGTATGACTAGGACGGGGATCAAACCGACGACCTTCTACGTCCGATGTGGATGCTTTAACCACTAGGTCACCAGAGCGGTCTACCAAAGATGACTTGTAGAAGTGATGCAACATAGTAGTTCAAGTTAAGAAAATAATCTTGTTTGTTAATTTTCCAACTAAATTGCAATGTAATTTGAACATTATTATTTTTAATATTGATTTCTTCTATTGTGACAGTAAAACAATTATTCAAAAGACTTGTTTAATTTAGCTTAGAAAAAAATCAATTTATTTCAAAAATACTGGCCAATATTTTTCAGGTATACACAACCCAACAAACATCAGGCGGACATCAAGCTGACCATGCAGACAGAATAAAATATAAAGTTGGGAAATATGCTGTATATCTGATAGATGAAACAATTATTCAGATCGGTCAGGTCTAGGAAGATTTATGAAAAAGAGATCTTTTATGCTACCTTTTCATCATTTCAGTCATATGATGTTTAAAAATACATATTTTGTGTATTTAATCATTTATTTATAATATTTTCCTGTTCTCTTGATATTCTATGCATCCATCTTCCTTTTGGTCCATCTCTATTTTAAATACTTTGTATATAATTTAGTATGATTATAGCCCCCTACCCACCTACCGATTTCAAAAACGAGAACAGTTGGTGTGTGTGATAAAATTGCTCAGAAATAATCATTTCATTCACTGATTTATAATTTATAACCCAGCTCTGACCAGGAATGTCCGAGCACTGTCATTGTCTGTATTTTTGTATGCTTAATGTACTTTCCTTACTAACACTGTGTCATGTTTTGTTGGAGTTCTGGAATGATGGCTGCAATCGCTTAACTGCTTGACGGAGGCTCTTCCGTTTTTGTGCTATTTTTCATGATATATATGCTTGTTGTCTATCTTCGTCTACATTATTGTGTTTCATCATGCATGGCTGTTCAGCTCGTATATGTTTCTTCATCTCATTGTTTTCGAAAGGAAAACAATTAGAAATTTTCTCAGCTGTTTTGTTCCTATGTTAAAACGTCATTTGTTTTTTAATAAACCGCCATCAAGTGATCGCCAATCAACCCGCTTACGCTAAGATGGACCCTCATTAATTGCAATAAATGACCACACCATGGCTCTTGATACTACATTGTGCTCAAGACTAAACGAACTGGGACTACATTCATCGTTACTTAAATGTAAATGGAAGCGAAAAATGAAACGTTCTTTCAAAGCTGGCCGGCGTAGAACAGGAAGAAGAATTCCAGTTATCTTCCTTTCGTCCGAAACAGATAAAGAATTTAAAAATTCGACCTTTAAGTTTGATCACTTGGTTCAAATTCATCTTAAATCGTCACCCGTTGTGTTAACTGTCCCAGGGATACCACTACGTATTGCATTATTCAACGCTCAATTAGTATGATCACCGGAAACGAGCACAGTCGTAGTAAATTTTATCAACGACCAGAATATCCAAGTCTTCTTACTGACAGAAACATGGCTAAGCACACCAGGCGATGAGCAAAAGTGTGCGGATTTAACACCCACCGATTACTCAATCAAGTTGTTCCGCTGCAACTCTCGAGGAGGTGGAATTGCATTAATTACAAAGAATTCCATGATAAAATACCTTAAGTGCAACACAGCCTTCAATTTCTGCCACACATTGTTTGAACAAAGTCCAAACAACACTCACGCTGAAACAAAGGTCAGTCCATTTTGTTTGTCTCTCCCGCCCTCCTCCTAGTAGAAAAAAAACAAGATGACCGAATCTCTATATTTGGAGCAGTTTCCGAAACTTCTGGAGTATGGCAATTCTATAGGTGGCAACCTAATTATTCTTCGAGTTTTCAACTTTCACGTTGACTGTCCTGGAAACCCATACACGTCAAAACTCCTAGAATCTAATCATATTTTCAATCTTAAACAGTTGGTTAACCAACCCACCAATACATTTGGTCACATTCTAGACTCATGTCTGTATAGACCTGATGATAATATTCTGCATTCCACCCTTGTATCTAACGAACCTGACTTTGATCACCTCTGCATTATATGCCGTCTTAACGTATCAATCCCTAACCCTCCACCTGTATTTGTTACTATGAGAAACCTCCGATTGATAAATATAACCAAATTCATGCATGATATTCAAGAAAACCTAACAACTTACTTACATCCTAAAGCAGAACAACTCAATAACTGCCTGCGTTCATTCCTTGAAATAAAATAACCCAGTAACCAAATGCAGAGTATCAATAAAATAGTGTTCTGTGTGGTATAGCAATGTTAGGGACCAAAAAAGAGAGGCTTTGGCTTTCCACTAGATTCACTTTTAATGAACATATGTAAGAAGCCGCTAAAAAGAATGTCACAAAAATAGTTCATTTAGCAAAATTATTCAACTACTGTACTAAGTTCACGGAGTTTTCCAGCTTCAAAGAGCTCTTTGAGATAACTAACAAACTAATGTCAAGGAACATATGTACACCACTTCCAAAAGAAAAGAAGTGGAAAGAGTACAGTCCTCAACCTCCTTGATTCTTCTGCAGAATGTGACACAAGAGACCATGATATATTAGTTCACCGTCTCCAGCATGTATTTGGCATTCATGAAATAGTCTTACAGTGGTTCAAGTCTTACTTAGTCAACAGGACACACATTGTACCTGCAAATTGAATACATTCCAGCCCAGTTGATCTATGTGCTGGTTTTCCACAGGGGTCTGTTCTTGGACATGTTCCCTTCATTCTATACACTCAGCCGCTCTCAAGTGTCTTAGATCATCACCCAGTGTCTCACCAATTGTGCGCTGATGACACCCATACATACAAGTCTAGCACATAACTGAAGTTGATCCTACCATCCATGGAGTATATAGGTGAATTTCGGATGTGAAATCATGGATGACATGTAACAAGCTGCAGATGAATGATTATAAAACTGAAGCTATTATGATCACAACACAAAGACTTTCTCATTCACATCCTTTACCTCAAACAATAAATATCAGCAACACCGACATTAAATTCTCACAGTCAGTACGAAACCTAGTTGTTACTCGGCGATGTGGAACTAATTGCCTATTGAGATTAGACACAAAGACACAGTGGTCTCTTTTAAGAGTACTATTAAAAATCACCTTTTTGAATGCATGCACAAACATAGAGACCTAATAATGTTTTATATCTTATATGTTTTCAGCATGTTTTATGTTTTCTGATTTCAAGGTTTTTGTTATTTGTTTTTCTGTAGTCAGATGATTACAGATGTTGTAAAGTGCTGAGAACTTTTAAAGACTGGTACTATACAAATTCCTCATTATTATTATTATTATTATTATTATTAGTAGTAGTAGTAGTAGTAGTATTAGTAGTAGTAGTAGTAATATTGTATCTATACAATGGGTGAGTCTATTTTCCATTGAGTGCAGAGTGACAATAGTTCACTCTGTTTAGTAACTGCCAGATAATTCCACAAATTACCATAAGGTTGAGAGTTATAGCACTGTCTACACATGTACATATAAATGAAACCACTTGTTTAATCCATGTGAAATGCAAATTTGAAATTGTCGTTCTTTTCCATGAATTAACATTTTAAATATCAGAAGTACATTGACATAGTAGGTACATTCTATGTATTTACACATGTAGATGTGCATCGACCCCTTTGCTGAAAATAGATTTGTACAGGAAATGTAAGTAACCAACGAGCAAGGTAGTCTGAACAGTTATGTTTGAGATGAAACATGCAGTTCCCCTGGTGATAATACGTTTGGAAATTATAAATCAATAAATCAAGTGCCCAACTTCTAAATTTTTTAATTTAATGTATGATTGTTTTTAAACATAATTGGAATGAGGGTACAAACAAATGGGGATGTATATTCACACGATAGGAAGAGCTATATAAAGGGAAATAAATCAATTTAGGAGCTTTTGCCTCCAATATATTTATCAAATATTTACCAACAGAGTCCAACATACCAGTCTTCATTACAACATAACAATTTAGTGGTAATATTTAATTTGTTTTAAAATGTGTCACTTTCATTTACTTTGCCCTAGTTTAGCTGTGATTGCTATGACAAAAATGAATGTTTGCATTTGTTCATATTTCAAAACTATTTTGATCATTAAAATATAGTATACTAGATTTCTTATTGAAACCATCCATGGTGACCATGACCAGTGACCCTACAGGCATTTCCCAAACTTTGATCAAGCCCATATTTAGGCAATACCGCATTTACTACCTATTTGTGATTTAGCCATATATTTAGCCAAATTTGGATTTCTAAGAGTTTTTACTATTGGTTATACAAATGAGACATTGTACACAATGACCAAGAATGTTTTAAGCTTATATTTGCACAATGTTATCGAATAAAACACTGAGGAGATTGGCCAAATATGGTTATCTATAGAGCTTTTAAATTATTACAGCCATACATGCAGCTAATTTTAAAAGCTGTTGCGACATTAGCCAAATTTTGCTAACAGGATATTAGTGCACCAGCCTCACTGAGCATGGCAACAAGAATCCTTAGCCAAATTTGGTTTCTGCCTAAAGGTCATACAGTACATTATGGAAAGGGACAATATCACAAAGTTTACCAGTCTTTCAGTCTAACTATTGTTTGGCAGGAAGGAAAGTATTTATTATAAAGCTTTTTGACATAAATCATATGGTGAAACACTCAAAATATTAGATTTAAAAGCATTTAGTCATAAAGCTTAGAACTTAAAGGTACCACCCATTAATTCTGTCACATAAGTTGCATGTAATTATACAGCATTTAGTTATTGAATTTAGAATTAAAATGTAACATCCGTTAATTATGTAACTTAAGTTTTTGTAATTCCATTAGTGAGTAAACTAACACAATATTCTCATGTCGTGCACAAATTGATTCAAAAGGAAATAAAGAGAGACAGGCTCGCTTTTTAAGTGCATCTGAGACAAAAAGCCCGCATTAAATACAAATGGGCCTAGGCTGAATATAAGTGATCAGATAGGTGCTGAACTAATTTAAAAGAAGAAAGACAAATGAATAGAGGTTGGTGTTGGATATTAGGTTGCGTCTGATGTCATCAGATCTTGTATTCCAGTTTTCTACTTAAATCTGCTGAGCTACATATGTTTCCGATCAACTTTGGTTTAGTTCGTATAAATGCGAAAATTGGCAGGTCTTGTCCATTCAAAGGAGAAAAAAACATGGTGAAACGTCATTATCATGTGGTTTTAGCAAAACACAACACTATTAGGACGATTATAATTCAAGATTCATTATTATTCCGATGATTTGGCATGTATGACGTTTTGGACATATATTAAAATATAATGTAAAACTAATCAATTAAGTCATAATTCACAGTTATTCGAATAGCGATTGACTCTAAAATTAAAACTATTCACATTAACAGCAACAGAGTTGAACAGACAATATTTTAAAGGGTCCAAATGCCGAAATAAACCTTGGTAAAAGAAAGATTAAATGGCAAATATAACTGTACAAAATATCATAGTATTCTGACAACGTTGAGGGTTCTTTAATTGGGTTAGTTTAACTTTTTTACTTCGACTGAAAATATATCAAGAGAAACGCAATTATATTACGAAATGGAACCAACTTGAGGTAGCACCTCTCTGCTGCTATTAACTGAATATTTTATCAAGACGTATACGATATCGTTATCGAATATCATGTACATTCATTGTTATAAATCCGTGTGGGGTTGACTTTGAAAAGATGTTATTAAATTGAATTATTTGTATTTCACCGCTACACCAAATCCATTAAACGCAACTAATACATTACAGTTATCTCTGATCACTTTTGGTATTTGTTTGTATCGCTGAGTAACATAAATCGCATCTGTGTTTTTGTCTGTCTCGAGAACATATTCTAGCTGTATTTGATTGTTTGTCAAGCATCACATCAGCGTATACAACTAAATCAATAAACGCATCAAGGTTGTATACAGATGGTGCTTCAGTAATATCAGTTATAACATTAATACTATGATCGCCATCTTCGTCCAACAATTTTTGCATTTTCATTAAATTCTTTAAGTACTTCATAACATCTCTGATGATCAACTAACAGAGCTGCTAAATACAACGTATCGCAGGAGAGCCATATCATTATCAAATTAAATAATAATTGCCTTCTTACCACTTTCAGACGGACCTATTATTATCATTCTGATATAATTAGATAGCACTGGGTGATGTTTGACTGGCTCCTGCTTTCCTGTCGCAGAGAAATCAATGACAGAAAAAAACACGTCTTCCTGGATATAATTATTGTAGTCCTTGTACTCGACTTGATATTTCACTTGACGAGCGAGATCAGCCAAGACGCGGTGAATATCCAATAAATGAAATTGATAAAGTATGTCACATTCATGATGTATCTTACAAAAGCGAAAATCTACAAGATATACATATTGCAGATATAAACTTAATTCACGCGTTAAATTCCATACAAAAATAATATTTCAAAGAATCATAAACAAAATGGTTGGTAAGATCTGCCATGTAAATTAAACAACCATTACTAACTGTTAATTAATGAAATATTATAATGGAATCAATTTATTATAAGCAGAGGGGATACTGGAGAGGTATAGGAGCTATTAATAAAATCTCTGAAGCAGCAGGTGTCACACCTTCTTTAATTAACATATAAATAAGTGTTGTTGAAGGTAGTTATTGAACTTGCTGATCAGTTATATGGATATCAGTATGCAGTAGGAAATAATTCAGAAAGATGTAAGATCTCGTGAATGGGTTGCAAGGTTATTAAGTGTGATAGCTGCGTTAAATAATGAAATTACTCAAACAACCTACATGAAACCTATTAATGCAACTAGAACAAAAATATGCCAAAACAACGACATGAATTTTCAAAACCAGTATCAGGTAATGCTACATTAATATATTTATTTCAACTGGGTGAACTTGAAGGTGGTACAAAACCTATTTAGAGTGTAACAACACAGAAACTATCTAGCATGATAGATCTTCTGGTAGACCCAGAATATAAAGATTAGCTTCAACTGCTCCTCAAATTGGATTTGTACATGAGCTATTACAATTAATTCCCGAGGACACATAATTACTGCCGCGTTCACTTAATTTGCGCCTCTACGTCGGTTACATTCAAGACAGGTCAGCATCACATATTCGCGTATATGACCAAACTTGCAATTAATTCTATATACAGTATATTGTCTTTGATAATTACTCGAGTATCGCAATATAAAAATATTACATCTCGCACAATGATTATTCTCGTTTTGTTTTAGCAACATGATAAATTCAGCATCAAGGTCAAAGTCGCGTTGATTAATGTTTTTGTACACTGTTTATAACTAATTTTGTTCCTATTATGTCATTGTCAATAGCATCCCCAGTGGTATCAGTATAATTTACAATAACCCTCCCGCAACTGAGATATTTTTCCAACTCTAGACACTGCGAGCTAAACTAGATTTGACCATTCTATAGGTCATCGACCATCCATATTCGCATATCAGAAATAGTTAACATGTGCGATGAATGTATGCTCATCGCTTGTCCCAGCGTCCACGGAGATTTGTACACTTTTATTGCATCTTCATCAACATTGACATCAACTAAAACAATATTATTTAACACGGGATTTTCTTTCAGTCTCTTATGGTATATCAACGTTGAATATTCTCCCGTCCCGTATCCGCTGATCGATAACACAGCGGCACTGGTAATTCTGGAAACTGTTCTTTATGTAACATAAATAATTGTTGTTGAATTGTATCACGAACTAACTTTCTACCTGCCACTATCATATAATTTGGTCTCCACGTTTGCATAAAATCGTTCATTGAAGTTCTTAAAATTATTTTACCATTACTTCACATTGAATTGTATTCGTTTGTAAACTGATTAATTTATGAAGTTCTTTAATTCTGGATCACGAGTTCTATGATCAACAATTATCTCCTCATAATATTCTTCAAAAGGTTTTTGCCATTCATGCGGAGACAATCCAGTAAATGGTGGCGGTTTGACTATGGTCGTCACACATTATTATAGCAGTATTTTTTGTTAACCAATCAAGAAATGTTTTTAATGTTTCTAACGACACTATACATATTTCATCCCAAACGATAATTTCTGGAATGCATTTCGCGCCCATTCGATCAGGAGTCCACGCGTATCCTTTCCATCGAGAAAAGCCATGTAAGTACATGACAAGTTAAAACGATAAAATAATAAATTCCGAAATAGTTGAATCACGCGAGTTGTTTTACCAGACCCTCCTGGTTTATTAAGATACATTGTTTTATGTCTAGCTATGGGATCATACACTGACGTTGCAGGTGATAACTTCAATGTCTGGTTATTTTTGCAATTCTTCACTGTTTGCAAATTATGATATACCCTATCAAAATATATGGCAGTAAAAATAATAAAAATCGTCCGACTTGTAAATTCTGATATGAGAAATGGTGGTAAAAAGCACGAAAATCGTTTGATTTACACATTCTGATGGGGTGTTTAATAGTAAATTTCCAAAAAAATCATGAAAGAGACGTTTCATTAGTATCGATAAATATTTTGCCAAAGTAAGTTAAAGTTGAACTTTAGCTCAATTCTCTTGTGTTTTTTTTGTTGTTTTTTTTCATTTAATATAACATTTGCAAACAATTGACTCTGGTTATGCTGTTCATTAGTGACGTGTACACTAGCACAATACATAGGCTAACTGTCAAGCTATGATAGTAATCGATCCCAGTTAATTGTCTTAAAACATCATTTGTATCTGAGCAACTCATTGTGAACAAATACATTATTTAGAGCTATTCAAATACAGCTGTATTTATTGCGAGAACCTATGTCATGAACAGTGTCAGCCAAATTGAAAAATGTGAATGTCATTTAATATTTTAACTATAAGATGTTCGACATAAGTATTATTGGGTGCAATATACATTTAACTCCCCAGACAGGCCAATGTAAGCTTAAAATAAAAAGGCTATTGAGATGAGTACAAAATATGTATAGCTTTTCAAGTGCGTTCGCTAATCTCAAAGCCTAGGAACGGGGACTTAATTTAAATCCTCAAATTTGTATCGTGTTTGTAAACATAAAATCCATCCCCATGTTCTGTCAGATTGTCTTTGGGCCAACTTTTCCGTTCAAATTATTTTAGTACCCCAGCTTAACGTCAATATCTAGAGTAGGCTTATTTCTATTGTAATAAATTTGGAGTAAGTGTTAGTGAATTTGAACCATGCTTGGGTCGTTAGTAGTGAATTTGGATACAAGCCGAATGACTGTCCCTTTCGTAACATAGTCCATAATAAAATTCAGTGGTGTATACAAGTAGTGTGATTGAAAAGGCAGCATTTATGGTTGGAAATCAGTAAATTATAGAATGGAATCAATAAGTTGGAACTTGGTAGGTACCGTTTATGTGGCCATAGTGGAAAATTGGCGTATGTATATGAGCGTGATACGCCGGAAATTCTGTGGATGGACTGGCCTAGGGTCGCGCAGTTAAATATTTCCCAGTTAGTAAGGGAATACTGGTGTAATTTCTATGGCATGACAAGGTATCGGTACGGAAAACGGATGATAATGAAGAAAAACCATGTAAAGGTGCAGTTAATGGACGTTTGGGCAAGTTGTCTCCTCTGGGTCGCCCATTGATTACAGCAAAGATTAATAATTATAGCAGACACGTCTTTCTTTCCATTGTACAACTCAAGTTGTATGGAAGTCTTTGGAAATTTGGGGAAAACTTCCAACGTGACTCGCGCCAGGGTTTTGACACCGCTCGGTCAAGTGAATACCCCTGTGCTTGTAACACTATCATTTTGTCTCAGATAAGCTAAAAACGAGGCCTACCTATATTCTCACTCGAATCCCTCTGTGCACCATATGCAAATGCTCTTATCATTAGTTTAGTTAGTAACTGACTTTGTCGAATGCATCACATCACAACTTTGGATCACCCCTGGGAAAGATCGGAACTATAGGAGTCTTTGATGACTTAAATAGTTAGTGACACCTTTTAATTCTGAGATGAATAGTTGAAGGTCGTTTAAATCTAGCATCTTGATTACTTCAAAGAACAGTTTATGACGGATAGCTTTTTAAAATATTATTTCCTTCCTGCCAAACATTAATTAGATTGGAACGATTAAATTTATGATAAACTGTGGCCTTAGGGCTTTTAATACCCCAATAACTATTATCTTATCTCAAGATGTAATTATTTACTGGTTTATTTCTGAAATGAAAAAGGTGTCATTAATTTCAATAGTGACTGAAATGGTATTCCCTATTACTACACTACTGCAAGATTATAATAGGTATACATTTTCAAGTTACCTCCCTTAGACTGAGAACTTATTAACAGTTCTTATGTACTTCCAACATGGAAATAACTTTACGAGTCGATGCTCTTAAATAAGTAACTAAAACCAGTGAAAAGCAAGAAGATTTGTAAAATTGAACAAATTAGTTTATTTTCTTAGAATACAAAGCAAAAATGAAGAAAAATGTATGTGAGCATTTAATTCTGATGTATGTTCCAGTTCGGATTTTATCCGCAATGTTGCTGCAGGTATAACCTCTTTGAGTAAATTTAGAACGATAATGACTTAATGTCATCATAAAGTAAGTTTGGGAGATTATGGAGTAGATGTCAACATCAACAATAAATCATTCTTAAAACTCATATTTCTAGGTTTCCCCATATTCGTCCTGTACCAAACTAGTGTACATTGAAAAGTGTTGTATGGGTTTAATTTCAACTTCGAGGATGATAAAATAAATGTTGTGTGGTGGGGAAAAGCCCATATTGGGGGTACACCGTATCGCCGAGTTTAGTTCAACCTGTTGACATAGGTGTATTGTTTCTTCCTTGCCATAACAAAATACAATATTTAACTGTCTTATTTATCATTGCCTTTTGCAAGGAAGTTTTGACCCAGTTATCCAAAATATATCAGCCCGTAAATTGAATCAGAATAATTTAGGATGAAAATTGGAAAACACGATTCAGTTATTTAACATATTTTATCTACTATCTTAACATACTACATAGCGGTAGAGAATTGTTGTTGCAACAAATGATATGATTGCATACACACACAAACACACACACACACACACACACACAAACACACATACATACATACAGGAGCCGCGGTGGCATAAGGGTTTAAGAAGGAATCTAATCCTTCGATTCAGTTATTTAACATATTTTATCTACTCCCGGTAAATCACGCCATATTGCAATTTGAACCTGTCTTAACATACTACATAGCGGTAGAGAATTGTTGGTGCAACAAATGATATGATTGCATACATACACACACTCACACACACACACACACACACACACACACACACACGCACGCACGCACGCACGCACGCACACACACATACATACATACATACATACATACATACATACATACATACATACATACATACATACATACATACAGGAGCCGCGGTGGCATAATGGTTTAAGAGGGGTTCTAATCCTTGCTTACTATATAACTATCAATAATAAATATAGTGTACAATAATACTGGCTGAAAGTTACATTTTCAGCCAAAATACGAACCTCTTTGAGTGGTTCGAGCTACTAACATTTATGACAGAATTTGTTCAAGTTCGACTCGTACGATTAAACTAGACTGGGTCAGCTTCTATGGTGTGTCCTCGTACGCTTTCCTCAATTGCCTTGGTACTAAATACCCTAGTTTTGTTGTTATGCCGTATAACACGAAACTTAACAATACATACATTCATATATACATACGCACACACGCACACACACACACACACACACACACACACACACACACACACATACATACATACATACATACATACATACATACATACATACATACATACATACATACATACATACATACATACATACATACATACATACATACATACATACATACATACATACATACATACATACATACATACATACATATCTGGGGTATTTGGTCTTGCATAACAATTTGCATCTCATATCCACATATCTCAATTCTGAGTACCTTATATGGATTGTACTTGACTGAAAAGCAAACGTAATGCTGAACAAACAATTTTTTTCAGTTTTAAGGTCGTATATCAAAAAGTAGTGCTGAACGAACAAGTCTTTTTTTTAGTTTTAAGGTCGTATATTAAAAAGTAGTGGTATTCATATGTGTTTGCACTGATATGTACCGTTATCGTAACAAAATGTAAAGCATTCTAATATTTACTTTGCTAATTTTAGTAAAATGGACTTAAAATAAATTAACGAATATATAAATGAACGAAAGTCCACAGTCATAGAATACATGGGTCTAATAAATTCATTTGAGATGCCTGTACACTTTCGACATGTCATTCTCTATTTTTCTCTTTGTACGCTCATCTCCTTCTCCAATTTTCAATCTTTCAAGTTTTTAGTTCTTTATTATTCAAACAGACATTAGGGACACCTTTTATTACGTCTGTCGTATTTTAAAGTGACCTGACCTGACACTCAGTAGTGTGAGTAACCTGAACAAGGAAGAACTCTGCAGTAAATTGGGTACACCATTAACCATCTTGTATTTCAACATTCCCCGGATATTACGGGGTGTTGTCAATATTAATATATACCATGCATTAACAAATGACATTTTAAGTCTGAATTTCATACTTTAATTGATTGTATCGTTTAGTATAAAATATTTGTTACATATGACTTTTTAAAAACTCCAAAATTGGTTACAATCTACGATTTTATAGATAAACTTGAATTGGTAGTTAACCCCTGTCTTGCCGATCTATGTCAACCACTGTCAACCTGACACTGAAGTTCGGTCACCGAATAAAACTTCCTAGTTAAACATTAATATATAAATAGAATACTTAGATACATGTATACAAGACTCAACATATAAACAGGGTAGGTCATCATGGCACACACCTGTATACGACTTTTCCGAAGAGGAAAGCAGTATGAAACAATATGTAAATAAAGACCATATACATGTATTTACCTATATTCACTTGCATGTATAAATTTTACAAATCTAATAAACTAATACATATGAACCACCCAAAAAATCGAATTTAAAATCAATGTTTATTTCAAGTTCTATATCTGAAAACATTAATCTTACAAGATAGATTGATAGATAATTACAAGTACAATGGTTAATCGTATGTTTGATATTGGTTCCAACGTCTAAGATACGTTTGGGGATTTACTTGAATGTAAATCTAAAATTACTACTAATGAAACGAAATATCTTTTCAATAACAGTACGCAATTTCTATTTTTATTGTAACATGTACAGAACAAATGGAAGTAAAATGTGTGTTGCCAATACAACGCATTGTCGTGTGATTTTAAAATTTACTTGCAAATATTTTTTAAAAACAAAATGACAAACGTAAATTAATATACTAATAAATGACAGGCTGATTAAATAATTCACCACTATTTGTTTTTAATTGTTGTATTTTTTATCTGTTTTACCCTTTTATTTTATATCCAACTAACATCTTATAGCTTTTAATTTCTTATTTATTCTTTACAAAAGTCTTCAGGACACATTTTATCACGTTTGTCGTACTTAAACGTCCCCTGACAAGACCCTCAAGAGCGTGAGTATAACTGGAGCGAGTAAGATATCTGAAGCTAATTGGTTACAACTCGCATCATAACGTAGCTCAATATTTATCCGGGGATTAAGGGGTGTTGTCAGTATCAATTATACATCATACACATTAATTAATTGCACTTTAAGTTTGAATATCATATTTTAATTCATTGTATCTTCAATCTAAACAATGTGACATTGAATTCGCTTATCAAAACGCGACAATCAGTTATAATCCATTGCTTTGAAAAAGCTTTCTTGTTGATAGACAACCCCCATCAAGCCGATCTGTGCAAACCTCTCCCAGCATGGAACTCTAATTCGGTTAGTATATTCAACTTCCTAGTTCTCTGAATGAGTCTATTTATACTGTACGTGCACAAAATATTTTAGGTTAAAAATAGAGTGCTTGCTCATGGCACGCGCCTGCATACAGTTGTTTTGAATGATGGAACAATTAACTGAAAGAAAGAAGTGAATCAAGATTACCTGCAGATACATTTTTTCTATTTCAGTATTGTATGTGAAAATTCCACGATATCTATATTTGTTATCAAGGGTATTGTCAATATAGCACATTGTGAGATTTATAAAATTTTATTTGCAAATGTAGTACAATTGACATTGATTTAATCATCATCATCATCATCATCATCATCATCATCATCATCATCATCATCATCTGGACCTAGTGTGGTCGTCGAGGCACTGTGCTGCTGATATCTGATCAGTCATCTCCATTTGTTTCAATCATCTGTCAATGCATGTGTCTCCGCTAAACCTTCTCTGGTCCATTCTGTGATGTTGTCAGACCATTGTTTTTTCTGTCTACCTCTCCTCTGCCAACCTTAATGCTGCCCTGCAGGACTGTTGTGGATAGATTGTTCGCTCTAGTGACATGGCCATACCACTTCAGCTCTCTTTTTTTAACGTTCGTGGGGAGGTCTTCATATTGGCCTACTTTGTACCTGATGGTGTTATACACTTCTTCATTTGTGATGTATTCAATGTAAGAGATGCCAAGGATGGTATTTGCAATTTCTCATTTCAATCGCCTTATAAAACTGACGGTTCTGTAATTTTGGTACAGATGGTGATTGAGATTTCGTCGGGAGTTTATAATCAGCAGCTAGGTCCACTGTGTTGGTCATTCACCTATCTGCCAGATCTTGTAGCAGATTTATGTTATTATCTCTATTATTGATTCTACTTCACCCACCACACCAACCCACACCCATTATTGATAAAATATATGGTGTATCCTCGACGCTTTACCACAATTGCCTGGGACCTAAATAAACTTGTTCTGCTATTATGCACAAATAGCGAAACTTAACTCAACTATACATACATACATACATACATACATACATACATACATACATACATACATACATACATACATACATACATACATACATACATACATACATACATAGTTACCTACCTACCTACATACATACATACATACGTTCGTACTTACGTGCTAGCGTGCGTACATACGCGCATGCATGCATGCATGCATACATACATACATACATACATACATACATACATACATACATACATACATACATACATACATACATACATACATACATACATACATACATACTAATTGAATACTTCGAAACATGTATACAAGGCTCAACATAGGGTAGTTCATACATACAGGGGGCCCCGAGTGGTCTAAAGAGCTGTCCATTACGAATCACTGCCTTCTCACCTCTGTCTGCGTGGGTTCGGGTGTCGGATCGGCCAATGTGGTTTTGTGAGAAAGCTTGCAAGTAGATTCTCGTGGTCGATGTTTCTTTCCGGGGTTATCCGCATTCTTTCTCCACCATTAATACTGGCCGCCATGTATAGCCGATCTTGTGCTGAAAAATGGCGTTCAAAAAAAAACAACATACATACATACATACATACATACATACATACATACATACATACATACATACATACATACATACATACATACTAATTGAATACTTCGAAACATGTATACAAGGCTCAACATAGGGTAGTTCATACATACAAGGGGCCCCGAGTGGTCTAAAGAGCTGTCCATTACGAATCACTGCCTTCTCACCTCTGTCTGCGTGGGTTCGGGTGTCGGATCGGCCAATGTGGTTTTGTGAGAAAGCTTGCAAGTAGCTTCTCGTGGTCGATGTTTCTTTCCGGGGTTATCCGCATTCTTTCTCCACCATTAATACTGGCCGCCATGTATAGCCGATCTTGTGCTGAAAAATGGCGTTCAAAAAAAAACAACATACATACATACATACATACGTACGTACATACATACATACATACATACATACATACATACATACATACATACATACATACATACATACATACATACATACAAACATACATACATACACTAGCACTGGGGCATCATGCCGCAGACACGTAACATGATGTCCCACCCAGTCACATTGTCATGACATCATGTCGACCAGTCCTAACACTGACCTCTTAACGCTGAACGTCATGCGAGGCAGCTGTTTGTACTATTTGTTTAAGTCTTTGGTTTGACTCTCTGGGGATTGAACCCATGACCTCCCGCATCTGAGGCGGCTGCTCTAATAACTAGGCCACCGGAGCGGTGTTCCTCCTAAGTGTATTGTCAATATAACGCATTGTCGTGTGCTAGCAAATATAGTTAAACATGACATACAGAAATTAATCCAAGTCAGGTCGATTAAACATACTGGTCTAATAAATTCACCTCTGATAGTTATTTTTGACATTTCTATCATGTTTCCTTCTCATCGTCTATGCTACCACAGCCCTGTTTCTAACCTTCTGTTTCTTATTTATTCTTCATAACAATTTTCATGACATTTTATCACAATTTTATCGTACTGAAAAGTCCCCTGACATGACACTCAATAGCTTTGGTAAAGAGAACGAGGAAGACATCTACATTGTACTAGGTACAACATGCATCATCATGTAACTCAATATGTATCCATGGATTAATGGATTAAGGAATTATGTCAATATTAATATATCATATAAATTAACAAATGACACTTTAATTCTGTATTTCAGATTTTAATTGATTAATAATTAATATTTGCTACACATGATTTTTAAGAACTCCAAAATTAATTAGAATCCATAATCCATAAATTCAATCCCCATCTCACCGATCTCTGTATATATATATATATATATATATATATATATATATATATATATATATATATATATATATATATATATATATATATATATATATATATATATATATATATATATTTATTAGAATTTTGACTGATAGTCAATGCATGATTGTAATACATTCGATATTTTAATATATTTAGTCGCCGATGACCGAAGTATATTTACACAGAGATGATGTCTCAACTTAGTTCACAATTACTCCTTTTGTGTAAATACCCACGAATCCAGTCCGATTATAATTTTAAAGTAATTTTCCTCTCTTACTGATGTACTGGTACATGAGAACTTAGTACTTTCTAAAAGGAAATCCTGCAAATATGTGTAGTATGGTTGTATATTTTGTGAAGAATACCAACGAACTGCACAGATGATATGCATCAAACATAATTGATAAAGATTATGCGAAGCGCATGTTAGTCGTAGAGTTCAGTAACTGCGTCCACAATGACATCAGGACGTACATTTATAAACACCATATAAATACTTTAGAAAACTCTGCTCGTTTAACTGACCATGGCCATTGACTATCGGAGACCTGATTTCTTTGCCCATTGAAGGTAAAAATTTACTACTTGCAAATGCCGTAGCTGGAGGTACGCTTATGGATAATCCATTTCAAACAGGCAAGCCTTGTTTGTTCAAAAGGCTGATCTTTACGAGATGGAATTCTCTGATTTATACCATGATTGTGCTGCTACTAGAGTTAAGGCAAAAAAGGTTCTTCGGGAAGAGGTTCAACAAGAATGTGTTATTTTAGCTGAACCACTAATTCGGCAGTACTTTGGTGCGTATACGTTTGCTCATGGTGTTTATAAATCAGAAGGTATTGATCATTGTGATCCTCATGTAGCTATGCATTCTCTTATTTCTTATTAGGTTTACAAATGACAATCATTCATTGTCAAACAGGAAAAACATCCTGCAGTTTCATGTTTGTTTCAAAGGGATATTAGCAAACTTAATTTAGTAATGGTACAAACTTGCTATTTTCTGAAAAATAGGTTCATTGATAGACAATGGAGACCATGCAATGTATCCACTTTTGATGATAGGCCAGTGAACTCTCAATTTGGTGATCCTAAGTCGGGTAGACATAACATTCTTAGCTTTGACCATTGGATAGACATTTAGGAGTCAATAAGACATGAAGGAACGAAAGTATCTAATATGATAATATGAACACATGATTCCATTGAAATGCTCCAACACCAGGAAACAAAATTTAGCATGAAGCTGAAATAGTAGATTCTGTATCCGTATTCTGTATGTATCTGCAAAACCTTCTCTGGTCCATTCTGTGATGTTGTCAGACCACTGTTTTCTCTGTCTACCTCTCAGCTGCCAACCTTAATGCTGCCCTGCAGGACTGTTGTGGATAGATTGTTGGCTCTATTGACATGGCCATACCATTTCATCTTTCCTTTTTTAACGTTCGTGGGGAGGTCTTCATATTGGCCTACTTTGTGCCTGATGGTGTTATACACTTCTTCATTTGTGATGTATTCCATGTAAGAGATGCCAAGAATGGTTTTGTAGTTTCTCATCTCAAGTGCTTTATAAAACTGACGGTTCTGTAATTTTAGTACAGATGGAGATTAAATTTTTGTCGGGAGTTTTATAATCAACAACTGGGTCCACTGTTTTGGTCATTCACCTGTCTGCCAGATCTTGTAGCAGATTTATGTTAGTATCTCTAGTATTGATTCCACTTCCGCCACCCCACCAACCAACACCCATTGTTGATAAAATATATGGTCGTTTACGCTTTACTACAATTAACTCGAAACTAAATAAACTTGTTCTGCTATTATGTATTAAATAGCGAAACTTAACTCAACCATACATACATACATACATACATACATACATACATACATACATACATACATACATACATACATACATACATACATACATACATACATACATACATACATACATACATACATACATACATACATGCATACATACATACATACATGCATACATACATGCATATTGTTACGTGCTTAGCCTCGAATAAACAGTAACATAGAGAGATTGGAAATAACAATCTTGTAAAAACTTAATAAACCATTTATTGAGCACAAATATTTTCCAGAAAAGAAAAATAAACTTACGCTTTTAAGAATCAATTCCAAAATTAATCCACAAATTATTTAAAATATAATCCACTAGTGAAATTGCAAAAGTCCTGGCAATAAAATGTCCTAATAATTCCCAGTCCGAATCTTAGTGAAGCATCCAAGATGGAAGACGATGTCACGTGATGAAGTCAGTTCTGGTCTTATGAAGTCAATGAGCATAATTGTTTTCCAGATAAATAACAAAATAAATCCTCTTGATCCAAACTAATTGAAATCATTTCCAGTACAAGGTAATTTAAAATAACTCAAAACAACACAACTTAATATTCTAACAGCCCAGCTTCTACTAAATAGTTCGTTCCAAAACATTATTTATATACCTGTTTTTACGTAAAGAAGGAAGGGGTCACATGATCTTCTAGAATCTTTAGAACAAATTTACGTTCAAAACATCTCGTGTACACCGTTTGACCCAGAAGAGAATCAGTTATTTTTACTCTCGAGAACTAAAAGTAGAAAGATGTTTATAAGAAAGCTCCATAATGACCTTGGAATCAACCAATCATTTTAAAAGCTTGTTTACAACTATGAAGCTAGGTCAGAAATGAGGTCAACATCTGGTGTTTATTTGTAGAGTACAGGTCATCCAACATTTTAAAACAATATCTCCCAATGAATGAATCTTAAACTTAAAATGTCAAATTTGAACCTAACAAACAATTATAATAAATATCAATGACTTGAATCAAATATACTTAACATTATATACATATATACAGGGGGGCCCGAGTGGTCTAAAGAGCTGTCCGTTACGGATCACTGCTTTCTCACTTCTGGGTGGGTTCGAGTGTCGGATTCGGCCAATGTGGTTATGTAAGAAAGCTTGCAAGTAGCTTCTCGTGGTTGCTGTTTCTTTCCGGGGTTTCCCGGATTCTTCGTTAACCATTAATACTGGCCGCCATTTATAGCCGATATTGTGCTGAAAAATGGCGTTAAACCATAAAAACCCATACCTACCTACCTACCTACCGACCGACCGACCTACCTACCTACCTACCTACCTACCTACCTACCTGCCTACGTACGTACGTACGTACGTACGTAAGTACATACATACATACATACATACATACATACATACATACATACATACATACATACATACATACATACATACATACATACATACATACATACATACATACATACATACATACATACATACATACATACATACTAACTGAATACTTCGACACATGTATACAAGGCTCAACATAGGGTAGTTCATCATGGTACACACCAGTACAAGACTTTTTCGGAAGATCAAAGCAGCATGAAATAAACATGTAAATAAAGACCAAATACATTTCTTCATTCGTTTGCATTTCTATATTGTACAAGGATTGCAAATTGTAATATTTATCGCTACTATATCTGCGGTGTGGCAGTTTATAGTTATGGCTAGCACTGGGGCATCATGCCGCAGACACGTAACATGATGTCCCACCCATTCACATTATCATGACATCAGGTCGACCAGTCCTAACACTGACCTCTTAACGCTGAGCGTCATGCGAGGCAGCTGTTTGTACTATTTGCATAAGTCTTTGGTTTGACTCTCCGGGGATTGAACCCATGACCTCCCGCATCTGAGGCGGATGCTCTAACAACTAGGCCACCTGAACGGTGTTCCTCCTAAGTGTGTTGTTGATATAACGCATTGTCGTGTGCTATTAAAAGCTGTTTGCGAATAAAGTTAAACATGACATACATAAATTAATATACTAATCCACGACAGGCCTGTTAAACATACCGGTCTAAAAACTTCACCTTTGATAGTTATTTTTGGCATTTGTATCATATTGCCTTATCGTCTATCCTACCCCAGCCCTGTTTCTAATCTTCTGTTTCTTTTTTATTCTTCATAACAAACTTCATGACACATTTTATCACGTCTGTTGTACTTTAAATTTCCCTGACATGACTCTCAATAGCTTCGGTAAAGAGAATGAGGAAGACATCTGCATTGTCCTGGGTAAAACATGCATCATTATGTAACTCAATAAGTATCAATGGATTATTGGATTAAGGAGTTATGTCAATATTAATATATCCTGAAAATTAACAAATGACACTTTTATTCTGTATTTCAGAATGTAATTGATTAATAATTAATATTTGCTACACATGATTTTAAAAACTCCAAAAAATAATTATAATCCATAATCCATAAACTTAATCCCCATCTCACCGATCTCTGTAAACCACTGCCATCGTAAAACTTACGTTCTGTCACTAAAAAAAACTTCCTAGTTGTATCATTCTTTTATAAAGATAATATATTGAAACATGTGTACAAGGCTCAATTTAGATAATGTTGGTTATCATATTCGGAAGATCAAATAAGTTAAAAATACCTAAATATTTACCTTAATTCACTTGAATTTTTATTTTTTACCAATGGTTTATGAACTAATACATGTAAACAGAAACATTTCGAATTTAAGATCAATATATAGTTTCAAGGTATGTATCTGAAACCACGAATCCTACAAGTACCTTTCATGAGCTGGTCTCATTCAACTACAGTACTTCATCTATCTAATGTTATATTTTTTTTCTTCAGGTTAAAGCATCCACGTATTCTAGGATTGTTCCTGATGATGCAAACTTAGAACAATTAAGACTTCTTGGCCTACACGTACGTCAGTTAGATTTGGGGGTAGTAGTCAAAGTCAAGATTTGGATTTCTCTGAATTTTATTTTTAGGTTTAACAATATTCCACAAATAATCAGAATACATCTTGTTTACATAATCAAAAGTGACATATTGCTCTAATTTAAAGCTGTATCGTTTTAATAATGCTAAAACAGAACACTTATATATATATATATATATATAAATATATATATATATATATATATATATATATATATATATATATATATATATATATATATATATATATATATATATATATATATATATATATATGTATACAGTACAAGATTCCGGATACATCATACATTGACATCTAATACGGCTTTTGGCACACAGCCACACATTTATTTTCTCTTTCTTGTCAGGCCAAAAGACGTGTTCAGTTAAGTGAGATCACACGTGATTTACCCTTGTTATTTACTAGGAACTTTTCATCCACATGCTGAAACTATTAACACCAAATTTACAACCATAACAATATATCATGAAATTGTAAAACAAATATCATGTACTTAGAATGTTGATCTTGCTCTACAGTATTACAAGTTTAAACATAAAGCACTGCAGGGTAGGAAAGAATTAGATAGATAGATAGATAGATAGATAGATAGATAGATAGATAGATAGATAGATAGATAGATAGATAGATAGATAGGTAGATAGATAGATAGATAGATAGATAGATAGATAGATAGATAGATAGATAGATAGATAGATAGATAGATAGATAGATAGATAGATAGATAGATAGATAGAATAACAATGGTCAATAAATACAATGACAATAGTTAAATATGTCTGTCTTGAAAATCTGAATTTCGTACTAAACAAACGAAATATATTTTAACTAACAGTATGGAATTTCTATATTTACTGCCGCATATTTTTAAAAAAACCTGGAACCAAAACTGTGCTCCTATTTTTGTGTGTGAATAGAACGCGTTATAATTGTTATTTTACTTTGCTTGTTAACGTAGTTTAAAAAAATGAATTAATATGCTAAAACACTATATGCCGATAAGTCAGTGGTTTAATAAGTTCACCACTGATTGTTATTTTTGGGGTTGATTCTTATCAGTTTACCCTTTCATCTTGCACCCCTACCCCGTTTCTATCTTTATAACTGTTATTTATTGATCAAACGAAACATCTCAATACATTCTATCACGTCTATCGAATTTAAAGAACTTGACCTGACCTGACCCTCAATAGTGTGGATAACGAGAACGAGGACGAGATCTGCATTGTCCTGGCAAAAACGTGATTCGTCATGTAGTTCGATATTTACCCAGGGATTAAGGGATGTTGTCAACATTAATGTAATATACATTACAAATAACACTTTTATTCCGAATTTGTAACTTATATCGCTTCTCAAAACTCCACAATAAGTTACAATCCATTGATTTGGAAATGCTTTCTTGTCAATAATCAACCCCTCTCTAGCCGATCTTTGTTGTTGTTGTTGTAGGGTTTAACAACATTTTTCAGCGGATAGGCTATACATGGCGGCTAGTATTTACTATTATTGATGGTGGAAGAACCCGGGAAACCAACAGGAGAGAACCACCGACCCACTAGAAGCTACTGGCAAGCTTTCTCACATAAATACATTAGCCGAATATTAGACTCGAACCCACACAGACAGAGGTGAGATGGCAGTGATCCGTAACGGAGAGCGCTTTAGACCACTAGACCACTCGGGGCCCCCTCTAGCCGATCTGTGTAAACCACTGTCAACGTGACATTCAAGATCGGTTAATAACTTAAAGGTTCTTCTTCTATAATTTATTATATTACTAATTTACTTAATAAAGATATTCTAGGTTTACATTAGGGAGTTAATCATGGCACGCGCCTGCATACGGTTGTTTCCAATCATATAATTAATTAGAATTAAAGAAAGAAGTCAGTCGAGATTAACTGCAAATCTTTGTCTAAGTTTAATGTCGTATGTGAAATAATGCACATTATACGCTTTTGTACACAAGCGTATTGTCAACGGAACGTCATTGTGAGGTGTTATAAAATTTGGTTTGCAAATGTAATACAATGGATTTAATAAAAAAAAAATAATAAAATAGAGAGTTTCGAGAAAGAAAAAGAACCCTACACGGGTCGAATAATTTGATATTATATGCCAGTTCGTTTTTGGCATTTTTATGTCTTGTACTTGCTTATCCTACATTTCACACAAACATGGACCGCACCAATCGCATAAACAGTTGTAGCGTCCAACTCGGACGCGGGATGTCGCTGGTTTGATCTACATTTGAGTCATAGTAACAACAAAAAAAAAGCAAAACTGTACTAAGGTTCCCTTAGCATTAAGAACTTTTAGTTGGGACTGGTCGGTATGGTGTCAGGATAATATGACACCCCCACCCCCTTTATTTATGTTCTTTTAAATTGTTTTATTTTGTTGTTGTTAAGCAGCAAAAAAGGGCAAACAGACCGAAACTATTTCAGACAAAAATCAGAAGAAAAAAACCGAAACTATTTCAGTAAAATCCCAAAGGATTTCAACCGAAACTAGTTCAAACTGAAACTATTTTAGACAAAAAAAAAGAGGGCGATGAATGGTTTCGGTTTCTCACGCTACGGAGACAAAGTCTCTAGACAGACAGAGTCTCCAGAGTAAATAAAACCGACGCTGATGGCGCTGCGGAAACAAATTGTTTCAACCAAATATTTGATCAAGTCCGATACGATATCTTGATCTAGGGTCATGCAAATTTATCGTTACAAATCCATGTGGGATTGACTGATCGTGACTAAAGAAATTTCTAAAGAGATTATAATCCATATCACAGCCGCACCAAGTTTGCCAAATATTTCGTAGTGTATGTGTGTTAGTTCCATTAAATACAGCAAGAATATTGCAGTTATCTCTGATCACTTTTGGTATTTGTGTATATCTCTGAGTGACATATATCATATCAGTATTTTTATGTCTACCTCTGGAAAATATCCTAGCGGGATTCTTTTGATTGTCTAGCATCACATCATCATATACGAACAAAATTGTTAATAATTCCATCAATAATATCAATGCTCGGTGCTTCCACGATATCGGTTATAAACTCAATAATATCCTCATCGATTTCCGATTTTGCTTTCTCGTTAAAATCCTTTAACACCTCGTAACATCGCTGATCGTCTACACTCGGGGCTACCAAATACCATCTCGTTATTAAATTAAGTAACAACTGTGTCTTGCCAATTCGAGATGGTCCGATTATAATCATACGAATAGAATTTGGTAGTGTTGCATGATGCTTAACTGGTTCTCGTGTTTTTGTCGCCGAAAAATCAATTACATGCATGTTATTATAAATAAATTATAGATCTATATTGTGTGAAATGTAGGGCGCGTACACCAACAATTGACCCAACACCTACTATAACTAAATATAACAGAAAAGCTATCACTGGCAAGTGTGAACGATGTGGCATAACAATATTTGGATTTGTTAAAAAAAAAGGGGAGCTGATATTGCAGACAAACTAGTAAAACTACCAGGAACACCATGGACAAAATATCCGGGAGAAAAACAACTTCCATGGTATAGTTATTGTGGACCCGGGACCAGACTTGACATCCGACTCGATGATCAAAACCAACCCCGAATCGGTGAAAACCCAATAAACGCTATTGATAAGGCAAGACATGCTCATGATGTTGCTAATAAAAGCAGTAATCTGCAACAGAGACATATCGCAGATGTGAAATTGATTCATGCGTTGAATTCTATCACTGATAAATCCTTCATAGAAAAATTAGCTTAATGGTTGATAAAATCGGCGATGAAAAGTAAATTAACGCTGGGTGCTGGTAATTAATAACATCATGGAATGTATTTATTATTCTCCAAGAGGATAGTGGAGGGGTAAATCAGCAATCAGTAAACTCGCTAGCGCCACAAAGGTAAAAAATGCCACCGCAGCGGATTGGTTATCCAAACAGGCGATATGGCAGATTTATCTACCACCGCCTAAACAAATTAACTTCTCACATTTTGATGTCAGCGTCCCAAATGAGGTTCATCAAGCTGATATATTATTTCTGCCGCATGATGGTGTTTACAAGTATGCGCTAACCTTAGTTGATGTTTCCAGTAGATACAAACAAGCAGAGCCATTCAAGACAAAGTCATCAACTGAAGTAGCTTCTGCGTTTGAAAGGATTTATCGGCGGGGTCCTCTGCACTGGACAAATCTATTACAAGTTGATCCTGGCAAGGAATTTCAGGGTGCAGTGTTATCAACAATGAAGCATCATAATGTCACCATCAGACGAAGGCATACTGCATTACATTGCGATCAGGCAATTGTTGAAAGATTTAATCGGACACTTGCTGAGCGGTTCTTTGGATATCAATACGCAAAGGAATTTATTCAGGATAAACGATCCCGTGAATGCGTCAAGAGATTACCTGGTGTAATTACCGCGCTAAATAATGAGATTACTCGAACAATCAACATGAAACCTAACAACGCGATTAAAAAGAAGTATATACCGATAAAACCACAAAATGATTTTTCAAAACAACCAATACTCGGCAATGTCACTGTGAGATATTTATATGAACCAGGAGGGATCAAAGGTGGTAAATAAAGAGCTACTGATCCTATTTGGAGTGTCACTGCACATAAAATGTCCAGCATAACGAGATCCACGTGTAGACCAGCAATCTGTAGATTGGATTCAACTGCTCCTCGTGAACAATTACAAATGATACCCGAGGATACTTAATTACCACCGCGTGGTCTTAACTAGCACCTCTGCGTCTGTTACACTCAAGACAAGTCAACATCACATTATCTCTGGTTGATCAAGGCTGCTATTTTTTCTGTCTACGGTAAATTGTCGAGGATCTTTATCCGACCAACACCAACGCAGTATACAATTACAACTCGCGCAGTGATTATTTTAATGTTCCTTCATTGTAATTATAAATTCGGCATCAATGTCAAATTTTCTGTTATTTTTTTTTTTGTCCTGTTGTTTATAACCAATGAGTTTTTTAAATGATTTCATAGTTGACAATATCACTTATTGTGGTGTCATTATCATCTAAAACAACTCTTCGAAGTTGATTTATTCTTCGTACTCTGGACACTGCTAAGTAAACTAGATTTGACCATTCGATGCGATCATCTACGATCCAAACAATCGTATCGGATATAGTTAATCCCTGCGAAGAAAGTATCGTCGTTGCGTATCCTAGCTTCAATGGGGATTTATCAGCACGCAATGCGTACTCGACAACACTGATATCAACCAACACAATATCATTTAACACGAGAATCTGCTTCTCGGTCCCTGACTATGTCAAGCCAGGAATATTAACTTCGATATTTTGTCTTCGTGTATCCGAAAGTTTATAACACAGCGGCACTGGAAGTGTTGCAAATTTTTCTTTATGCGTGTTAAATAACTTCATCTGAAGTGTATCTCTGAATAACTTTCTACTTGCCACTATCAAATCGTTTGGTCTCCACGCTTCCCAAAAATCATTTAATGGGGTTTCTGAAATTATTTCAAGTGCTATTTCACACTGGATTCTATCCGGTTGTAATCTGATTAGTTTCTTAAATTCACATAATTCTGGATCAAGTGATCAATGATCGGTACTAATTTTCTTCACAATAGACTACAAAATTCCTTAGCCAATTATGTGGAGACAAACAGACAAATGGTGGTGGTTGAACATGATCGCCACACCTTATCACTTTTGTATTCGCTAGCAATAGCCAATCTAGAAACTTTTGTAATACATCTAATGACACTGTGCATATCTCATCCCAAATGATGATTTCAGGAATATATTTCTCGCCCATTCGATCAGAAATCCATTCGTCACCTTTCCATCGAAAGAAACTATAATAAGTGCATGCATTATTTCCTCGCTTTTTCATCTCTCTTGCAAGTCTATGTGTTGGTGTTAGCACAATCATGTTTGATTTCCCTCAAAATAATTCGATCGCACGAGCCGTCTTCCCCGACCTACCACAAGCGTTTAAGTAACTGGTTTTATATGTACATATTGGATCGGATATCGAAGGTGCATTAGATAGTTCTGATATTTGATTATTTTCAAGTAATCGTTTTCAATTGTAAAATCTGCTGATTTAAAATAATCCCACTCTATTTCCTTTTTAATTCTCCATGACCACCAACCCTCGTCGGAATTTGTAAATTTAGCCACTGCTTCTCGATATTTTACATCTATGTAAAATGAATCAGTGGCGACTCTAACCACAAATTCAGGAAATCTATTTATCATCGATAGCAAATTAATAGAAACATAAGCCAGCATAGAACCCCTTAGATGGCTATATTGTGGATTATCTCCATCTGTGTAAGTAACAATTGTACCTAATTTTGTTTCATCGGACAAGAAGGCGTATTTACGATTGACATATTTACCCTTGGATGTTGCGTCCGCGATTATAAAATCGTAAACAACATCATCTATAATTAATCGTGAATAATGTCGCTTCTGGCGTATTTCTTTCCGCCCTGGGTGAATTTACCAATTATTCTTCTACCGAGATCTTTTGCGTGTTAATTTCTAACTTCAAAGATTTCTTTGGACCACCTAGCGATATATTCTTCGTCGAGATTAGGAAATATTTTTTTTTTGTTTTCGCTAATTATACTATCTAGACTATCGGGTTGTGGTAACCCGACAACTCGTCAGATTAAGCATTTCAATGATGCTGTCAAAGATAAAAAAGGTGTTCAGGTCACTCTCTTTGCGGCCGCGATCAAAGACATGATACAATCAGGTGGTATATTTCGGCTGTTAACTGCGTTACCAGCCTTGATTTCTGCAGCGGCCCCAGCGATGGCGAAAGCGGCCGCGCTAGGAGCCGTTGGTACAGCGGCAGGGATGGCACTAAAGAAAGCGACTGGTAAAGGATACAAAAAGAGAAACGATCAGGAAAGGGTCTAAGACTACCAGGAACTCAGAATTCATGGTACAGCGGAACCGGCCTGAGAATACCAGGGACAATTTAATTCCTATAGTTGCCATGTCAAATTTTGATTTACTCGATGCTGCTAAAAAAAATAGCGATACAAAACTTTAGAGGTGTTTTATGAGAGATCAATTACCACAACAACCAAACAACGCTGAAATCGGTATCATTAATCTCGATAACAGCACCGGACCCGGAACTCATTGGGTTACATACGCGATTGATCCGCGTGTGATTGTTTATTTCGATTCATATGGGTTAGCGCCGCCTAAAGAGTTTATGCGTTATATACAACAATTAAACACCCCTCGTTGGTGTTCCACGCTACCAACACAGAAAATGAATGACCCACCAATATGCATAGAAGGCATAGAAGTATTAAATGTCCTAGACGCTATTTTATCATCGGTTAAACCACCCCATAAAACAGTACACGAATATACAAATAATCGCTTTTTAGAGAGATCTTAGAGTATAATGATTTATATTTGGGGAATATCTCTATCAAGCCTGAAAAAAAACCACCACGGAAAAAAATATGCAACCGGTGATGTAAAATAAAATAATCAGAGATGAAATATCCGACATGCTAAACCTCGCAAGTGTTGATCCCAATGAAATAGTTGTATTTCAAGACCGTCAGGGGAGATTGAAAACGTGTAATGTTTTCATTGATGATATTTTAGTTAAAAACCGTGACGCAGCTGAAAATACCATCGCGGTAATTTCCGATCAGGGTAGGTTCAAACCTAGTGTCCTCGTTTCAACTATCATGGATAGAATTAACAATTTAGAACCATTAAAAAAACTACGCGATGAATATGATGAGCATATAACTAAATTTGATCAGTTTTCTGAATTACAAAGAAATATAATTGAGAAGATTGATGCACCGATATCGCATTTCTTTGGAAATCCATCGGTGACCATACCGAAGCTAACAGTGATAAAAACGCTCTGTTAGATTTAGCAGCATTACAATCTAGGTATGAAAATAATGTTGAGAAGTTTTCAACTTTTCGTAAAAATCTTATTGAGAAATTCTTTGGCGGAGTCTCATTAGATGAACTCGACAGAAAACTCTCAGATATTAGAAAATCCATCAATTATGTCAAAGAGACTCATGTTGCCATCAGAGATGATTTTCGTACGATGATAAATCTATTAGATAAAATCAAAATTCCTCATGAGAAAAATATAAACTCGATATATACGATTCAACACGGATCATTTGCGTGGACGCCACAAAATAATATATTAGATATCACCGCGATCGTCAAGGGTATTTACAGATTAACAATAGTGTCGCCGACTCAGTTTAATATTTCATCAGCGAGTTCATCTGGGGTCAACAATATGATATCAATGATCATCGACAAGGGGACAACTGAACGATTCACAATAACATCCACCGATAATAATTTGGCTAGGGTGTCAATAACATGGTATGTGGAATTTATAGCAGATTTGAGTAAACAACTTAACTGAAATCTGTTGTAATAAATAAAATGTCATCAACAACAATATCACCAATGATTGCATCATCGTCGTCGCCACAGCAGTATCGCTATGATCAAGTCAGAGAATTTCAAACTAAACTCAAAACACTCACTGAGGAGAACCAAGTAAAAATAAAAAATACCGACGAAGAATTACCGCAGTTGACGTACTCGGTATCAGGTGTAATTACCGGAACCGGTATTATACTCTCTTCAGTGACAATGGTTGCCCCGATATCTGCTCCAATTTGTATGTCAGCGGCGACAACAATCGCGGAAATAATTTCAATAATAACATAAAAATATCATCATGTAGCCAGCGTAAACTACAGGATTACGTAGTGAAGTTCCATGTTGTGTCAACCGCGTACTCCCAATTATCATCGATGATATTGTCCTCCCTCTATGACACATTAATATCCGATAGTGAGTTTTCCGCGATGGTACGTGTTTATGATTCCGCGATGTCAAAATTAGAAAAACAACATGAATATAATGACAACATCGCAAGAACTACTTGAACGAATAGTGGAAAATACCACCCCGGTTAAAACCACCATGATATCAATAACCTCAACGGATCCTGAATTCAGTGTAAATTTCCCTACTGCGATTCAGGTGAAGGAAATAGCACTAGCAAAGTTTCGAGTATACCATAGTTGTCCAAATATTAGATCAAAACCATTCGGTGGTCAACAACCAAATAATTCCCTGGTGTTTGCGAGTAAAAATAAATCAGACGGGACTCCAGACTGGGATGTTGTTTCGTTACCATCTGGGTGTTACCAAATTGAACAGATCAATAACGAATTACAGCGAAGAATAAATCCATTACGGGAAAAGAATTAAAAATCGCTATAACAGTTCATGAACCATCACTATCATCCACGATTGAAATAAACTAACCCAGGTATGCTATGGACATCTATCAGAGTTGGCCTGAAAACCCACCTCCACCTGAACCTAAAACGTTTGATTATACCACAGATAAACAATCATACCATGAAATTATCCCGTCATATAAAGAACACCTCCTCGATATAAAACTTAAACACTGCCGGGTAGTTTAATTTAATTTCGTTGATCAGGATTCCGCCTTTTGGAGAATTAGGGTTGGACAGACTCCAGAATCAAATACATATATAAATGTTTACCATAATATAATTAATGAATACTTTAGAGAGATAATTCAAGAACACAGTCAACAACTACAGCGACTACAACAGGATTTCCATGAGTCTAATCGGAGTGAAATCATTAAACGAATTGAAATATTAAATCAACTTGTATCCGACATGGAGTATATGAACCAGCGAGTAATTCAAGTAATAATTGATCATAGCGATGACAACATTAATTACTCTAAACGAAATTTCCTAACTGTATACAATATAACAGAAGCTGAGCTACCGAATTTCAAGTTTCCTGGGTATAACGCAAACGAACTAAACAAAATCCGTTAATGATCTTATCTCGGAAAACACTTCTCTGATACTTACCGCATGGAAGAAAATAACACAACAACAAACAACTATACTCAAACATAATAATGACCCAGATGGTGGTGGGCGACATATTGCTCCTCAAAATGTGAATATATCCTCGGTGATTGCATTAAATTTAGTGTGAGATATTATTGATGGATGTTATCAAATAAATCTCGAAAGATCAAACCAAGCCCATCAGGGGTATATTTTATACTCATTTGCACCAACGGCTCCACCCGGATTTCTAATAATTGAAGATCTAACTAATCCGGTTTATATGATATGTCATAATGATCCATTAACGAGAAATAATTTTAAACTCACTGACCAGTCCAATAATCTGATTGATTTATGAGGAGAGATTTTACAGATTAGTCTGTTTGTGAAATCATAAAGAATTTTCGTCTGAAGACTTTCATCGTAAAGACTTATACCAAAACGCCGAAACGATTTGTCTCCGCAGCGCAATCGGCGCCAGGTCTGTCTGGAGACTTTGTCTCCGTAGCGTGAGAAACTGAAACCATTCATAGATCTTTTTTTTTTCGTTTAATGTAGTTTCGGTTTGAATTAGTTTCGGTTGAAATCCTTTAGGATTTTACTGAAATAGTTTCGTTTTTTTTTATTTTTGTCTGAAATAGTTTCGGTCTGTTCGCCCTCCTTGCTGCTTGTTATTATTCACACTTATATAATCTGGACACATTTTATGATGTATCATATATAACTAGAACGAGGCTTTGAGCATTCTGGTTACAGTATGCACTGTATTTGACAAGTGCAGATTTAATCACAATCGTGTCATTATTTTGAACAATGTTATCATTGCTATCCTGAGATCCGGTTACCACAAGAATATAACTGCTATTAAGAACGGAAAGTTTGGTTCCAGTGATGACCACATAATTTCAAGCACAACAGTCTGTACTAAATTTGGTGAAGTTATGTTCTGCCACGACGAGGTGCCAGGTCGGAAAGTGCATACATGTGTGTGCAGCATTGTGCCAGAAAACTAGTGAAGCCAGTGGAGGAGGAAGAGGGAGGAGGAGGAGGAGGAGGAGAGAGAGAGAGAGAGAGAGAGAGAGAGAGAGAAAGAGAGAGAGAGAGAGAGAGAGAGATAGAGAGAGAGAGAGAGAGAGAGAGAGAGAGAGAGAGAGAGAGAGAGAGAGAGAGAGAGATGGCATGTTCATGTGACATTTCTGTTACGTTTGCAACTATGAACATTGCTTATGTGGTTGCATCACATATTTTGTCAATATTAAGTTCACAGTTATTCTGTTTTTCTCATTAATGGATTAAAAAAGACATGTTAATGGGTCTTTGTTAATTCGTTATTATGTTCCGTTTATTGAAAATAATCCATTATTGATGGGACGACTCTTAGATTGAGAGACAGACAGACAAACAGACATAGAGATCATTTTGGACTCCTTTAGCGCATAGTGTAACTCTATCAATGTAGATGTTACATCGCTAAAGAAGTACTGGGATCGAAATGGAAAAAGGATGTCAATAATCCGAAGTCTACTTAACAGCAATTCTTTACTAAAATTAATCAATAATACACTATATATAGAAAGATATAGAGCCCAAAAATTGCCAAAATAAATTGCCAATAGTGCAAAAATGTTCAAGAATAAAATATTACAAACTAATAATAAGTTATTTTCAATCAAAGAATTTTATTAAATCTTTATTCTAAAAACTAGAATATTACTTCCTGTAATTTCAAAGGTATTTTATTTCTAAAACAAATTTGTAGGAAACCATTTATACAAAAACTAAACTTAATATTATAATTCAACACAAGTTATCATTGAATTAAAACCATCCGAGACACGCTATATTTAAAAATTAATACTACTATTACTATTAATAATAATACTATTAATAATAATAATAATAATAATAATAATAATAATAATAAAATAATAATAATATTAAGAACAATACTATTAATAATAAGAAAAACAACAATAAAACTAACAATATTAACAATAATTATTATAACAACAATACTACTACTAATAATAATAACAATACTAATAATAATAATAATAATAATAATAATAATGATAATAATAATAAAAATAATAATAATAATAAAAATAATAACATGCAACAAGTTCTTTAGTGGTAGATGACAAATATTTTAGACATGTAATTCCTTAATGCATTATAGACCTTAGAAATATATCTAACTAAAGCTAATTACATTCTTGTTACCTGGAAAAAGGAAGACAAGAATATAAGTCTGAGGGACAGCAGGTCTTGACCAAGACGTGAAAGTGGGGATATATACAGTAATTAATGCCTCCCTATTCCGGGAGGCGTTAGTTTAGCCAAAATAGGGCATCACTTAACTCAGCATAGCCTTTCTTTGAAATACAGTGTTTTGCAGTATTCTCTTTCCAATGAAACTTTACCAAGTCAAGAATTGTCTACCTGTGCAACTTAGATTATAAAGTAGTTTTGACGCCAATGTCTGAGAATTCTTTGTGAATCACTACGTTTACTTAGATTTGTTTTACAAAATACAGATGTTATTTGACAATGATGCTATCATATAACCTTGAGGATACAGTGAATGTCAACATATACGGAAGATATATTTTACAAGATCCAGTTTTAACACTCATAGAGCATAGATTTGTATGCGATACCATAGAAGAATCATCAATGCAAACATTCTAACAATCATTTTTATTATTAGAATCACATACTATAATTCTAAAAGTCGTTTTCTTTATCATACAAATTATATTTATTATACAAATTTAACTTTAAATTCTGAACATTACACTTTCTAAAAATTCCACAAAAAAAGACATTTTAAAAATTTCAGGAAATGACATCATAATATTTCCTTCAAACACTGTAACATCTCTAAAAAAAGGACTTAAATGAAAATCGGTCTTTTCATGCCAGAATTTAAAGCAATCAATACGTCAAGTTTATTTGGTCAGTGATAGCAGTAATTAGAATAATTTTTGTCAGCGTGTTCCATTCCTAATTTGGGATTACCGTAATTGTAACGTTTTAAGAATTCAATCGTTATTTTACATTAACAAAATATAATTTTGTTTTTCTTTGTTACGTGCCTAGGCTCGAATAAACAATACATAGAAAGAGAGACAATAACAAGCTTGTAAAAAACTTAATAAACAATTTATTGAGCACAAATATTTTCCAGAAAAGAAAAAATAAACTTACTGTTTTAAGAATCAATTCCAAAATTAATAAAACAATAATTCAAAATATTATCCACTAGAGAAATTGCAAAAGTCCTGGTAATAATATGTCCAAATAATTCCAAGTTCGAATCCCAGTGAAGTATCCAAGACGGAAGACGATGTCACTTGATGAAGTCAGTTCTTGGTAACACAATTCTATGAGCACAATTCTTTTCCAGATAAATAACAAAATATTTCCTCTTGATCCGAACGAATTGAAATAATTTTCAATACAAGGTAATTTAAAATAACTCAAAACGACACAACTTAATATTCTAACAACCAAAGTTCTACTAAACAGCTCGCCACCCACAAAACTGTCATCCGCCATATAAATCCTATTATGTCAACCAACCCAGCTCAAAATGAGGACCAAGGCGCAGCTGTTCCATTTGTTCAGCCTTTAATCCGGACTTTTAAATGGCTACACTGGCATTTTATGATATGTACATTTTTATTGAACCAAGAGAAAGTAAGCAAATGTTCGCGATATATTTCTGTGCCGAAAATTAAAGAAATACTTACCGTATGTGCAGAAAACATATAGTGTCATCAAAACATATTCGCTTTTACTATACCGAAGTTATGACTGTCTTGATGAAATTGTAAATGCATAAAGTGTCAGGCCTGTTAAATGGCGGACTTTAAGGAAATTCCACTGATGGATAAAGTAAATAAAATTACTGAAATTCCATAGTTTACCAATATAAAATAATACTATCCGGAAACCAATATAAAATAATACTATCCGGAAAAATGTCTCTGCCAACATTCTGCGTTTAATGAACAAGGTAACTTTATATAGATGTCCACGAATCGTACAGTGAGAACTTATTATAGAGCAACACATGAAAAGATCACTTTAAAACTTTCAGAAACCTTTAATATTAATATTAAAATGTGACCACAATGTTGTGCTAATTTCTCATTGATTGGTGGGTTCTGCTGGTTCTTAAAATAAGTATTACCTATTTGTATGGGTTAAGTCAGTGTGATTACTTTAAGATGTAAGAATTTAGCAAAAAAGTCACATAGCAGCTAGAAACAAAATGCATTTTAAACCATTATGAGTATATGAGTATATATATATATATACACCGCTCCCTCGATAACTCGCGCACAACGGGGTCCAAAAACATCGACCGCACTATAAGCGAGGGCGCGAGTTACCGAGGGACCTATAAAAAAAAACTAATAAAGAGATGGGAGATCGACAGATAGTCGAAAGGGGGGGGGGGGTGCATTGTTAAATACTCGTTTTATAATCGTGCTGAAAATAACTGTGAATAAATATTTCTTTATAAAGGTGTTGTTCGTTTTTCTTTATAAATTACCTTTTATTTCTGGATAAAATATCTTGAAAAGAGCGCAAAAACAAACATTATTCCACGAGGTATCAGTACTCTTAACATGTGTATCACTAAACACATTGTGTATTACGTCACTGCTTTTTTGTATTGATTTGGATACATTCTAGTTTTATTGTTTGTTCAAAATGAATCAAGATTTATTTTATCAAAAAAGATTACATTCATATCGAAAAACGACAACGTCGAAACTTGTGTTGATCTAAAACGTAAAATTCTGCTATCACTAAATAGATACATAGATAGATTGGTTAGATAGATAGATAGAGTAAAATGTAAAAAAAAAAAAAACATTACAAAGATAAACCATTACCAACCATGAATTGAATGGGTCTAAACGTCAGACATGTAAAAAAATATATATATAAAAAATATTTAAATCATCCGATAGCATAGACCAGCCTCATCACAATTATAAACTTGGTCGTCTGTATATCCATCACGGGTCAGTATCTCTCGGAGTTGGTTGGGATAACTAGATGCGGCCGCCTGATTTGCTGAGTGTATCTCTCCCGAAAAAGAATTTTGTTTTATTCCATGTCGGCGCTGGAATCTCCAAAGCCATCCATGGCTTTCCATAAAATCTGATTCATTATCCATAGTTTTTGCCATTTTCTCTGCCTGGACCTTGAGAATTGTTCACGAAATCTGAACACTTTGTTTACGTTGTTGTGTCAACCAGGTGTACACAGCATCATCTAATTCTGTGTCGTTCGCAGTGCGTGCCCGTTTCTGTTTAAATCCATCATCAAAATCAACTTCATGCAAATAATCCCGAAATTTCTGCTCATCCTTGAGCCAACCTCTAAGTGTCGACTCGGCAAGTTTAAGTTCACTACAAACTTTTGATCTTGATTCACCATTACGAACCCTCTCTATGACAGCAAGCTTTTCATTCACCGAGTACGCCTTTCGCTTGATTCCCTTGCTCTCCATGATCACATTTACAAATAATTAGGATAAATTACTGATTAATATATACTTTAATGACAATAAGTACATACTATTTGAAACCATGTTCGATTGGTCCAACTAATTTGATCGATGTTGAGACACGATATTGACCACAAGAGTTTATGCATGTAGGATTTGCATTCCTTTCAGCTTTTGTATTGTGCGTCTTTTACCTGATTTGATACAAAAGACCGCCTTATAAAACAAAGCAGGTCTATTTTAATTGAGTTTTAGAATGCAACAAACACTTCCCCAAGTCGTCGATCAAAACGCAGCCGGCAGTTAATTAGGTTCTCACAGATGTGCTCGCGGGCATCGATGTGACGGTCAATTGACTCTTTTCATGTTTGAATAGAAGAGAACATGCAACGATTATATTGCTTACACTGCAACACAATGAAAATATTAAAACACTAATTTCCCCTATACATAAACAGTATTATTATTTACAGTGAACTGAGAAAATATTTTTTTCGATAAAATCTAACAAGATATGTGATTCCTTATTAAAACCTGAAAATTTCACGATTTTAATTCTAACTTTTCGGGCACTAACCGTCATTTTCGACGATAAAACGGGCGATATATCAAGGTTTCATTCACCAGTTCTGATCACGATTTTCTTCATTTTTAAAAAATATTTTCTTTAAAAAAAACGGGATCCACGCCGGACACCGCGTTATAAGCGGGTTCGCGAGTTATCAGGGCGCGAGTTATCTAGGGAGCGGTGTGTCAAGTGCCAAATTTTTCGTCAGTAACCTCCAGTAATTAATTCATAGGCTAGCCGACAATAAATTATCTTGGAGTAGAGTGGGAACGAAAAGAATGTTTTCTTAAACCTGGTCAGACTTTAACAATGTTTAGAGTGGAAACGGACTGGCTGTTTGACACGTAAAATTATGGGAATACTCACGTAGAGCTTTCAAAAATAATTAAGACAAACGATAATGTGACGTCTCGACCCTAAGTGACATTTCTGACATCGTGAGAGACGGTTTCCATAAGGTCAGTAAGAATAGCGTTAATGCCGATTGGTCAAATGTACAGGACAGAGGGTGGGGTCGAAACCCAGAATCGGGAAATATATAGTTCGTATCAAACGATGTTAGGCAGTCTAGCAAGACGTCTGGAAAAGAGACGGTCAGAATAATTGATTCCAACACCGGAGAAGACTCCGTACGTCTTTGAAAGAAAGACGTTCGTAAATTAATTGTGGTTCCAGTTAAACTGAATGTGGAACGTTTGTAAGACGCCAGAAACACAAAAAGGTATTTAGCTCAAATTCACCTTTATTATGATGTAATGTATATGCTGTTTATCTTTGTCTTAGATGAATAATGTATCGATACTACGATATAACTAGTTCAGTATTACATTGATTTAATAACGTACTTTGATATGTTTCTTTGTTACAGATGCATGACGTGTTCATATTTTGTATGGATAGTCGGTTTGCAGTGATTTAATAATGTATTTTGAATTCTGAATTAGCATTTTTTACCTTATTACTTAGTTAGGCAAATGGGTGAGGTAGGAAACCCGCCGTGTATATTTATGATTGGAAAGGTTACATTAATTTGAATTTACCATATTAGTAAATATGTGTTGTATGTTATGTTATATTGCTTCACTTTACGTAATGATTTACGGGAATATGACTTTCCCGAATTCTGATGTCGATAATTAACAGTATAGCTTTATTGATCTGAAAACATGTATAGAAATTGTTAGCCGTATGAATGATAACACTGATAGTAAGATCTGATTGTTCGAACGTGAAGACGGACGAACAATCGCAATTCTGAAAGTAGCGAGATACTTAGGGCGTTTTACCCTTTTCTTTTAAAAGGAAAAATAGTTTACTTTGGCAAGAGTAAGCATCAGCGAGAAGTCAAAAGCAATAGTTTGTTTTGGGCAAGAGTGAGAATCAGCGAGAAGTCAAAAAGGAAAGAAATAAGAAGTCAGAGTGTGGAATTCCCGTTCAATTACAGGGCAAGCTGGAGACGGATGCACGCAGGGAAAAGAAAGGAAACCAGTCGACGGAAAAGGTCATGTGGAATCACCAACAGTCAAATGTTAAATGAACATTCGATTCCTTGATGAAATTTACAATCAGTATTAACGGCTAACTTCATTTATTTTCATTAGTGTTTGGATTCTTTGAATGTATCCATTATTTTAAAGCTTCAATATTTGTATTTTTCTGACTAATTGTATTCAGAAAGAGAGAAAGTGTAATTCTCAGTGTCATTCTTTTCTTAATTGTATTTTTGATTAAATTCATATTTTATCTTTACGGGGGCTCGTGTATTGTCTTGTTCAAAGTACCATCTCAGATTACTATACTCACTGACCGGGCATATCACACCGTAGCGATCATCTCCTAGATAACGCCAATTAGTGGGAGGCGGTATTCAAGTGTTGTTTCCAAG